>VZTJ01006262.1:520078-544888 GCA_013397795.1 Orthonyx spaldingii | reverse complement strand
GGAGGGCGCAGCCCTTTGTCTGCGCCGGGGCCGAGGCCGCCGCCGGCGCCGCCGCCGCGCTCCCCCTGCCGCGCCCGGGCAGCCGGGCTGAGGGCGCCGCCGGGGCTGCGCTCCCGCGGGGGATGAGGCAGCCGGGGCACCCTGCGGAGGATGGACAAGCAGGGACGTCTGTCTGTCCCTCGCAGTTACGGCTCGGTCGGGTTCGGAGGCTCCGCTCGGGCGTTGGAAAAATGGGAGCAGAACTGTGAATATCCAGAGACTTGGCGATTTGAGGGGGACTGGTGATGCTGAGGTCCTGGTTATAAACACTTAAGCCTATGGGTTTTTATGGAGACTGGCCTGCATTGGGCTTGGGAGCGCCAAGCAGCCGCTCCTGCCCCACAGATCCCCCGTACCCCCCTCGCTTTCAGGGGTCCCGCTGGCTTGACCTGTGCTCAGAACACGGATTCACCTTCCGCTGGGCCGGGCTGGCCTCGGTTTCCCTGTTAGCACAGTGTCTGCCTCACACGTGTGCCTTTGAGCTCAATTAAATGTGCCGTGGAGCTGCTTTGGGTTTAGAAAGCTTTGTAGGAGATAGTTTGTTCTGACAGTGATTTGTGCTATAAACCAGTAGAAGCTCTGTCATAACCAAGTTAGTTTAGATTTACTCTCTAGTAATAGAGAGCACTGGTTTCCTGGCTAAAAGCAACCAAACTTCCTTAAACTTGTTTCCCTTGCTACTGGTAATTTTTTTTTTTCCAAATTTCAATTCTTACAAAATAGCGGTTGTGAATTTGATGATTTAGCTGGGCAAGAGTAGAAAATATATATCTGTGCAGGAAGCTGGGGGTTCCTTTTGACCTCCTGTCATCCTTTAATGCTTCACTTAGTGTTACTGGAACAAAAGCTGAAGCCGACGTTTTAGGGGTTAATGTTCATCCTATTAAGTCATTAGCAAAACTGTTATTGGCCATTTTAGTGTGGTTGAGGTCTCATCCTTAGAGTCTGTCCACACATTGTTACTCAAGAAAATGAATCCAATTAACCTTTCCAGTGGGTTGATTAAAGTGAATTAAATCCCTGTGTAGATGCACATATTCAGAATTTAAGTAGCCTGGGTTTGATTTGCCGTTATTAATTTTTGAATTGAACTAACTGGACTGAGCTGGGGTCGTTTACATGGTGAATGAAAGTACATTTACAGCGTTGCAGTGTAACTCAACCAGTCCATGGGAAATTTGCCTCTATGGTATAGTGTGGATTAAGCTTCAAGAGTGTCCTGTTACTACGATCTGTTGTTACTTGATAGCAATGGGATTAAAGGAGTGTCCCAGAGCAACGTGCAAAGTAGATGAGGTTTGAGCCATATTCTGCAAAGCCTCTGGCATGTGTCATGCTTTTAGTTTAATGGCATCACTTGTTTTTGTTTTGGAAAGTGTTGAGACTGAGCTATGCTTTGGATTAGGTCTTTTCGTGCTCTGTGTCAATGGCAGCCAAGGAAAGAAATGTGTCGCCTGCCATACCGAGGGGAATATTTATTGTTCCTAATAGAGAAATCACTGTTGATCCTTCTGGAAAAAGCATTCCCTTTCTTTGTCTGGGGTAAAGGTCGGCTTAGTCATTCATTAACAACAAAGAACATCGTTTTGGTTTGAGTACTTTGTTCCTCACCAGCTCTGCTTCGGGAGAGGAGGTGTTGTGTCAGGGTTCTCCCTGTGTGCAGGTAGTTAGGACTGCTGAGAGGCAGCATCATCCTCCTCTTCTGGAGTGATCTCAAAAGCTCTTCTGAAAGTGGGATCATTTCAGTGCAATGGTGGCAGTGAAAATCTGATAACTGTAGCTAGGTGCTGCAGGAAGTCTTGCTTCTTGTGTTTACTTTTTTATCTCTAAAAGCATTTATATCAGCTGAAGGTCTGGTATGGATGGTGTTTTGCTGGTGAAAACCGCCTCAATCGGTCCAGTTTATTTTGTGGGCAGGGGTGTTCTGGTGTAAAATACACCCTCAAAACACACTTTTCCTAGTATAAACTAGACCTTGCTGCTGCAGCCTGGTGTTACAGGCCCATTTTTTCATGAGTAGTAGAGTAGATCTGACCTCTGTGGTTAATAAACCTCTTGTAAGTTATTTGTTGAAGATTTTGGTGTTAGTTGGGATCTGTGGCCTGTGCTTCTCTGCCTGCATTTCTGTTCATCTCCCAAGTGTCTGTGACATATTTGCTTTTCACAAAGCAGCCTTTGCTGTTTGCTCTTTTGACCTGCCTCAGGAGATTGCTCTGCTTTTTGTGTGTAGATCTTTTTTACTAGAGGTCTCATTTGTGAGCCTTTTGGTGATAAAAACGTCCTAGAAACATTATTTTAATTAGCTACTCATAAAGCAAATAAAACTGTCTTGGGCTCTGCATGATCTCTAACTGCCTCTCATCTCTGTGACCTGATGCATTACTAGGAGCTATGTTTGGGAAGGGCTCCACCCTCTCCTTGGCTGCCTGCTGTAAATGAGCCCTTGGACTTGAGCGGCATTCCTGGCCACGTGCAGGCAGGCAGGCAGAGCTGCTCGGGAGGTGTCTCTGGGGAGGTGTTTTGGAGCTGTGCAACCCTTACCCCTCTCTAGAGGATGTGGTCTTGTCTGTTGTTGCCTTTCCAAAGGTGTGAGGCAATGTCTTTGTGAAGGGAACACCTGTCTGCTCAGACTGAGGCTCAATCCCTCATCCACTGCAGTCTCCAAGAGCCATCAGCTGTTGGCAGCAGCAGCAAAACACCAGGTTTGGGCATTCTCCCAGAGGCTCCTCATCTTCCTGCCAGTTTGAATCCTCTGTGAGGAGAGAAAAAGGAGAGGTGGGGCAGAGGGACCCTAAACTCTGCCCCAGCAGTGTGCAGCTCTGGAGAACTGTGGAAATTCACAGTGAATAAAGTGTTTTTATTGAATTTTATTTTTAGTAGTACTGTAACAAAATACAAGGGTGGTATGTCTGGGCTGATGATTAGAACTGACCCTGCCACGCTGCTGTCTGGAGCTCCAGCCTTGACAAAGGCTGATTGTGGCACCTGTGCTTGGAGATGCACAACAATGCTCACACTGTGGTTTGCACTCTTTGTTAAGCACCTGATTTGACTTTGGGAGCTCCTGAGCTGTACATTCGAATGCTGCTGGTTGTAGTGTGCTGCCCGAGAGGCCGGTATCCCAAACGTGGCAATAAAAGACACAGCTCTGACTGCGACCTTGGGGAAACAGGAAGAGCTTGAATATTTTCTGTCTTGGCAAGGCATTCTCTGGGGCAGGCAGTCTGGCTGGCTCTCCTTTTGCCTTAGCATAAATTGAAAAAAGGTTTGCTGTTAGCATCAGTCTTCCTCTTCCTCCCAGCTACAGACCTTCCTGCTGACCTCTGCAGCTTAACATGACCTGTGCTGACACTCCTGCAATAAAAACCTCCTGGCTACTGATACTCCAAGTGACTGCTTTGAGGTACAGTGTGTCAGGCTCCCATGGAGCAGACTGAGGTTATTAGCTTATATTGAGGCCTTTGGTACCTGTCTGTGCTCAGCAACACAACAGTGGACAAGAGAAATTTCATGTCTGTCAAGGGTGGAGGAGGTTGAGGAAGTGTGAATGGCTGGCATGGTGTCTGATGGGGAAAGATTCTGCTTAGGGGTGTTTCAGGGGAATGGTTTTGAGGGATGAGCTGTCAGCTGCATTCATTTGAAGGAAGCATTGGCCTTTAACTGGATTAGTATAATCAGGGCAACAATTTTGAGAGCAGCTGAGGGTCAGCCAGGTCATTGTGAAGCCACCTGTCCCATGCCCTTTGGCTCCAGCTGGGATTTTTCCTTGCAGCATCATGATTTTCTGCTTTGTGACTTCCTTTTTTATGGGCTCTGAAAAATTCAGGCAAGATGGATGGCTTGAGGGCAGTGGGGAGGTGGAGAGTGATGGGACATAGACACAGGTCACTGGTTCACATCCAGCTCTTCTGGGTAATAGGAGATCTGTTTTTCCAGCATGCATGAATTCAGTAGCTGAGGCTTTGGCACTCATTTCACTTCTGGTTAAAGCTGGGTGAAAGTTTTATTATGCATTCAGTGGTTCTGGGTTTGCAGTGCTTGGCAGAGATGGGCAGGATTAGCATATTGCATGCTCTTGGCTCTGAAAGGCAACTGAGCAAGCAGGTCTGCCTCCTCCCATCCCCAGATCCTGAACACTTGTCCTCTGCGAGCTGCTCTGGAGGTTGTACTGAGGCAAAAAGATTGCTCAAAAAGCAGTCTTTGGCAGAGAGAAGCTCGAAGACTCCTGTTGATGCTTTTTGCAGAAATGTTTCCTTAGCTCCTGACAGATTTTTGCACAGTGTTAAGAGGGGACACAGCCCATTTTTGCACTGATTTCTGGGGATACAGGGATGCAGTGGGGGCTTTCTCCCGTTTACGATACAACTAGGACGTTGTGACATCACCCATCACCCATTGCTGGTCTCTGAGTAATGAGCCCAGCTGAGTGGTGTGGGTGTGTTTTTGGTCACCACGGGCCTCTGCTTAATCTTTCATTTCCTGTGGCCATGGAAAACATCAGAGGGTGCCAGGCAGGAGTTGGACATGGCTGCTACAAGGAGCGGGAAAGGCCAGTTCTGCTCTCTCTGGCATAGGGAAAACCCTGCTTGGAGAAACAATGGGATATGCCTTGGGGCTGTGTGAAACTTCTGTTTTGCTGGAATAAGCTTTCTTTTTCTTGCTCAGAGTCATCCAGTTCACATGAGTGTGCTTATTTATAGGACAAAGTGACAAGTTCCCTGCCTGCTCCCTTGTCCCTTTTCCAGTGTGTCCCCAGCTGGTTGGCTTCCTGCTCCTTCGTTGCTGCTCCTGGTGGTTTGAAGGCTGAAGGACTGAGGAAGGAGGTTGGTCTGTTGGTGAAGCTGCCTCAAAACTTGAGAAGCTTTAGGTCGATTTTCTGGCATGGCTCTCACTGCTGGCTTGACCTTCATCTGTTCTCCAAGAAGGTGATAAAGACAGCTGCTGTTCTGGTGCTGGCTGGTTGCATTGCAGGGAGCAAAGGGCATGTTTGCTGGACATTCCCACCAGGAAAGCTGCTGTCTCCCTGGAGGCTGACATGTGTCAGTGATGCTCTCTGTTCACCTTACAGCACTGGCTTTTCCACAGAACACGTATAGGACTTTGTGGAAGTCCCTTGGCACTTCATTTATACTTCCTTTTTAAGAAGCAGAAATTGGAGCCTTCCTGCTGTTTTCTTTCTCAGTACTTGCAAAGATCCCACACAGCTCGCTGAGTGAGTGTTGTGTGGCCTTGACACTGAACGGCTGCTGGGAGAGACTTTTAGCAGGGCTGGAAAGAGAACAGGAGAGTGCAGCACCAGGCTGTCTGTGTAAGGGGTGCAAGGCAGTGCTGTTGTGAGCCTTGAGCAAAGGGGATCAGCTAGGCCTGGGTGCTCATACAATTTACCCTGTAACCCCAGGCACCCTGTGAATTTAACTTGTCAGAAGTGTTACTCTCCCTGGGGAGAAAGGTGTAGATGAAAGCCTGCTCAGAGCCTGGCACAGCCCATCTGCACCTGTCCAATTCTTTTGTGTCAGGTTCCAGAAGCTCAACTGATGATTACTTTAATTGCACTCCAACCCATGATGCCACTGCCACAATGCTCTGTCAGCCAAACTAAAAGAGTGAGATCTTTTTGTCTTCAGCCTGGGTTGGTAGAGGTTTGGTCTGTGTACTCTTGGTAGCTCTGCCCTGCAGTAAGTGCTCTTCAGGACAGAAAGTCAAAGTGGGTTTGTGAGTGAGTCACTTTTCTTCACTTCTCCTTTCAAAGGAGGTATAACAAGCCATGTGCAGTAAAACTGAGTTCCTGTGTGCATTTTCGTTCATCCTTTTCTGAGCCCTTTTGCTGAACCAGAACTTGGTAACTAGAGGAGTCAGCTCTAAGAGGAAATGTTACATGGGCTCAGTATGTGGTGTTCAATAAGTGATGACAAAGGGGAAGAGGACATAAGTGAGGAAATATTTGGAAACACTGAGGCCCAGACATACCATTAAGACACTGACGGGAGTGACAGGAGAAATGATGGGGCAAAAGGGAGGAAGGAAGTTTATGCAAACAGGAATATTTCCTGGCAATGAGAAAGCAGAGGTTTTAATTCCTTTCTGCATTATATGTGTAACATTGGCTCTTTACATCCAGACAGGACAAGAGGCTGGAGCATGCTCTGGCTGGAAATGCTCCTCACAGAGGAACTGTTGCCACTGCCTTGGTATATGGGTTAGGTAATACTGGTCTGGCTCAGGACAGCCTCCCCTGGTGTGGATGGAAAGCTTCTCCACCTGTGCACAGCACAATGACTTTGCACTGCAAAAGCAGCTTGTCATATCTATCTGTTCTGGATATGGCAAGCATTTCTTGTTGCATCCTGGTGCAAAGAAATGGCCTCTCCCTCTGTTCTAGTGTTAATTTTATTATTAGGGTGCTGGCTGGTAGGAGGGGAAGGATTTATGTCCTAAATTCACCAGCACCTCCTGGAGCCTTTGGCAATGCTGCTGGGGACTGGGGTGAGGTGGTGGAGCACGGCATGGAGAAGGCCTGGGAATTTTCCAAGCCACCAGGGTGTTGGCTGTTTTCATGGCAGGCAGAGAGCACTGTGCTGTGCTCTCCTGCAGGCCATCTGGTTGGCGCCAGGTTTCCGAAGGAAGTTGATGTTCGGGAGAGGCTGGGTTCTCCTGACCTTGATTGCAGTGCTGGAAGGACTGGGTACTTGGCCAGGGCTGCACAGCCCTGCCTGGATTCTGCAGATCTCTGATACAAGGTGGAAAAAGCAGGTTTGTCTCCAGCTCAGTGCTGTTACCTGGTATTTCAGGCAGCTGGCATTGGCCACAGCATCAGCTCTGGCTGTGTATCAGGTGAACTCACTTGGTCCTGATTTAACTGTTTGTTTTTGTTTTTTTTTTTTTTACTTTTTCTAAGAAGCTGTGAGTATGCAATATTACCTGAAGGTGATACAGTTCCCAAAGCAAAAAAACTTTAACTGACCTGGAGCTCATTTTGTGCTCTCGGAGAGGAGAAAAGGCTGCCAGCCTGCTTCTTTGTCATGCTTTGCAATGCATGTGAACTGTGGGCTCAGATGCCACAAAGCAGGTTGTTTCAGGATGATGCAGGGAGCTCTGTCTCCCTGTCCATGCAGCCTCAGAAGCCAGGGACTTATTCTTGCCCTTGTATGCCAGTGTTTTAAATCTGTAGTTGCTTTTCTGGCAGTGTGCCAACACAAGGCTGTGACAGGAAAGGGGACATGTATTGTTAGTGCTGCAACTTTACTGATTTGTGACTTGTAGATGGATGTGGAGTTTTGACTGATCTGGGGCCAGCTTTGGTACTTTGTGTTCCCCAGAGCTGACTAATAAACCTGGAGAACTTAAACACAGGAAGCAAAGGGGGAGAAGAGAGAGTACCCATGAGGAGCTGGCGGAGCAAAGAAAAAGGGTTTTGAAACAAACCAACAACCTCGGTTGGTTAGGTCGAGGAAGGTTGTTCTTGCAGAGCAGCTTTGCAGTGCTGGCAGCAGTTGAATGGGTGGCAGACAGGAGTCTGTCCTTGCATCCTAGCAGCCACCTTTCTAGGGAAAAGGAAGCTGACGGGAATCTGTGCAAGAATCGGAGCTGATTGCAGGTTTAGTTCAGATACCTTCAGCTTCGAATGCAGCAGCTGGCAGGGTTTCCATCAAGGCTGGGAGGCTGCCTGCAGGCACATCCTGCTGGAGCTTTCCTTCTCTTGGTGTCTGATCTGGAGGAATAGAACCTGGCTGGTTTGAATGTGCACTGATACTGTGGTGTGTCCTTTCAGCTGCAGCTCTGCTTTAGCTACAAGCCATGGAGCAGTCTCAGGGTTGGCTCTAGTCACCCAAAGGCTGAAGAGAAAGTGGCATCTCTGGGGAGTCTTTATTCTACTTGTTTTCTCTAGAGGTTCTTGTTTTTCCATACGACTACAGGTCACTGTCGTTTAAAACCGCATTGTGGGGTTTAGAGAGGAACTTGAACCTTTTTTTGGCACTTGTCACCTTCTGTGTGGGTGTGAGGTTTCCAGCAGTCAGCCTTTTGTAAGCAGCCACCAAACTGAGTCAGGGTGTGAAGTTGTACCAGAGGGGCAATGAAACCTCCCTTTTTGCATCCTGTCTCCCTTGTATTTTGCTACATTATCTTTCAGGATTAAGCTGGAGGAGAAGCCTGGGAGAGCTGACACTTTGCATTATCTCTGCCCCCGCCTGCCTGCCTGCCTGCCTATTTGGAGCTGCCGTGTGAGGTTATTCACCACAGCCTGAGGGCTGAGAAATGCTGGTGAAACATCTGCAGTCCAGGGTGCTATGCTCCTGAAAGCCACCCTGAACCACAAAGTGGGCCTGCCAGCTCTCTGCAGAGAAACTACTGAACTGAACAAGGGGTTTAGCTGTGCATTCATCAGAGAACAGAAGTTTTGCCTGTCTGGGAAACCTAGTGTGTGTATTTATCAGAGAACAGAAATATTGCCTATCTGGGAAACTCAATGTGTCCTTGTGACAGTTTTGTGTAGTGTAAAATTGGCTAAAATGCTGAAATAAGAGCTGAGTTAAACAGATAAAACAACAGAATAGTGATCACCATTGCAGATGAGTGTGGGATAAGGGAGTGGATATACCGTGCAAATCTCTTGAGATGCGAGCTCCATGCCCCAGCAGTTTTTTGACTGGGTGGCTGTTTTGAGTTGCACTTGAAAAGAGACTTTCTTTTCCCCCTCCCTTACACCAATTTAAATGAGTGGTGTTGGGCTTAAAGCTAAAGCTGCCATGACATCCTGTCTGCAAAAGAAACCAAAAAACCTTCCAGAAAAGGGTATCCTACGATCCATGGAACACAGCTGAAGGTGTGTCTTACAGCTACACTGGTGCTCATGGGGCCTGTGTAAGCCAGGGATTTTGACCTCTTCTGGTGAAGGCAACTCCTGCCCTGCTCTCCAGTGATGTGTGTGGTAGTTTGCCTTTGGGCAAAGTGAGGGTAAAGCACAGCTATTTGAGTAAAGTGTTGTTTGTTTTGCTGTGGTCCATGGCTGGGAGGTAGTGGTTAAAACTGACTTCTAGGAAAACTTCTCCCTGCCTTTATTGTTGGTTGTTCCTTTTGCACATGTGGTATTAGCTGAGTCAACTGAAGCTATGTCAAATGCTGGAGAGGATGAACTACACAAGCAGCTTTTGTTCTCACTGCTGATTGAGATTCTTCCATGCACAGACCCAGTTACATCTCAGATGTTGTGAGTGAAGTGTTTGGCTGCCTAAGGTCTACTGTTTGACTTTGGTGTCAAACCAGCCAAGCCATCCCTGACAAGTTTCTGCCTTGAAGTTTTTGTAGTTGTCCAGCTGGATGTTACTGGTGGGTCCACAATGAGATGGCTGAGCTCACTGGTGATGTTTTGGGTGTAGGCAGTCCTGTACAGGCAGATGGACGTTGGGGCAATCAAATTTCTACAGAGATGAGTGTTCTGAGCCTGGCAGGTAATGACTTGCAGACATTAACACATAGTGTGTTATCTATCTGCTCTCTGCTTTCAAGTGTTGATACATTGCATGTGTTGAGCCCCTGCAATAGAAAGCAACAACTGTAACAGCAATGTTGGCTGTAGGACTTGGGGGTGTTGGACACTTCTTGTGACTCAGGGTGCTCTGTGTCTGATTTCTGTTCCAAGGCAGTTTAAAAAAATATAATCAGGCTCTGAGGATTTGATTCCAAAATGCATGCAGTCTGTCTTTTTAATGCATTGCTAGGCAGGTGAGAGCTTAATGTTGGAGAACGGTGCAGACAGAGCACAAAAATCTCATGGGCTTGACCTCAAGGCATTTAGCTTAGAGCAGAGAGGATAACTTCCTTCTCAAATCCCAAGATGTTCTTAGCTTCCAGGCCAAGACTGCTAGTAAAAAAAACCCATGGTGGTTTGGTGATTTATTTATTTACTTATTTTTAATTAATATTATTTTGCACGTTTATGCTTTTGAGAATTAGGCCGAGACCCCTCAGTTTGGTTCCTCATGGAGTCACCCAGGCTCCTTGGCCTGTCTCATAGCTCCCAGCTATGTGTGATGCTCTGATGCTGTGGCTGAGAAGCAGAAATTGTTCCCTTTCTCAGGCTGCCCAGATCTGCCCTCTGTCTGGGATCCACCTTCTCCCTGCATGATTTTCTGATGTCCTTGATGTGGTGGGGGCTGGTGAGCAAGGCACTAGGAATGTCATCTGTGTAACTGCAGCAGCCAGACATGTCCTGGCCAGCCTCTGTGAGCACCCACGTGTGGTAGCAGGAGCTCGGGTATCTCCTGGTGCCATAGGAGAGGCAGGGCAGAAATGGGAATTGCTGAATTCCGTGAATTGCTGAATGGGCCGTGAATCCCATAGAGCAGCTTTGCTGGGGCCGGGAAGGAAACATTCCATTTGCATGTTTTATCTGGAAGCTGCCCTCAGGGTAGCCCCTCACCTCCAGCTGGGTGGCTGCTTGGTCAGGTTGGCTTTGTTTCAAGGAAATAATTCACAGATTTTGGAGTGGCCTGACCAGTCCCTGCTGGTAAGAGTCTCTAAGAGATCCTAACTTGCTTGCTAATCTGCAGGAATCTTCATAACTCAGCATCCTCCTGAGATTGCTGGCTTGTAAAAGGCTGCACTTGCAGCTTGCCACTTAATTTATCAGCTCTGTAGGCCCTAAAAATTATTTTTAGCTGATGATACTGCTTTTTCATGTTACTTTTGTCTTTCCTCTCCCTCCTGTCCTTCAGATTAGCATTCAAGAACTTCAGATGCTCTAAACTAAGCATGACTCACACCTTCTAGTTTATTTTGTGAATTACTCAGCACACAATGCTGACGGGAAAATGCTGGGAGTGGAGGGGGTGGGGAGCAAAAGATGGTTTTTAAGACCCAAAAGGAAATGCTTGGAACACGCATCTGTGGTCCCAGGGTCATTGAACTGGCCCAGGTCCTGGACACGTTATATGGACCATGTGAACCAAGGGGGCCCTTGGGACCTGCAGGGGATGTCAGAACATGATCTGAGACTTCAGGCAGAAGTGAGGGCAGTGTTTTGCTGTTAACCTGGCTTGAAAAGCCATTGGGAGCTGACCTCTTGTTGACACAGTGCTTGTTCCACACCACCCATTCTTGGGTGTTACCTACCTTTCTGTCACACAGCTGAGTATCACTGACAACATCTAAGACTGCCTTGGCTCCTCTTTTGTGGTTACCTGACTCTGTTTGAAGCAGTTTGGGCTATTAGAAATGCTGAGCTGTGGAGCTGAAGTAATGCAGGAGGAAGTTAGTGAGATGGGTGGCAGAATATAAAATGGAAGAGGTTATTTAATGAAATTTTGCTGAGCTGTTGTACCTAGGGACTTTCTTGTCTTGGCCATAAAAGGAGGCTGCAGCCATACTTCCAAGAGCCTCAGATGCACAGAAAGGCATATTTCCAGTGAGAACTGCCAGAGAAGACCTGTGCTTGGAGCTTGCAGAGAGACTCTCAAGGATTCCTCAAAACAAGTGAGCTTCCTCTTCCATGTGTGAATATTGGATCCCACGACTGTTAAGGGTGATGCTTCTGCCCTTATCCTCCCCAGCTGGCACCTCTGCTGGCTATAGCAGCCACTGGGATTCCTGGGCTGGCATTTCTTTTATTGATGGCTGTGTCAGAGTGTATCCCAGGTCTGCTCCCTGCTGTGCCAAGGCCGATTGGCTTAATCAGACTATGGTAAACCTGTTGTGAATGTTTCATGCTTCGCTGGACTTGCCAATTGTAGCTGCTCTGATTGCCCCCCTGCTGCTTGCTTGACTGCCTGGTGGCTCCCAGCCAGGGCCCAGGGATGGGAAGTCAAGTTAATTTGCAACAGTGAAGGTAATACTAAGCTTACCTTTCATTTTTTAGGCATTCAGTTAGGAAGCAAGGAAATGGATTTCTTCCCCCTTAAATATGAAGCCTGTCAGAGAGGAGAATTGAGTCTGTTGTCATTGGAGCCATCCTGTTTCTCAGCACAAATCCAGTGTACATAATACCTAGTAATGATTGTGCTGTACCCTGCTGAGACTGGGCAGGGAATGAGAACTAGTGCTGATGAAACTTCATTTCAGACCATTCCTGGCTGGTCCACATCTTCAATTGTTTCATAGTTGCCTCATTGTTGGATGTGAGTCTTCAAGGGTTGGTTTCCTTGGCCTCACTTGCAGCTGCTGTCATGCTTGGCTCAGTGCCGTGGGTACTGGGTCTAGTTGTGAAGGAGTGCTCTGCACTGCCATCAGCCCCAAATCTGCTAGGGAGGTGCAGGTGTCCCCATCCTTTGCCACCTGGCTGTCTGACAGTGCTTCGTTGTGTTCATAATGGGATGTTCTCATCTTCCTTAGCACGCTGTTCTCAGGCTGATGGGACTTGAGAATAATGTGCTCAGATGAGTTGGAGGCAGCCAGCCCAGCCAAGTTTCTGACAGTGACGAAAGGTCTTCTTGTGCTGCCTGCCCTGCCAGCAGCCACAGCAGCACAAAGAGAGGGCTGTGTGCTCGAGCTGTCTGTTTGGGTTTCTAACAGGAGTGTGTGTGCAGCCAAAAGGCTTCTTCAGCAATGCTCAAATAATTCCAAATGCGTGAGCAAACCCAAGGCTTGCTGCTGCCCCACCGGTGTGCTCCGTGCTGTGTCCTCTGTGAGATGGGAGTGCCAGGGAACCCAGACACTGAGGAACTTCCTGTGTGCATATCACTGGTAACTGCCCAGCTTCCCTCTCTCTGTGCTGGATCTTGGTGGGTTAATATCACTGGTTTTAGACCCAGCCCCTGTATTCATGGCATAGCCCGGCAACCTGGTGGCTCATCCCAGGGCAGTGTCTCCACTTGCCTTGTCACTGTTGTGTGGGGTGGGACAGGCAGTGGCAGGGCACAGCCTCAGGTCTGGGTGCTGCCTGGCCATCTTAGGGTTGGCACTGGACCTAGGTGGCTTTGGGTCAGGAGCTGGGAATTGCACCAGGGAAAGTGGTACCCTGGCCTAGATGTGCTTCACGGCCCAGGCACTGAGCTTCAAAAGAACGTAAAGAGGAACTATTGTCCCTGCTTCACGTCTCTGACATCCAGCAGCTTGTAAGAACTGAGAAGTTGAGGAGTTTGTTTTGCTTGTTTGTTTGGAGACCCATGGACTATTTCCAGCACCTCTCTGGAAGAGCAGCTAGAAGAAGCAGGCCTGTCTGTGCAACACAAGTGTATATGGACTTGGCCTTTTTGAGTCCATGCTTTCTTTAGGGAATCTTTAGTGGCCCATCAATCCAAAAGAATTAAACAATTGTTGCTGCATTGTAGGACTAAAGCTCAGAGATGAGACTTTTCTTGGGTTGGTGCAAGACTGTCAAAGGACAAGGAGCAGTGTCCTACAGGGCCCTCCCACTTTCTCGCTGTGTGCCAAGCATGTTTCTGTAATGTGTATTTTTCCAAACAGAGAAGTGTGTCTGGGTGTGGATAGAATGGAGTAAAAAAAAAAAAAACCAAAGCTAAAGGCCTCCTGCACGTGTGCCTCCCTGGGGAGGATGGAGCAAAGGTCTGCCAGCACCATCAGCACCATGACTGACTGACAAGACAGAGCTCTTGAATACCACAGGGACCAGAGCAGTGTATGAGCCTGTGCAGAAAGGGTTTGGGAAGGGCTGGGAGATAGTTTTGTAAGCATTTCTTGTAGCAGTGATTTTTATGCAAAAAAAAAAGTGTAGCTCTGAAACGTTCATCTGTGCTGCTGTGCTGCCTGCCTTGTCTTGCTGGTACAGCTGTTCAGGCAGCTGTGCTGGGACTTGCTCAGAGACCTATTGCAGTTAAAAATAACAGTCCTCCCCTTCTCTCTTTTTTTTTTTTTTCTTTTTTTTTTTTTTTTTTTTTTTTTTTTTTTTTTTTTGTTTTTAACAGTCAAGAGCAAGTGCTGCTTCTTGAATACAGGGCAGTAATAACAGCCCTAGATTTGGGCAGGCTGGCTCTGTGCTAGGGTGTCTTGGATTAGCTCTGAACTGATGGTAGGGCTCAAACCTCTGAGTTGGATGTGCCCTTCCAGCAGGCTAGATGATGCTTCTTGTGAGCAGAAGGTGGTTGTTCCACAATCATTCTAGGAAGCTGAAGTAGTATTAGGGATCACAGAATTAGTCTCTATGGGCAAGATTCCCTTGGCCTATCCTGTAAAAATCTTGTGTTGATACCACCAAGCACTCTGGGTTTGTCACCTGTGAATAGCACTGCTGCCTATGACTCCGCTGTAGCTTTTCCAGATCTGTGGCTCCGGACAACATTTCTTTCATTGTACAGAAATGACCACTGGAAGCATTTCAATGCTATTTAGTTTCATATAATCTTTCCTTTTTTAAAAGAAGTTGCAACAAAAAAAGGCAACAACAAAACCTCAATTACACCGTCCAGATTTGTACATGCTTAAAGTGAGCCACTATGGGATCATGTAACTAACCTTTGTCCTCATCTCCACCCTGCTGCGTGTCACTGTCCTTCCCTGAAGTGTTGCTCTGGCTTTTGTCATCCTAAAACACCCTTCAATGCAAAAAGACTTGAGCAAAAGTGCCATTGAATATGGAAAAGCATTATCTGATCGCTTAGTCCGACAACTAAATACTCTTCTACATTATAGAACATTTATAATAGTATAAATACTATTTTGTGAGGATACTTGGGTGTGGAGTAATGTCTTGATGTTTCTCTAGTGGAGCATGTGCATCTATGAGAAGAGGGAAGGCTTGAGGGATCATAGCTCAGGGAAACACAGCTACCTTCTCATTTCCTTGTTTTTTCCACCTTTTGTGGTGATGGAAATATTTTATGTTTTTTTGACTATGAACCCTTTCACAAACAGAATCCTCCTAAATTCCCCTTGTACCTTTGATGTATTCTGGGGATTTTGGGACTATTTTCACTTTGTCTTTTAGGCTGTGCCTATGCTCTGCTAAAGAGAAACCTTGGTCTTCTCCAGAGGTTTTGCCACTGGAGTGGAACAGGAGGAGTTTGTACTTCCCTCTGCGGCTTCAGAAGCACCTTGTAGTTCTGTGCTTTGTGATGTATGTTTGAGTGGGAGATACTCCCCTCTGTGGGTCCTGTTAAGCTTCTTAGTTTGTAATATTGAGGGCAAAATAAGTGACAGGCCTCTCTAGTGTAAATTTTTTAGTGCCACTGCCTTGAACTCCCTCTGAAGAAGGCAGAACCCCAGGTCTGGCAGATGTGTGAAAAGGGGCCCCACCCTGCAGTCTGGGGGTACAGGTCACTGGCTTTGGTTCACAGAGAAGCTGCTGTGAACCTGCCACCAAAAGGCTGAGCCTGATGCTCTGTGTCTGTCCTTGTCCCAGTATGTATGTCGCTTGTGTTGTGTTGCCCTACTGCATCTCATAAAAAATTAAAAATACGCTCTGGTGTTTTGCTACAGTGTAGGTAGAACATTCCTTTGAAAGTTCAAGTGGGAAAGTGATAGGCATTGGCAAAAACCTGTTACTTGCAAACTGGTGCCAAAGGGAGTTTGTCTGTTTCCCATTTCACTCTTCTCAAGGTTGTTTTCAGCATCTTTTGAAGAAACTGTACTTAGCCCTGACCACAATGCTATGGTTGATCCCATATCTGGGTTCTAGGTGTAAATCCAGCATCTGCACTTCAAACAGTCAAGGAAGCTTACAAGAAGCAACTGAGCATGCTGCCTGAGCTGGTAGAAATGCCTTGCAGTGAGAGCCATGGAGCTCAGTCTGCTCAGCTCTGGAGAGGTGCCAGTGTGCACATGCCCTTTGTGCCATGAAAATACTATTCTCAGACTCTTTAACCTGGCACAGAAAGCCACAGTAAACACAAATGCTTGCCTTTGGTTTTAGCTGAATGCAGTCAGTGTGGGCATTGATATAAATATATAATA
Organism: Orthonyx spaldingii; assembly: GCA_013397795.1. NCBI lineage: Eukaryota > Metazoa > Chordata > Aves > Passeriformes > Orthonychidae > Orthonyx > Orthonyx spaldingii. Next base: position 529,009 of record VZTJ01006262.1, on the reverse strand, counting down.
GATATTCTATTTGAATGGAATGCAGAGGTTTGTATATAAGGTCTGATCCAGTGGTAGCATGGACAGTTCTGTTTTTGAACTGGAGGTCGAGGGGAGAGTGGAGAAGGCATTTTATGCCAACAAGGACAAAGAAATAAATGCACACAAAAATAGACATGATGGCAGGAGGGGGGAAAAGCACGGGTCCAGACCTTGACTGGTAGAAAGTGTGTCAGGAGTCTCTGTGTCTGTATGCTCCCCTGACTCTTATAGCTCTTCATGCTTTTTTGTTTGTTTTTGGTTTTTTCTGATGCTAATTCTCTTTACTTTGTTTCCTTGTTCAGTATGTCGAGACTTCGCTATTCTGGAAGATCACACCTTGGCCCATAATTTACAGGAACAAGAGAGTAAGTAGCAATGATCCTTAGAACAAACTGAAGCAAGCTTGTCCCAACAGATATCTGGCTTTATTTGATTTTGCTAAGAAAAATGCTTCCTGCTTTTATTTAATTTTTGTTCTTCTAAATGGAATACAGTTTATTATTGCTGTCTTCACTATCCTGTAACACTGCACTTCGCTCTGCTTCAGCTCACATTGTACCCTAGAGATAGTTGCATTTCATATTTCAATTTTGTGTTCTCCTTTAGAGTTGAGTTTGTTTATGCTGTTTATGATAAAATTGCATGTAGGAGTGCACTTGGGGTTTTGTTGCTGTGCAAGGTTTTTAGAAATGACTAGCAGTTTTGGAAGCTTCAAGTTTTATAGTCTGACCTGAAGTACAACCAGAAGAGGTCTGTTTGTTTACTTATTCAGAATTGCCAGTGTCTGCCTTTTGAAAGGAGCCTTCGTTTTCAGACATTTTGAGGTAGGGCAGCTGTACACTAGAAGGGTTTATACAGGAGAAAAAGTACAGCCAGGAACTTCAAAGTGACTGGTGCTTTTTTTAACATATTTTTTTATATGCTTATCTGTTACTTTGGGTATGTTTACATTGCAGTTTCAGGTGTGGTGGCCTCTCTAATCAGCTTCTCACCGGTTTGGTATCTGCCAGTGCCAGGTGCTAATGCCATTCCAGCTGCTCCACCAAGGGTGCCCTTGGTGCTGGAACCTGAGACCACTGAATTAAAGACGACTGGGCTGCATCTCACGTAGCCCTTTTTCCCGGCAGGCAATGTCCATGTATGGTAAAGGACTCACTAGAGCACTAAGTCGCTCTGTTGCTAAATATAAAGGTAGTGGAATTTTTGGAACCAATTCTGCTGAGAGTGAGAGGAGTTTTCATTCTGTTGAGGTTCTTGAGAACAAAATTAGGGAAGTATCCGTAAGAAGTGGTTTAGGTTCAGTTCGTCCTCAAAGGCCTTTGGTGATCCCTCCCAAACCCGCTTCATTTATCTAGGGTGATTTTCTGTGGTCAGAAAATGAAATTCAAAGCCCAAAAACCGTTCCCTATAAACCTGGATGTGTTAAGATATGCAGAACTTGTTTGGGTAACAGACATGTATACAGCCCCCTCAGCACTGAAAAGAGGCAATCTCAAGCTGCTAGGATAATTTCAGTTCAGGACTTTCCCACCTTTAGAGAGATTGCTTGGTGTTTCCCTGCCAAGATCTGTCTTCCTTTCTGGGCTGGAATCTCCCTCCCACTTGGTTTATCTTGTTCACACAGTGAAGTTCTGCAGCCTGATTTGAGGGTGCTTGTCTATGTTTATTTCTAGTTGAGCATCACTTGGCCACAAATGTTCAGCGTAATCGTCTGGTGCAACATGACTTGCAGATGGCCAAGCAACTGCAAGAAGAGGAGGATAAGAAAGCCCGTGCTCAAATCCAGAAACACCAAAAAGACTTGTGAGTTTGTGCTGCAGCTCTTGGAATGCGAATGCCAGTCCCATTTGGTCAGAGCACTAATATCAGCTGCTTTGAGTTGACAGTGTGTGGGATTCAGGTTCATCAGCCTTTTGCTTTTGTTTCTTTTTTACTTTGACTGTCCATTGCTGTAAAAGTATTGATACCAGGCTCTGGAACAGAGAAATGAGAACAGGGTGAGACTGGTGGTCCTGGAGCCCATCCTGCCTTGGATGCTGTTGCCTGTGCATGAGAAGGAACCTTCCCATCATACTGCTTGTTGTCAAAATGGAGTAACTTGGCCGCTTGTGTTGCCCTTTTCCCTGGCTGAGGTTTGAGAGCGAACGAACCATGCCACAGAAATACCCAGGGTTACAGGGGTTCTCTCTTGTGTGGATATTGCAGATATTGGTGTGTTTGCCCTATGCCTGATGAATGTTTTTGAGGAGCTGGGTGTGATCCTTTTTGGTGTCCTGCTGCGCTGACAGCTGAAAGCCCCTGCTTGTGCTTGCAGATATTCAGTGTGAAATGACCTGGGAAGGGGAATTGCTGCCCCAGGGTGGCTCAATGGGGATGGGTGTTGGGGGACAGGCCTTCTCTTGCAGTCACTGACTCCTGCAGCAACTGTGGGAGGGTGTTTAATGAGTGATCCAGTTTGCTCTGCAGGTTTGCTCAGTCCCCATACACCGTATGTTAACCCTGTGGTCTGTGGTTTGGCTCTCTGTGTGCCACAGCTCTCAGCTGTGGAGCTGGTATAGAAGTGAAACAAGGCAGCACAGGGCAAAAGAAGCTGTGCTTTCCAATCCAGAGTGGACTTGCAGAGCCCTGGATGTAACAGATGGTTCGTGTGACAGGGCTCAGCCAGATCCCACTCGTGAGAGGTGCAAATACAGGGTCTGCAAGGCAGGATGTATCTCCCAGCAGCTGTGCTGCCTCCTGGCTTTCCTTGGGCTCTGGGATGCCACCCACCAGGTGCAGTTGGTGGATCACGGAGCCTGGGTGGCTCATCTGACAGGAGCAGTGATGGAGCAGAAGAGCTCTGTGTTGCAGATGTGGGAGATACAGGACTGGCTTCAAAGCAGCACCTCATGAAAGCTGTGAAGCTGGGGCGTGACAGATCAACCACTGTTTTCAATGTTCCCAGCACACTGGGATAGGCCTTATGTACATATGTATCTCTCAAGTCTGTGATTTTTTCCAATAGTTTTGTCTTTATTACCAATTAGAGATGTGAATGAGTAAATGACAACATAAAAATTGGTTTTGTATGGCAGACATGATTCCTCTTTGTTACTTGTGGGGAGCTGCAAACAATTTTCTTGTTGTAGGACTCTGTAAAATGGGATTTACGAACTTTGTGAGCCAAAGCACAGGCAGAACTGCTGATGTAAAACATTGTGTCAGCAGCAGTTCTGCTTTTGAGAGCAGGAGCTCTTCTGCTGGAATAATAAAAAGTTGGAGGCATCCTTTTGTAATTGGATCATTTCTTCCTTAATTCTTTTTACATTCCTGTTGTCTCTTCCTTGTCCAAGACTAGCATGTTCTGGCAACTAAATCCCTGCTGTTGTTGCTTTCTGTGTCATCTAGGGCAGTTTGACACTGCAAGGTGGTAGGAGGAGTAAGAGGGCTGAACTAAGGGGTCTTTAAAATCAGGAAACATAAAAAAGCTCTTCAAATCCTAAATTCTCTCAGAAAGACTTTGTGAAGATAAATGCAAGAATAGAAACTTTTTTTTTTTTTTAAGAGTTCGGGGAAGCATCAAACCATATTTTCATGCTTCTTTAAAAGCATCTCTCACATCTAGCTGAGCAGCCTGCACACTGCTAAGCATAGTGGCAAGATTGCTAAAATAAAATAGTGTGAAAATTTGTTCTTTCCCTGTTTTGCTTCCAGTGCTGTGATGGTTCTGTTGCACTGATGTGAACAGTTTCTTTGAACAGTTCCCTTAAACATTCCCTCTTTTTCTCCCTATCTGGCAACAACTAGTAGCTGCAGTGACTATGAACGGGAGGGAGCTTTCTGATTACACAAACATTTGGGTTTTTTCTCTTTTTTATAAACTGATGTAGAGTCTTCCCAACATTCTTAACACTCCTGGCTGCCCAGGAGTGGAGGACACATGAGTGGGATGTTCAGGATGATGTTTATATCACTCTGATTGATTTCTGGGGTCTGATGGGCACTTGCACTCACACTAAAGAAACTGAAGGACAAGAAGGTCTGTCAAAGCTCTTGAAACTATTTTCTTATGCTCTCACAAGTTAATCTGTTAGTTTATGTTGACTAACTAATCAAGTTTCAGTATTTAATTATTGCTGAGCAATAAACCCCCAAATCTAATCCTATGTGGCTGTTCAGTTCTTAGGAATTGATGTGTCAAGATGTGTCATCAGAAAGAAAATGCTTTGGCGTTTGCTTTACTTCTGGGGTTCTTTGCTGCTCACCGAGAGGCAATGACCTTGTTGCCTTGGCTGTGAAAGATGATTAGTTGTTTTTCTGTCCTGTATGTCTGCAATAGGATGTATTTTAAGCATTTAGCAAGTCAGTTTGTACTGATAAACTTGGCACCTTAGCTCTCCTCACAGGTGCCAGGGGAACTGGAGACGTGCAATGCCTTGATGTGTCTGACCTTTCTAACTTATTTTCTACCTGGTTTCATGTCCTCAGGGCCTGGGGTTGTAAAGGATCCACTACTAGGCCCACTGACAGCCTGCTCCCTAGGATTTGCTTATTCAGCTATTGTTTTGCTGGGAGCTGTGGTTCTCTGCTGGTGCCGGGTTTGCCAAGGTCCTGTTTTAAAAAGCAGGTTCAAGAACTAGATGTGCTGCTGTGTGAACTCTTGTGGCTTTGAACAGATCTGTCCCCAGAGTCAAATGAAGCACACACAGGCACATGCAGAATGCCAGATTTTATTGCCTGGATGAATGAAACTGATGTCATAAGATGTTTGACCTATTGATAACTCCAGCCCGATTGCAGATCTGCTTCCAAGGAGCTGTTGACAGAAATAATCTTCTTTGCCTTCCTGCTGTGTGTGCCTTTTTGTTGCCTGTGACAAATGAGTTGTTTCTTGGTGTCATTTGTCATCTAAACCCTCTTGTTGCAAAGTCCTTCCTCTCCACCCTTACCACATATCCACCCTTTCTGCTTCTCCCATTGTTCTTCACTTTCTGTAAAAGAAGGCTCTGTTGTGCTGCTGGTTGCTCCAGCCATGCCACATTTCCTGGTTTTGCAACAAAAAGTGCTTGTCTGCAATTAAAAGTGTTTTAGCTTCTACTTCTTGTGTCCTAGGCTCTCTCCCAGTCCTTTGCCTCCAGATTCACTAGGACATTTATGCCCAGATTCTTGCTCAAACCTAGAACTAGTTGCTCCAGCCCACATAGCACAGCTTTGACATAGCTCAACCTGCTTCAGTTATTTACTTGTCTTCCGTAACATGTTCTTGGTAGTCTTCTCATCACCTTTCTGATCATTGTCAGTGCAGGCTTCAAAAGACTCTATTCTAATAAAGCAGGCTCTGCTTGTTGCTGCTCCCAGCTGTTCTCCTCCTATGCCTTGCTTTTCAGTAGTTGTGATTGTGTGGATTGGCTTTTCCAACCTGTTCAGGGTTGGTCTTTAGCTCAATCTCAACAATGCTGAGAGAGCTTTTAATCTTCTGAAATCCCTCAGCCCTTTTCTGAACTGCCCTGAGGAATCCTTGGCCATTGTTCCAGCCTGTTTGCTTGATATCAGAGCATGCTGCTGAGTGTGGCACTGTTCTTGCAGATGCTTTCCAGCCTCCTCGATCTGTCTGCACAGCCAAAACTCTCATGTCACAATTGCTCTGATCTCTGCCTGTCTCCAGTTGATGCAGTCTTGTGCTCCTGCATCCACACTGGCACTGTGGCAATGGCTCCTTCCCCCTTGTTTTGACACATGTTGCTCCCTTGCCTCTTGGCACTGGTCCTGTTTTGTATCTCATCCCACCTCAGAGGCATTTTGCATTCATTACTGAACTGCCACCTCCAGCCTCCACTTGGCCTACGTACCATATTCCTGCACTTTCTTCTCCTTGACTTACACATGAAGACCACTTCTCAGAAATGCCTGCATTAACCATACCCCAGAACCCCTCCTTTGATACCACAGGTACAAAAACTCAGCAGAATTAGGTTGTTTGCAGACTCCTGAGCACTACCGTGGCCTGCCCTATTTTGTGGTACCTATCTCCTTTCTTACAATCTACCCATGAATCTCTTTTACTTTGTACTCTGTGAATGCTTTGGGAAGTATTTTCTAAATTTGGCCACCAGTAAGTACAGGGAGTCCTGGTCCCTGGTGAGGATTCATAGCTCTGCACTAACACTGAGTAATAATTCTTTTGTGTAAATCAGGTGGATTTTTTTTAGCTCTTTTATCCCTTTCTCCAGGTTGACTGATGCCTGTGACTTCAGCTGCCTATAATCCCTGTCTCCTTGCCTTCTAGGGAACGACAGGACTGCGAGATTGCTCAGGAAATCCAAGTGAAGCTTGCGTTTGAAGCGGAGGAGCGCCGCAGGCAAGAGGAAAAAGACGAGGTAACCTTTAAAGCTGCAGGGGTGGCAGGGCTATTTGTAGCAGCCCTTTCAGGGCAGGCATTTCTTGGCCAGTAGCCACAGGAGTTGGCTTCCATGGTGGCAGTCCTAGTCCTGACAGATCTCTGTATGCATGGAGATTTTGGGGAGTCCTGTTACAGGAATAAGATACAGTCACAGTTCTCACACTCAAGGGTCATAAGGGTTGGTAATGCCAGTGGCCTTGCTCATGAAGAGGTCAAGTAATAGGTCACTCTTGCTGAGGTGTTTATTGCCCTGCTGTAGGAAGTTGTAATTGTTTATACACTCTGAGACCTGCTTGCTTTCTCAAAGGCAAGAAGACAGGTACTGCTCTTGGGAGAATCCTGGGCCGTGATTTCTTTGTCTTTGATGCAAAGATTTCAGCAGGACTCTCAGCCCAGCCATCTGTTTCTGGTTTCTCCGTTCTTCAATTTAGTCTTTCACAGCCTGAACACCCTGTCACAGTTTCTTGCTAGCAGACTCCTTTTGTGACTTCAGAATGTTGCTCTGCTGCTGTTGCTTGAGAGTGGGGGCTATGGTTTGTTCATAGTGTACAAAGGATTTGGTTTGTTGGTCACCTTAGTGGGTCAGCCTGTCAGATCGAGTTTTCAAGAAAACCACAGAATAGAGGAACACCTGTGTGAGCCTGGAGTGTGTCCACATTTTGATTTCACATGGTTTCCTGAGAAGCCTGTGTTGTCTCAAAATGTTCAAGAGGCACCTGGTGGCATTTTCTTTATAGGAAAAGCTTGAACACAAGGCTGTATTTCTTGGAAGAGCCTGAAATAAGAATTTGCCCTTACCTGACAGATGCACTAGGTTTTCTTGCAAGACTTCATTTTCTTCTTCTACCATTGATTCCAAGCAAGTACTGAAAGGCTGCCCAGACAGATGGGAAGGGCTTGGCTTCCAAGAAGAGCTTATGGTAACAGGGTGGGAGGAACACTGGCTACAGGATTTGTGATAAAGAGGTAGCAATCTGTCTTATTTTTATCAGGAAGGTAAAGGAGATGCAAAACTAATGTTGACTTGGGGAACTGCACCTTTCCTTCCTGCTTTACGTAGAGAACTGCAGCAATGTCAGTGGTCTGACAACAGGTCCCTGCAGCTTGTCAAACCAGCCTGCTGACCATCTTGTGCAGTTGGGAGCAGGCTTCAGCTGACTGTGGCTTAAAGCAAGGAGAAGTCATAAATATTTTATCTCTTCCTGCTGGTACGTGGGAAGTTCCCAAGTGTGGCTGAAATGTAGCTGAGGACTGAGGCAGATCCTTTCTGGAGTTTTCAGGGTTTTTAAATGAAGCACTAAGCCTGCCTGCCCTGCCTGCTTATGAATCCTGTTTGTAAGAAGTGGTTTGTGTGGATTTGCAAGTCCTGAGCTGTCTCAGTCCTGGAGATAATGTGCTTAAGCTCATATATTTATAGACTTACTGTACTTGCTAGAAGAGGTTAACCTTGTCAGGGGAAAGAGTTTTTGGAGGTTTTTCTTGGTTTTGTTTTGTTTTTTGTCTGGTTTGGTTTGATGGTTCTTTTTTGTTCCCCACAGAGCTGGTTTCGGAGCAGATCTTACCTGAATCCTGAAATAAGAGTTTGTGCTTGAGCAGCCATCCAATGTCCTCCAGTGCTGGCTTGGCTCTGGAGGGTGTTGACTCTTAGTTTGCATTTCAGCCATGCCTTTCCTGCCTGCAATGTCCACTTTACGTGCATGGCTCTGTAAAGGTCCTGAGGATTAGGAAAGCTTAAACAAATAGTATCCCAAGGGGCAGCATGCCCTGCTGGTATCTCCCAGCTTTGCCCCCTAGCTCCAGACCAGCTCCACTGACTCGCGAGCTGCTGGGCCTCAGAGGAGCAAACCCCAGGGAGCTGTTTGCGGTTCCGAGGCCTTGTTGATCCATTAGTCATCTCGAAGGAAAACCAATTAGGAAAATGGAGTGCTCTTCTCTTTGGCATATCTACCCAAACTGTGACAGAAGACAAACGGCTGCAGTCCCCACTGTGCTCCTGCCTTGTGCCTAGTTTGCTTTTCCTAATATCCTTTCGATTTTCTTTTCCTTCAAGTCTCTGTCAAACTGATGCATTTCCCTGCCTGGCATCCTGTAGTCACTGCAAATTACAGCCAGTGTGAAGTGAGTTCGTGGTTTGCTGTGGGAACTCCTTCCAGTCAGCAGTGCCTTTAGCTGGACAGTCTTTTCCTCTGTTTTTCTTTCCCTGGCAGAATGCAGGGGGAGATCCAGCCCACTCCTGTGAGTGGGTGTGCACTTCTGTGACTTTCAAACCCTTGTTGAAAGGCTGAGGTTGCACATGCAGTCCCTTCTTACCCTGCTTTGGCCATTAGGGCTTAGTAGGCTTGTGTGCAGGAGGAGCAGGAACCTATGGGTTTTCCATGGGGTTGGAATCCCAGCACTGGGCCTGGGTGAAGTTGAATACTAGTTGCTGCCATGGTCCCTTGTGTCATTCATTAATTTGAAAGCCTCATGCATGCCAGGGGTTCAATTTGAGTAACTGTTGTTGCCGTGCCTGAAAAATTTAACTTTTTTTT
>VZTJ01006262.1:258967-520051 GCA_013397795.1 Orthonyx spaldingii | reverse complement strand
TTTTTTTTTTTTAGGATTTTAATAACTGAATAAAGAATTTGAATTAAAGAATCTGGAGATGCTTTTTAGTGGTGATTTAATGTCTGTTTTGTTCCGTCTCTGCAGGATATTGCCCGTCTCCTACAACAGAAAGAACTGCAGGAAGAAAAAAAGCGCAAGAAGCACTACCCAGAGTCCCAGGGACACACAGGCTATGAAGAGAGCTATTATGCAGAAAATGGAGGTATGTTTCTGCAAGATAAAAGGTCAAGATCATGGCAGTATAGGTGAACCTGGCGGACTGACAACTGTTTAGGAAACTCCCTTTATCCTACAGTACTGCATTTAGCACTGTAGCATTACATCAGTTTCCAGGGTCAGAATCAGATTATTTTATAATCAGGAAAGATTTAGTTGGAAAAAAAAAAAGCAGAGAAGACAATTTAATAATTTTTATTGTCCTTGAATGTGGTCTAAAGGACAGGGATAGGGAGCATGGTGTGTGTATGTGCAAGCACAGCCACACATGCATGTTTTAAAACTGCTTGTGGAAAAAGACAGTGGCTGATAAGGCTGTTACTGCTGTGTGACACCAAGTGTGTGTGGCAGAAATGCTGGTTCATTTCCATGTTTGCATTTGAAGAGAAACAGTTCCGTGTGCTCATTTGTGATGGTGGCACAGCTACATGAAGGAATTAATGCTGGTTCATGGAGCTGTGTTTCAAAAATAGCTCCTTGCAGGTATGTACCCAAGCTGTAAAATTAGCACAACTGCCTTGAATGACTTACTGAAGAACAAGGTCATCTCCACAGAATGTCTCTGCTGTGATTATCATCTGGGACTGTACAGTGTGGAAATGATTTGATCCACAGCACTGTATTGCTTCCTTGTGGTCAGCTTTTGTGATTGAATACAGACCTTCTTTAAACTGGGAGGAGAGAATCAGGGTGTGTTTAATTATGGAGCAATCTGGGGATTGCTTTGCTGTGCACTGGTGGCGGTTCCTGTGTTCTTTCTTCAAAAATGTGGTGCTGCTTTTGATTAACAGATTGTGAAGATGAAGATCAAATGTAATTTCTCATTTTAACATCAATGCCATTGGCAGTTTTAAAGTCTTTCATTTGAACTTACACAAAGTATTTTAGTTTCAATTGGAAGAAGTTCAAAGATAGCCAAGAAAATACAAAGCACAAGGTTCAAAAGTGCAAAACAGTAACCAAGTGGAAACTTCATGGCCACAAGTCCTGCTACATGTACAAAGCTGGGAAAACTTGATCTTGGAGTCTTACGGTTGAAGTTTTCAGAATTAAATGGGAGAAGACTGAAAAAATACAACATAGGTGACAGTGTGCATGCAGAGATGGTAGGACAGGATGGATTTTTATAACAAATCAGCTGACAAAGCCTGTGACTTCCTGAAGTAAGACTGTGGTGTGGATTTGGAGAGCTGGGTATCTTGTGGGTCTAAGTTTTCTTCCTTCAATAATCCATGATTTTGAAGGTGAGGTGGGAGGTGTTTGCCTGACCACTCATAGCAGTGCTGCTCTTGAGCTGTGCTCCTTAAAAGCTATAAAGGACTGGAGTGGATTTTGATGCCTGGATGATCTAGCTCATTGGTTTGAAACCTCTTAATTACTTGGGCACCATTTGATTAGGCTTCAGCAGCCTTGGTCTGTATTGTCCTCATTAGTTGTGAACTGAAACAAATAAAAAGCCCTTGCTTTGTTTAGGTTTCTTTTGTTTTGGTGGGTGGTGGGGTGTGTTTTTGAGAGGTTTTTATGTTGTTTGAGACTGAAGTAAAATTTATCCACATCCAGGAGGAATGTGGATTAGGCCTATTGCTCCAAAGCAATCTGAGCTCTTTAAAAGTGGAAAAATAAACACAAAAAAGGCAGAGTTCAGCCCAGAAGTGTCTGTGCCATGAAAAACACTCAGTCACTTACTGCTTCAGAGAGTAACACCAGGGTCTAAAGAGTGTATATATGGCCCCTGTGGAAGGTGCCACAGGAACCAGCACCTGCTGATGAATTAATCACCCTGAGATACCCCAAAAGCCAATCTTCTGCTTGGTTGTCTGGCATGGTTGTATTACCTGCAGCAGTCCTTTCCCAGCACAGCCACGCTCTGCTCCTTTGTGTTCTCCTGCTTTCTGCTGTTGTATTTATTGAGCTTTCCTTAAGGACAAAATTGAATTAATTTTTAGACCCTTGTGAGTATTGTTCGAAAACTGACTCTTGCTATCAGTGTCTGGTCTCTGTTGTTCAGTAAGTCACTTAGATTGTTTGACTGGGTGTTTGTTTTCTGTAAATCCTATGAATGATCTAAAACTGAACAGAAAAAACCAATCAGTTAAAGAGTAACCACAGCAGTTCCTGTTACAGTTCTTGGACTTATAAAAATACACCTTTTCTGGATAAAAGTCACACAGACTTGTTTTCAAGGTGGATATTCTGTATGCTCTATTTTTCCTGGCTCTGAAAAAGTTTTTTCTGAATAGAATGACTTGAAGGGAACATTCAGTTTTGGTGTGAGGTTTGTTTTTCTCCCTCTGAAATCTAGATGGATTGTGAGATAGAGCTATTTATTAAAACAGAATACAGTTCATGTGCAGTGAAATTTATTTTTAATATTTTTAGATACTATAAAACGAACTCTGGACAGTTGAGGAAAGTCTGCTGCTGCTGGATTTTTTTTGGTGGGGGGTTGTGTGTGTAGTTCTGTTTCAAATCAATCTCTGCTTCAAGGCATTTTTTTTAATTTTGAAAAGCTGCTGTAGAGAGATAATAGTTCTCTCAGTGCAATGATTTTTCTTAGCTAATAGGTTAGTTGAAAAAATAAATCAATTAGTAGATTGCATGCAGGCAGACTGCTGCATCCTCCTAGCTGTTTCAGGTTTATTGCTGAAAGTAAAAGCAGAGAAAATTTCTACCTGTTTTCTGGAAAGCACAGAGGAAACAACCCTGCCAAAATGCCAGGTAAGCAGCTTTTCTAGCTACAATGCTGAGGTCAGGAGACTGGGTTTTGTGAAGTCTTATTCTGCCCTAAAATTTCCATCCATAACCATCTTTGCATTCAGAGCTGAAATTTCTTGTTAGACAATGAAAAGTGCAGGCCCTGAAACTTGTGGGTCTACAAAAGATATGTGACTGTCTGTGGTGGAGGATGTTTGAATGCTGCAGCTATCCTGTTCTTGCTTTTAAAGAAAAAAACCAAAACCTGTCCTACTTCTTTACTTCTTTACTTCTTTTCTGCTTTATGTGGGTATTTCCCCCAGTTAGGTGAGACCATTTTTTCTGATGAAAAACGTTGTACCTGAAGCCAGGGAAAGACACCTTTGCTTAGAAACCAGGGTCCAACCTGACCACTCTGCTTGGCCCCTCCTGGCCTTATGCTCCTTTCCTGCATCTTGTGCCCTTCTTTGCAAGCCTTTCCCAGGTGGTTTCAGGATCCTGCAGCAGTGGTGTGTCATCAGGAGATGAGTTGCTCTCTTGGCTGTTTGTCAGCCCCAGTGGCATCATTAAGAGTCATTTGACTTGTCCTTGTCTAGGAAGTGCTCAGACATTTTTGGGTTGGACTTGTGCTTTCTGCTCCAACATTGTTGCCTCCTGTGCTGCCCTGCTAGCCAGGCTGCCATTTCATTGTGTCCCCTCTTGTATCACTGTCATTATTCTTTCTTTCATCATTCTTTGCCTGCATTTTCAGCACCTTGTATCAAGCTCCCTGGTCTGGCCTCGAACCCCCATTAACCCCTGCACGACTAACCCCCTCCTTGTTTGTCCCCCCGTTGCTCAGAACACCCCTGGGGTGACCCCAGAGAGCAGATTTCTGAACCTCCCAGAGCACACAGTCATGGGAGGTGCAGGCACCAGCAGAGAGAGCACCGAGGACCCCCCTCGCCTTTGCCCAGTAGTGCCCCCAAACACGGGCGCTCCACCTCAGAGAGCCGGCGAAGATCTCCTCAACTGAGAGAGGCCAGCAATGGCCATCAGCAGGAGTGGAAGTCAGCCAGCCAGGGAAGGTCCAGGAGACATCCCAACCTTGACCTGGAAAGAGAGACTGAGTGCCGTGCCCGTGATCACAGCAATAGCTGGGAGCTGCGGGAGAGGAAGACAGCTGGCAGGGAGAAGGAGAGGAGACCTCTCAGTCTTGACCTGGAGTCAGAGCATGGACTCACAGAGGAAGCACGGCACAGCAGAAAGCCACCAAGGCGAGACAGAGAAAAGCACCTTCCCCTTCTTGAGATGGAACTGGAGGCGGAGCAGGAGACCTGGCATCGGGGTGGCAGACAGCACCCTGAGAAACACAAATCTCGCCATCAGGGCCACTCGTCACACAGGATGGCACGTGACGAGAAGCTCTGTGATGCTGAATCTAGAGATGACCATAGGAGGGGTGAGGCAAGAGCCTACAAAAAGGCAGGACACAGGAGACATTCCCCCTCCCCTCAGGCTGTGAGCCAGGGGAAGGTTGGAGGCTGCCAGCGAGACTCAGGTAACCAAGTGGTGGGAAAGGTGTGCGTATGTGTGGGGATGGACCTTTGGGTGCCCCATGCTGGTGGTGTCTGAGATATGTTTGGCTTCCTTGGAAGATGCTTCTCTCCAGTATCTACCTGCAGTGTGTACACAGGGAATCTTGCCTAGGTTTTTCCTTGATTTAGCAGGATTCTTCTTATCCATTAATGTTCTTGCTCTGTTTATGTCCTGATGTTCCATGGCATTGAAGAGGATGAGTAAGAAGGTATTGTTGGAAATGGTGTCCTTGGTATCCTGTGTTTTAAATTCCTCCCCCTGCCAAAACAAACCCCACACCACCCCCAAAGAAAGACTCCCAAAAAACCCTAACCAACACCCAGCTTTTGTTTTCATGATACATTTTGCATGGTGGTCTCCTTGCACAGGAGAAAAAAATAGTAACAAACCCCTGAATGTTAGAATTATGGTTGTATTTTGTGGAGTTGAAATGCAGGGCTGTAAGTGAGGACACTTTGCTTAAGCACTAAAAACTCAGCAATTTTCATCCACTTCTTATTGAAAACCCTGCTGGCAACTTAATCACTTCACTTTGGGCAAAGCTCACTAGTAGCACTGGGCATCCAACTGGGTTCTGTTTGTAAGGTGGGGTTCTTGCCAAATTCTGTACAAGTGGAATTTTCTGGGAAATGCATACCTGTGTCGTTCTTGCTCAACAGCACTTGGGGGTTGGGGGCTTTAAAGATTCAGATCCATCTTTCTACTTTTAAAACCACAGTGGAAGCAGGGGTGACCTAGTGAAAGTAGGAGTTTAGAGACTTGGATCTATGTCTGTCAAAGCATGGAGCAGCTTATGCTTTAAGCCATCTAACTGATCTTCACATGGATAAGGTGAGGATGATAGTGTATCTGTCTCTGGAGATAACTGGCACAATTATCCTTCTTCCTCATGATAATGCTTTTCTTAAGGAAGTAAAAGGTGTTTATCAGGTTTAGCTTTAAAATAACAAAACTCTGTACTCAAAGCAAGAACTGAACCTTATATGAACTTCAAAAATGCCTACTTGGCTATTTTCTCATTGAAATGTAAAATTCATGGGTCATGCCAAGGAAGAAATTGTCTGAAACTCATGGGAGCCTGTCCCAGGTAGCTCTTGCAGCCCATGCTGCTCCAGCAGTGTGTTCAGGCTCTGCTGTGCTCATATCAGATGTTGGGCTGCTCTCTGCTGCCCAGTTTTGCCAGTGTATCTGTATCAATGTAGAGAGTTTCAAATTACAATTCCTTTGCTAGCATTGCTGTCACCAAAGACTGCTTCAAGGGACATGGCCTGTTGTGCCACAGAGTTGCATTTGTTATCTAAGACATGGTGTGTCAGATACTGCTGTGTGCATAGAGAAACCTGCCAAAGGTGTTCTCACACCAGCAGTGTGGCAGGTACACTGTGGTGATCTCTGGTTCTCTTGAGTGGGGGGTTTGCAGGTGGCTGAGGAGATGGTGGAGTCTCCTTACCAAAGAATTTGGAGTATGACTGAGTTGACTGTTTTCTCTCACAATCCCATAGGCACTAATTTGAGGGGGATGAAACAAGCCATGTATGATGCACCCCGGATGGAACAGGAGCTGTCGGATGCCGAGATGGCTCGGAAGCTGCAGGAGGAAGAGCTCCTGGTAAGTAGAGAGGATGCATTGGTCAACTCGAAGGAATTAAGGCAGCCAGCAATGACAACTTTATTTGTAAACCTTTTATATATGAGAGTGACTTCAAGACCTACGGTCTTGCTCCTGTGCATTCTGCTAATTACCTTTGTCTTCCATACACACAAATATGGAGTGACAGCTGGCTTCCAACTAATAAGCCCTACTTTTTGAAATAAACACCCCAAAATTAAAGTATTGAAGCAGAGTGATACTAAATGGATGTTTTCAGGCAGGAAAAGATGGCCTGTAGTCAGGGTGATCAGCTCACAAGTGAGACAGGCCAGTGCCCATCTTTGAGAGGGCAGCATAGTGGGAAATGCATTGTGTTGTGGCCTGGCAGACACATGAGGGCAAAATTCAGCTGAAGAGCTGAAATGGCAGTTTGGTGCTGGGTTGTGAGGTAAGTATTGAGGGTAGCTAAGTGTATTTGGAGAGGATGATGGTCTATTTGTGTGGGCATCTACTTGCCCTGCCCAGTAGGTTAATGAGTGAGAATAATTCAGAGGTGTTACTTTTTAGTCTCTGTTTTTTCTTCCCCACTTTTTTTTTTCCTCAGGCTAATGAGGCAGATCAGAAGGCAGCTCAAGTAGCCCAAGATGAGGTGAGCAGCAAGGCAAATACTTGTGGAATTCCTTTGTTTGTGGAAGCTGCTAAATACCCCTTGTCCCCTTTGATCCTCTAGTTGTTAATTTCTCTCCTTGTTAGGGGAAGTAGGGGAAACTTGGGGCTCCAGTGGGATTTTCTCCCAGATGGGTTTCATGTATATGCTCAGGCTGGCCAAGCAGGGAGTTGCACTGCCTGTTGCAGCCCTGACAAAGTTCATGGTTCTCTAAGAGCATTTCTTGCGACTGAGCCCCATGGGAGACTACCCAAGATGCAGTGAAATGAACCACCAATCTCTTTAAGGAAAAGGGATAGAGGGCAGAAAGGCTCTGCAAATGCAGTTCTGGTAAATCAGGGAGCTACTGGACATGCTGCATGTCACCAGACTTAATTTTGTCCTGTCCCTTGATTTCTGGTCACAGATGAGTGAAATCCTGGATTTGCACCCTTTCCATTCAGCAGCTGTCCATGGGAAAGGGTTTGAATAACTCAAGCCCACAAGAGCAGTAATATCTGACAGAGTCTGTGTTTCCCTTGTAGGAAATTGCTCGGCTCTTGATGGCTGAGGAGAAAAAGGCTTTAAGAAAAGGGAAAGAAAGAGAAAAGTCTTCCTTTGAAAAGAGGAGGCATGATCAAGATTGGAAGGTATGCCAAGCTTCAGGAGGCACCACAGATAAGGTGCTGTAACGTTATTCCCATTTCCAGAGGGAGGTGAGTGTGTGTGGTGAGAGCAAAAGGTGGTGATGCATCTAAAGGGTCTCGCTGTTACTCAGCTGCTTCCCAAGCCTTTTGGAACCACCTCCTTGGTTAGATGCTTTTGGCTTCAGCCTCAAGCAAGGTAATGCTTGGGCTCTGGCCTTGGAGGATGGCACCGGATGTCACAGCGTCTTGTGGCCTCCCTGAAGCACTGCCAGTCCCTGGTGCAGGACTTGCCCTCTGCTGAAATCCTGACTGCAGCAATAAAAGCAGTAGTTGGTTCTGTTTGCGTAAGGGCAATGCAGCTGCTTCAGTTGTCACTCTGCCTCATAACTGGCTGTGTAATGCAAGTCCTGATTCTATCATGCCTGGGTTTTTGTAGGAGTAATACCAGAGGGGCTTGGCTGGCCAGCATGGAAGGGGATAGGAAACAGATTTTATGGTCAGCACTGCTAAGGTGCTGAAGGAGGTGTGGTGTTAATCTTGGAGGCAGCTCTGGTGTTTTCAGTCTCCTTACTGAGTTGCAGTGGTTGCAGGAGCACAGCTGCTTGCAGCTGGTCCTTGCTGCTCAGCCCAGCCTTGTGCACAGTCATTACACACAGACTGTGTTCAACCCCAGCTTCAGAACAGTCCCTTAGTGCTGTCATGTACTTAGTGCAAAAACTGAGTTTGGCTCAGCAAGGCTGGGTTTTGTTTACTGCAAATGAGTCCTGATGCTGCCGTTTGCATGTCTGGCTGTAGTTGACTGTGTGTGTAAACCAAGCACAAAAGGACTGCATGGAGTTGTGGCAGTCCCAGTGTACTGGCTGGTGTCTTGCAAGGCCCACAGAAGAGCTGATGTCTCTTCTTCCCATCAGCCTGATGCAGGCGAGTCCACGCGCTCAAGGTCAAGAGAAGGGCCCGAAACTCAGCGACACAGAAGTGACAGGTCTTCAAGGTGAGCTTGAATGGCTGACAAGGATGGGAAATGCAGTTGGGAAGCTGCTGAGAAGCTGAGTCATAGGGAGGAGTTGTGGGATGACCAGCCTGACCCACCCACAAGGGGCTCGGTGGAGAGCACAGAACTCAGGAGGTGTTTGGGGCCGTGCGTCACTCACTGTGCTTGTGGCACTTGTCCATGTTGGTCTCCATGCCCGGTGCTGACGGAGATTGATGAGCTTGTGCAGTGACATTTGTTAAATGGCAGAGAAACATTGAGAGGGTTAAACAGCTTCTGGGGATGTGAAACCAAATGTCATCTCTGGGCAGGAAGGAGTAATCACCATGCATTTGCACAGCTGCTCCCTTGGTCCTTGCTCCCAGTTAAGCCCTGTACACAGCTCCCACTGCTGCATGTGAACACCACCATGGAAGCAAGAGTGTTGTGCTTTGGGGTGCCTCGTCCCAAACTGGGAACATGCTGTAGCTCAGTGCTGCTTCTGAATCACTTGGCACTCTGGCTCAATGCCCTTCATGAAATACTAAACCCTGGAAGTGACCCTAGGTGGCTTTGATTTCCATTCCAGAAAGGAAACTAGAAATTCTTGCTGAATTTGCAGAAGAAACAACAAATGGGGTGTGCAGGTGGAGACTGAGAGAGATCATATTAAAATACTCTGAGAGTAAAATTGTGCAAGCATTAACCGTTCTAAAATGCTGCCCTTTTGAGTGAGGTTTGCAGCAAACTTCATAATGGAAATTCTTTGTTTCCTGACAACTTAAACCATTGTTAAATGAAAGAGGTCCACGAGAAGCAACAAATACTCTGCTTTTCTCACTGCAGAAACAGTAATGGGCTGTGCTCAGAGGAGCTGTTCTGGAGGCAGAAAGTCTGGGCCAGGCAGGGTTTGCTTCAAACTGACAGTAACAGACCAGACAGCTGAGATGTTGCTCTTGCTACACTGTTGTGCCTCTGAGTTGTTTCCCAACGCTCCTTTTACACTATGCTTGGCAGGTCACAGCCTCTCCTCGATGACTTTGAACACTCTCGGTATTACACGAGCCAGCCCAGCCCCTTGCGCCAGATCCCCAAGCCTGAGCACTCTCCTAAAGGTAGGATCAACCCCTGGGCTGCACAGCACTTGGGTTATTGTCAGCTGTTTTCCTCACACAAGCAACGTGCAGGGGACAGAGTGTTTGAAAGTGATGCAAATAGAGGAGGGGAATGGGAATTAATGCCCCAGCAGGCACGTGATACTGAGCAGTGTTTGGGTTGGACTTGCTGAGCACGTTGCAGGCTGAGAGACTAAAATACTGAATTCGTTTGCCTGGAATTTGTCAAGGTGCTGTCTGCATGTCCTCCATGATCTTGTAATGATGAATGACTGTAAATCCAGGTAGCAAATGACAGAGAAATGACATGAAGACAATGTTATGATGGATTTTAGGTGACTCACTAGTATCAAACAATCCAATACAAGACAGAACTTCCCGGTATCACCTGTCTGGTGAGCAGATGGGATGATCAGACAGAAACTTGTCCTGAGAGCAGGCTGGTTTTGTTCCTGTAGCATCTCAGCACTGCTTTGTTGGTTTGTTTCCTGAAATCACTTGGCACAGAGCAGTGTGGGTAGGGTGGCCCCTGCAGTTGTTTTAAATCTGAATGCCCATTGTCTGAGTTATCGGTAGAGCCTCTGGGGAAGGAAAGGGGTGGTCTGAGTTTAACTCAATATCAGATTTCTTCCAGCTCCACTATTGAGACTTAAATGTGGACACTTTCCTTTCCAAAATTTAAAGTTTGGTAAACTTATGTTCTTCAAACAAGCTGTAAAGTTGATGGCACATTATAGGGTCTGTGCTTTAGTGAGACTGTGCAATGGGGCTGCAGCACCATTCATACCTAGAAGAAATGCATGTCTGCCTCTCTTGTGGATCTATCCTTCTATGTAACATATAGTTCCCATTTTGGACTTTGACTTTACCAGTACCCTAGAAGTCAGACAGACAGACAAGAGGGCAGGACAGGTAAAATATGACTGCAGGTAGTAATTTTTTCAGCAGGATCTAGCCTCACAGATTGTTTCCTTTCTGTTCTGTTTTCCAGGTTCCCATAGGAAGCAGTAAACCATGCTAGCCTTTGCTTTGGTACTGACTCTTCTGTAGCAAACATTACTGGAATTGCCAGGCAACTTTCTCAATTCCTGACCTGATGGGAGGCCCACCCTCCACTCCCAGGATCATCTCTTTAAGTGTCATCATATTACGGAAAATTGTTTGTTTCAATTTCTTACTTATCTGTGATGACTTGAGCAGTGCAGTATAATCTAGCTGCCACTGGGCTGTGCAAATCAACCAGCTGGCTCAACAGCTCCCTCATCCATTCTTTTGAGGGTTTCTTTTTATTTTTAAGCTTTGGCTGGAGCTTTGACAAATAGGACAAATTGAGATGCATGTACAATCGCAGAAAATTGAAGAAATGGGTTGGGTTATGGCAATGCAGCAGAACATCACAAGTACAAGTCCTTTCTGCATTAGGATAACTTAACAAAGAGAGTTACAAGAGGAAATGTGTTTCTTCCTGTGTTGGATAGGACAGTTGAGCCAACCTGACAGTCATGTGAGCTTGAAGGAAGGAGAGAGCGTTGTCAAACATATACCAGCAAAAGCCAAACCCTGAGACTGGTGAGGAAGAAATTGCCTATGAAACAGAATTTTTTAACTGCTATCTTTCTTTTTAGGGTTTCCAACAATCTGAATAGAGTGTGTATAGGCACATGACTCCAGGATATAGGATAAAACAGTTAAAAAGGAAAGACAATTTCAACTCAAATTAGACCTTGTGTGCATGACTTTTGAGATTTGCTAGGGAGTTCAAGAAGCTGTGAGTTGTGGTTTGGGAAGATTCATACAAACAGATCTATGTGTCTGAAGGGACCTCTGTGGTCACCTGCTTTGAGCTTCAGTGTGGTAGAAGCTAAGGAATTTCACTGAAGCCAGGCAGGATCTCCTGTAACTCCTAGCTCAGTTGCTGATGCACTTGGGTAGAGTAACTTGTTTCTGAGCTTGGATATGTCTTGTAAACATGGGGCTGATGGAGAAAGGGCCATATGGGCATTGAGCATCGAATTCAAAATCTACAGTTACAGGCAACCTGAGCTAGACACAGAGTGCTGAAGAGTCCACATGGTGTCTGTGCTGACTGCTTTTCCTCTCCACTGCTCCATCCAGCACCTCAGGCAGACTCCAGTCAGGAATAAAATCATTGATCTCTGGGGTGTAGCAGGGTCTGCAGGTTTGTTTTCTGTATAGATTTTCCCATGCAGTGATTCCCTCTTGGCTTCTTCTCCCTCCACTCTTTGAAAATCATTTTTCCCTTGCACAAAAAAAAATAGCCTTGTCCCTTGGCCTCCTCTCATTTCAATTCTTTTGTCTTTTTAATAATTTTTTTGCCATTATTTTCAGGTGTATTTTTAAACTCCAAAGTCAAATGTCTGGACACTGGCTTGGAGTCTGTTCAGCCAGGGCAGGGTGGTTATTCATGGGCCAGCCCAGTTCGTGGCAGTGAGCTTGGCTGCCTTGCCCCTGCAGCCCAACTTGCGTAGTGCCAGCACTGAGTCTGTCTCACCACAGAGGCTCTGTTGTCTCTGGCAGCTGCAGTTCTGCCTCTGGCTCTGCAGAGGAGCGGAGACACCTGTGCCTGGACATGGAAACATGGACTGCCCTCACCACTGATCTGCCTGGGAAAGGGGCCTTGGCAGCTCTCTGGAGCTTTGTGGGGAGGGAGCACCTCCAGGAAACAGGAAGAGAGCATGGCTGGCTGCTGTTCCTCTAGTGCACAACTCAAGCCCCAAGGCAGCTGTAAGGTTTTAGCCTTGGCTGTTGTCCTTGGTCAGGATAGTTAGTGGGCCAAATCACTGGGAAGACAGGGCAGCTCCTTTTTCACATAAGCTGCAGAGGCAAGTTTAATACCACATCACAAGCCCATGTCTTGCCTTGACCAACAACTCAAGAAATTTCCATCTCCTACCCCCACTGGCCTGTTGGCAGCAGTTCAGTGCCTGTGAAGAACCACATAACCCTGAGGGGTCTTTGCTCCAGGGACACCCTAACCAAAAACCTTGCCATGTAGGACTTTGTGTATGGGCAGAATCCTGCTATCTTGCTTCTAGACTGTGATCTTACTTGCCTGCATGGGCCCCTAAGTGACTTGCAAGGTCTTGCTTGCTGCTGCTTCTCAGGAAATATCCCAGTCAGCAGCTAGATTTTACTGTCCTTGCCTTGTTTCCTCTTCTCGTTCCGACTCTGTCCATTCAGAAGTGTTCATGTTGTTTAAAAGGATCCAGAAAAGTAACAACATAGATACTATTTTTTTCTTTTTTCTTTCTTATTTGATAACTTGACCCAGGGTGGCAACCTCATCTACCAAGGTTTTATTTTGTAAGAATTTATTTTTGTATTTCATGTAACAGTCAAAATTTCTACTGCTGAAAATGCCATTTTTTTCTGTGGGCTTTTTCTTTCCATTGCCATCAGAGTAATTATTGTTGTGAAATAGATGCCTGGTGGGGTTTTAAAAATTAACACTTCCTACAAACACCCTAGTCCAGGTACTGCTACTTGTACCACCTGGTGCACTTGTGAAAACTGGATGGAGAAAAGTCCTGCCAAATCAGCAAGAGGTTGAGCTTTGTACTGGCTGTGCTTGCAGAAAACTGGTGACTCTCTTTAAAAGGCAAGGGGAAATCACCAACTAGGAATTCAGCCCTACAGGGGCCTCTGTATCTGGCTGTGATGGACTTTCTTGCACTGCAGTTGGCTGGTGTACCTTTTGTCTTAACCTCATCAGAGAAGTTATGAAGACCCTGAGTCCTCTGACATTCGAAGAACCTATTAATTCAGGAGGGATGCTTGGGAGTATCCAAGTTGTTGGCCTCAACGGTAGTGAGTAGAAAACTCTGGTAGGTTTAGTTTGGAAGCTGGGTAGAGTCTGAGGAACATCTCAGTGCCTCCTCTGTGGAGCTGTAGGATCTCCTTAGTGGCCTCCTCTGGCCAGTCAAGCTCTCCAGCCATGGCACCAAGAGACAAGAGCCCAAGAGAAGGATCCCAGGAGCAGTTGCTGCTTCCTTGGATGCCTTTGGGGAGTGCTGAATGCTTTATGGGCTATTTTGCTCTGTATCTTCCCGTAGTCCTTTTTATTCTTTCTCCCTACCTTTTTTCATTTGCTGTCCCTTGTAAGTGTTTCTCCTGTTTTATTACTCCATAGTCCTTGTGAAAAGGGGGTTCCTAAGGTTTTGCTATAAGGGGGAGAGAAATGCTGGGAAAGCAGCTGAGGAAAGCAGGTAGTAAATGGGATAAGAACAGAGCAATTGTTCGTCTTAGACACGTTGGGGTCCTCATGCAGCCATACAGGTTAGGGACCTCCTGAGGCAAAGGTTGCAACTGGACGTGCATATTTAGTGACCACTTTTGGAAGGGGATTCTGTGGTCCAGCTGAAGTCAACAAGAGTTGAGATCATAGATGAACAAGGAGCCACTTCCCTTGGGGCTCAGCAGCCACAGTTCTGCCGAGAGTCCAGAAGATGCAGCTTATGTAGGCGAGATGCAAAATCAGCACCTTGTACGTGTGTCCCTGGAAAGAGGCACAGTGAAGCTGATCTTTTAAAAAGAAACACTCAGAGCAATATTTCTTTCCTATGACAGAAAAATGTTTAAGTATCTTGATTTTTTTACTTGTTTACTCTTGCCAAGTTTCAGTAGCTTTGCCTATGGGTTTGCTGTGGATTTAGCAGCACGTTGGAGCCCTTGCTGGGACTCCTGCCCAGGGCATTCAGGTCCTGCATTCTTTTCTGACTCTGTGCATTAACAAGGCATCGGGCACCACGTGGCAAATTCATGTCCTTCAAATCCTGGCACTTCCTAACTTTCCTGGTAGGCACATCTCAGCAGCAAGAGCTCTCACCACCTCCTCACCTCCGTCCAAAGCACAATGGTCTGCAGAAGAGAGGTCGGGTGACCTGGAGGGATCGTGCCTTACATGCAGGGATACTCAATGTCTTCAGCAGGCTGACCTGAGTCACCTTGCTATGAAACACTGTCTTAATGTGGACTGTACAGCTTCCTGCAGCAAGAAGCAGTTGTCGTCACAGGGATAGATCCAACTGGTTGATTTCATCTTTTTTTAAGGAACTTCATGGGTTTGAACTTGGTGGGGTGAGGAAATACCAGCTGTTAAGGGATAGATGAATTCTCATCATTGAATTTCTCCTCTTGGGGAAGAAGGATAGAAGTTACAGATGCTGCAGTCTGCTTCTCTCTATAAAAGGGATCTTGTATGTACAGTATTTTTATATCTCTGCATTCCCACCTATCAGGATTTGAATCAGGATTGATAACATTCTCTACTTATGGAAAAAAATGGATTGTTATTTTTACAGTGCTAGACCTCTGTGTGTTTATTTTGTGCCAAATTACAGCCACTGTTACATTCTAGTGTTTTCATTCAGTTTATTGCTGTTCATCAATGTGTATATTATATATTTTTGTTATCAAGGTTTTTATTTTAATTCATATTATCCTGTATGCAAACTAACTGTGGATTGCTAATTTATATAAATGTGAAGGGGAGCACTTGGAGACAGTGTGAGGATTCCCCTACTTGGTTTACACTCTTGTAATTGAGCACAGCCAGTCCATGAAACTCATTGCTTCCTTCAAAGAGCAATCTCCTGTGTGTTTGTCCCCTGAGCAGATGGCTCCTGCTGTCCCTCCTGGCAGCACTGACACTGCAGGACCATGTGAGATGCAGCAGGAACTGGAGCACAACTCCCAGCATGGCCTGATGGGTGACTGAGCTCGGTGCTGTGCTGTGCCTGGCAGTGGTGCCAGAGCAGGTGCTGTAGCAGGAATTCCCAGCAGGATCATGGTGTCTGAGGTTTGCTCTTTGTCTGTCCCCAGCCGATGGACAGTTGGTTTTGCCCCACTCTCCCAAGGTGTTCAGGGCTTAGTTTTGCAGTTGCTTTGGGAGGTGGGTGTGGGACATAGTCCCTCACATGGAGCACACCATGGGCAGCTTGTCTTCTTCGTGTTGCAGAGGACAGGCACAAACCTTTAAAGATCCCAGTTTACTGCACTCCAGCACATTTGTGCCTGTGCAGCACTGCTGGGGCCGTACTGGCTGTGCTGCACACAGGTGCCACTTGGACTGCCCTGCCCAGGACAGGCTGTGGGACATGGGTTTCATGTTCAGGAGCTGCCCAAGCCTCAGCTTCTGGGCTGGAGATACTATCAGCCACCTCTTCCCCATCAGTAGCACAGGGCAAGGCTTAGCTGTGCAGTTTCGGCTCTTCAGGAGAGTCCCAGAGAGGACAGTGGCACACACAAATGAGTATTTTCTACTTCATGGTAAACAAGTTCCACTGTATCAGTGTTCACTCTAAGTAGGCTCCATGGTCTGTCTCCAGCTGCATCTGTGCACTGCAGTATAGTTAATTGCCTCAGATAAATAACTGCAGTTGTCTCATTTAGCTCTTCAGGGTAAACTTTCAGCCTGTTGAATCTAAATATTAGCCATGTGATAAAGTGGATTAGTCAGAAGGCTTAAATTCCTCAGAGCTGCAAGTGTATCCTGCATTGTAACAGCTAATCCTTAAATATGAATTGCACACTGACAATAATCTGTCTATGCAAGCCTATTCTTGGTTTTACTTTTGACTGTTCACTCTATAATTTTACCAGGTTTGGCATAGAACTTTTGAATGACATTTAACCAAAGTATCATGTCTGTGTGTGTGTGTGTGTGTGTATAGCATGTTTTGCTTCATACTCCTGAATTGTCATCAAATGTAAAGGGAACACTGCCTTGCTCTGTTTTGTTCAATAAATCGCTGTATTTTGTTATCCACCCCGTCCTTCTGTCCCTCCGTGTGCTTTTCTGGAAACCTAAGTGGGTTACACAAAAGCAAGGGAAAATAAGACTTTGTTCCACCCTTTGTTCCTGAAGCTTAGCTGCTTCTACCAACAATTATGTTCTTCCACTGTAATAGATGTAGCAAACAAACAAATTTGTATTTAATTTGATTATTTTGTGGACAGACAGATGGAAAAAAGGCTCTGTAATATCTTGGAAAAGATCTGGACTGTTTCATTTCCTGAGACTGTGATACTGAAAAATAAAGCAGTATAATTATTTGCAAGGATAGGATGCTCTTTCTTATTTCATTAACCTAGCTTTTCAGTTTGCAAAAAGCCTGCTTGAAGATTCCCACAAACAACACATACCTGCAGTGCTGGGACAGAATGCAAGAAGGAAAAATGGGAAATGCCCTGGGACTGACTGCTGTCTTCAAAGGCATCAGCTGAGGATGCAGCCACATGCAGCTCAAACATGAGCAGACCTGATCCCACTGTCATGTCACAAACTCAGATTGTGACTGAACGTGCTAAAATAATGATGAGGTTACAAAATATTAGCTCTGGATCTTGGATCCAGAGTGTAAACCTTTCTTAAATGTTTGTTTACTCATTTCTCTCTGCTTGCCAAGTATAAGCATTGCACAGGGGAGTAGAGAGCCCTTTGGCACCCCAGCACAGGCTGCACCAGGCTTTCCCTCCATGGATCAGAGGCTTGGGCTGCACAAGTGAGTGCTCTGACTCAACAGAGTTCAGGTTTGGTCTGGATTGGGGTCTGTGTCACACCACTACCCCACTGCTTCCAAGTGCCTTGATGTCGTCTTTACCTGCCACCAGCTGCATCTCAGAGTCCCTCGGGTATTAGCAGTGCGTGGAAGTAGGAGTCAGCAAAACAGACATGGCTGGCAGGGGAAGAGCCTGGTTGTAAAAACAGGGCTCTTGGGAGTTCCAAGAGCTCTGCCAACTTACAACCTATTGCAGCCTCTTGTCTGGAGTGGCTGGGTCAGTCTGTTTTCTCTGACAGGCTTCTTTCATGCCAGCCTTGGCACTTGTTGAAGCATTAGGCTGTGGTGGGAGCGGGGCCAGCTGGAGCCCTGAGAAACATCTTCCACCTGCTGCAGTGACATGCACATGGAGATAGGTGTGGGGACCACAAAAAGAACACTGAAGAGCCCCTGGGGACTTTTTCTGTACCAGAAAACTTTGGTCTCTTAAGTTTCCAAGTTGCATGCAGCACTCAGACTGTGGGTGTGCCATTGTGGGTGGATCCATTGTGCCACTGGTGATAGATCAAAGTTTTTCACGTATCCTCCATCTGTGAAAAAAGTTAAGCCAGTGGAGATTGTTAAAAGTCACCATTGCTGGGTGCCCAGCAGCCTCACTGCCCCTCTGGCTGCCTCATCCTACCCTGAAGGTGGGAGTTGCAGGTGGCAGCTGCACTCTCCTGCCTGTGTGCATGTCCAGATCCTCATCTCCCACACAGATCCATGCTGCTCGGGGTTTCCTGCCTGGAACCAATTCTCCTTTTGTTCAGAAGGCAAATCATGGCTGCAGAGCGATCCAGAACCCAAACCAGCAGAGGTATCTGAGGTACAAATGACTTGCTGTAGTACACATGGTAGGTGTGTACCATTCCCAGTTCATTTTCCAGAGACCTGGTGGGTTACAATGTGGCTGGAGGTGGACAACATCCCCTCTGCCATGTGAAACCCCGGTTTATTTGTGACACTATTCCTTCTCAGTTTCAATACTGAGCAAAGCTAGCTCCTGCATTCTTTGC
Source organism: Orthonyx spaldingii (assembly GCA_013397795.1). Classification (NCBI taxonomy): domain Eukaryota; kingdom Metazoa; phylum Chordata; class Aves; order Passeriformes; family Orthonychidae; genus Orthonyx; species Orthonyx spaldingii. The sequence continues at coordinate 501,998 of VZTJ01006262.1, read as the reverse complement.
ACCATCCTGCTAGCAAACAAGTGACAGTTCCTGGCACCAGTCAGTTGCCTCAGGTCTGAGGTACACGTGTCCATCACCCTGATTTCTCTTTCAGAGACTGTGATCCTTGAACAGTGCCCTGAGTCGATCAGTTTTATCCTGAATCACTCTGGCTAGAATTCCTGACACAGTTAATGCAAAAATTAGATTTAGTAAATGAGACCTGGGATCAGGCTGCAAACCCAAGTTTAAAACAAGCACAGAACTTGAGTCTGGCAGCTGGGTGTTTGTTGAATGTCTGTGCTTCCCTGACCCCGGAGAGCTTCAGACAAGCACCCAAGTGGCTCTGCCAAAACCTGCTCCTGTTTCATGTTGTTGCCGGTCAGCAGCAGCTCGGAGTACTGACACCCGTTTTCACAAAATCTCCTTTCCCCTGGCACTGCTTTTGCTTAGTAATAGCTCCCATGCTGCCCTTTTCCCCCCCGGACATCCCAACTCCACCTCGGTGACTCACTTCGTGGCCTTTCAAGGCCAGGCTCCAAACACAGGCACAGCGAGCCCCTGGCTGCTGCTGAGGGCTCAAAGTCATGCTACACATGATTTCTATTCATCTGTAAACAGCGTAATGCCACATCACAGGACGAGTTTTTCCTGGCTATTTTAGATTTGGATGATTTTTTGTTTTACTGAAAACATGGTTGACATATGCAGGGTTTAACTATGAGCCAGAGGAACCCATGTGTGTCTCACTAGTGGGGTTTATACCCAGGTGAGCAGCAGTGCACCAGCATCCCCTTCCCTGGGTTGAGCTTGGAGCTAGGACAGGTTCTGACCCCTCTTCATCCTCCCCAGGTGCAGGCAGTATCCAGAGAGTGATGACACAGCCATCCATGTGCATGATTCCAGAGGGTGCTTGGGGAGTGTGAGCTTTGTCCCAGCAAAACTGAAAAGGAGCTTTAACAGGTGCTGGTACAGCAGTAGGATGTTACCAAGGCGAGATGGAGTTTGGGGAGAGGATGAGATGCCCGCATACTCAAGGTTTATTCCCACCACTGGCACTGGCCATCAGCTGCTACACAGCACATTGTCCTGAAAAGTTCTGCTCAGCTGCCAATGGACACATAAACCCCACTCAAGCACCTCACTTGTGTATTTTTATTTACTTGTTAATCGCTCACAACTGATGAAACACTGAAGGCCAGCCTGAAGGTTCCTGTTAATGTTCAGGAACATCCCTCCCATCAAGCATGCAGACAGGTCTGGGGGAAGGGATTGCTTGCAGTCCCCTCTCCAAAGGCAAAGGAAGGCACCAAGAACAAGGGTTTCTCAGTGAATTTTCTAGGCTGTTAGTAAACCTAGACACACTGTCCTACTGGAAAAGTCCCCAAGCTTAGGCAATGAGTCCTGTGCACAGACTGGACTGTCAGAGTTGCCACAGGGAACCCGGGAGAGTCGGTACAGAGCACCCCACAGGAGGAGAGGGATGCATTGCTGCCACACCTGAGGCAGAGAGGACCCACATGTGGCCGTGACTGCAGATCTGACAGCGGCTGTGTCCAGTTAACATCCCCAGGGGATAACAGGGACCAGGAGCAGCAGTACAGACCTCTGGGGTGGGCAGGTCTCTGTTTGCTAAAGAAAACTGGAATGGCCTCACAGCAACGGAAAACCAGGTTCTCCTGGTACTTACTCCACTGGGAAGCTAAGACAGCTCTCCTGATGTCAGGAGTCAAATCAGCTGTGCAGAGGTGCACATTAATGCCAGCTTGTCTCAACCATGAGGATGCTGAAACAGCCAGCCAAAGCTGATCCCTCCTGCCCTGCTGTTGTCCGTTTTCTGCTTTTAGCTGTGAAAAGACCAGAGCCCTTGTGTGTCCAGGCTGACAGCAGTGGCTCCTGTTGGAAGCAGGTAAGCCAAGAAGGGGTGGTTTTCTTTTCTGTGGGACACACTGGCAGCTGGTCTTGGGAAGTTGTCTGCTTGAAGTCAGGATGTGCTGCTTGACAGGATTCCAGCACTACCTGTAACTTAGAAGTCACTTTCTGCTCAGCTCAAAACTTTCTTTTCTGTAAATATTTTGTTGTTTTCATGAACTTCAGCTGTGCAAGTTAAGCACATGTTCCCTAGGAGAGGAGAGAAAGTCGCCAGGACCAAGAGAAAATGTCACCACATGGGCAGCCAAACCATGTGCCCCTACTCCGACCCACCTGAATTTTGAACAGGAAACACTCAAAATGAGTTACTAAACCTAAAATTCAGAGCATTGGCATTTCTTGCAGAAATGAAACAACAAAAAAATTCAGTACATATGGCCACCATTTTAGTGGATAACTGGAATATTTATGAAGGCAGTACAAACCCAGGCAAGAAGCTGGAGGCATTATTCCTTAAATTGTATTCCTTGGTAACACAGCCCAGACTGAAGTTAGTGCTGATTGCCTGTGACCTCAAGGCATGCAGAGCATCACTCTGTGCAGGTTTTGAGTCAGTCCTGAAGTGGGGGCTGTGTGAGCAGAGCTCAGGCCTGGAGCTTTCCAACCCAGCCTGGCAGCAAGGCAAACATTAAAATATCGTGTGGCACTAAAGTGCTTTTGCCCTCGCACAAAACTCCACCACAGCTCACACTGATACCTCTGCACTCCCAACTCCCATGGAAATGTTTTGATACCTCTACCCCACATTAACTGGGTGTATTAACAACCTTCTTTGCATTTCTCACACGAGTGAACTTTTCTCAGTTTTAGTGCTAGCCGTGGCGTGCAATCCAGTCCTTCCCGGTGAGAATTTTTTTCCTCCCAAATATCCTTAACAAGGGATGGGAGAAAACCATGGCAGTTTACCCTGTCAATCCAGCTCTCCATTGAGAAATTAAAAACAAATAAATGAAAAGTAACTTGGATTAATAAAGATAAATTATAGCAATTTTTGGGAGAAAAAAAAAGAGTCAGGAAGGCGGAAAAATGCTTTATTCTTCTTTTAAGTGGTTCTTTTTGCCCGCATGCCCGTTGGAGTGCTGTGCCGTGCCCGGGATGCTCCAGCAGCACGCTCTATCCCAGGGCTCTCTCTAGCGGGCACAAAGCAAAGGCTGAGCAGGCGCTCGGCGGCAGCGCCGCTCCTGCACCCGGGGACAGGCACTTGGGTGTGCACCCAGGGGCTGCGATTCAGGGTGCTGCCAGCCCCCAGCACGCAGCAGAGCAGCCGCAGGCTCCCCTCTCACGGCTGTGCCTCCTGTTCAGGCCACGGGCACAGGGAAACGCAGCCTCTGGCCCGACCTGTGCGGTGTGCAGAGAGAGGCACCAAACCCGGGGCAGGGGGATCGGTGGTGCTTTAGTCCTGTAAAGTCCTCGGGGCAAAAAAGCACAGCTGGGCTGTGTCGGATGAAGGCATTTGAAACCCTCCAGAGGTGCAACACTGCTGGGCTGAGCATCCCTTTACACAGCTGGGTGGGGCAGTTGTTGACCGCAGAGCTGTGTCAGGGTGGTCACAGACACACCTCAGTTCGAGAGCTGTCACTCTGCCTTGCTCCTTTCAGCACGCTGCAGCTGGGAACGGACAGCAGAGAGGACTCCTCCTCTAGGCTGACCAGCAGTCTTTGGAGTCCTATATTCCTTAAAATTTTCTTTATATATATCATTTGGCAGCATAGGTGGTAGTAGCACCTAAACTATTGATGACTTGAAGGGTAGCATTTGGGCAATTTTCTTATTTACAGTATTGCACATCTTCTGTTTATTTCATTTTAGAAATTGTGCAGCGAAAATGTGGATTTTAATAACGCTGAATATGTGGCAAAACCAAACACCCAAAACCTTAAAATAAAAAAAGCAGAATTGAAATAACAGAGGCCCCCTTGCCAGTACACAGTGTAATCCAGGGAAGATTAGGGGCAGTACTTTTCCCTTTTCTTGCCTCAGGCCAAGGGCAAGCTCACTGTGTGATGAGCTGCGAGTAAATCTGCCATGACAGACTTGGGGTGGCAGCCACAGGAATGCTGTTCAGTACCAATACAACACATCACCACTAGGGCATTGCAAAAAAGAGTAAAGTTAGACAAGTTTTAACGCATTACATAAAGTCAAAACTCCCCGAAGAACAGGGAGTTCTGCTTGACATGAAATAACATAACCGCTCACACCCAGCTCCAGCCAGGAGCCAGAGTCTCCACCACCTTCTCCTATAAGCTCTTAATGCCCTGAAGCAAGTGACTCCTCTCTTTTATCACCAGCTCTTCCCAGCTTGCTCTCCTGGGAATAGGCCTTTTCACACTTGGAAAGGCTCTTTTTCCCATCCTTCTGATGGATTTAAACTTTTCTCTCTGTTTGTTTACTCTTTAGAGGATTAAAAATTGACTCTTACATGCTAAAATTAATTCCCTAGCTTACCTTCCCCATGTTTGTTGTAACTTTTAGTGTGAAATACTTCAGCCTGTGGTTCAAAGGCAGTAAATGGTTTTCTTGGGCGTGCAGTGCTTTCTGTTTTGAAGTTTTCTATCCTACTGTGGTGTGAATCCCAGAGAAACCTGTGGCTGCTTCTTTGAAGCTTGCAGTGACTTTTGGATATGTAGCACCTCTGTAAGGCTGTACTGGATACCCGTGTGTCAAGCAACCTCTCCGAAAACTTGGCCTGGCAGCCTCCCCTCCAGAGGGGACAGGAGTGGGTGGCCTCTGCAGTGCAGGAGGGTCTGGATGGGGTATGGGCTGGTACAGAGCTGCTGTAGTAACCTCCTAGCAAGTATTTTAAATGTCTTGCTGAGCCACTATAACCTGTGGAAGAGAGATGTTGTGTAGTAAAACTACCACTTAGTACTGTGAATGACAGGAAAAAGCACTCAAGGAAACCTTGTTCTTGCTAACCCGTTCCCTTTCTGTTGAGCATGAAGGCAGGAAAAGCATCACTGCTCTGCAGAACACTGGGAAATTCCCTTCAGGAGTTATCCCCATCCCACTGTGTTGGTGCTGTACAAGCCTGAAACAGAAAAGCAATCCTTACCCCAAATTGCTGGGGGTGCACATATAAGGGAGAGGCAGTCTAGCTATAGAATATCTTAATAACTCCAGGTTTTTTTTCTGATCTCGTTTGTCATCTTTAATGACTTTTCAGGAGCACAGCTGTATCTGTAGGCCAGAATCCTGTGGATTTAGGCACATCACTATTCCTGCATCTAGTCCTTCTTTGGGTTTTTTGTGTGTCAGTCTTTATCCTTTACAGCTTAATTGGGTTGTGTGTTATTGAAAGCTGCTTACTACTTAAAGAGCATTGGAGAGTTGCATTGAAATATTTATGTCCAGTGCATTACTTCATTAAGGAAATGATCTAAAATGAATGGAGATTGAATTATGCCCAAAATGCCTATAAAACTGGATGCTGACTGATTACTTAATGGTTCTCCTGATACGTGATGCATTAGAGGTCTCTGTTGCCTTTAATTTTTCATGGGCTGAGCTCAGTGTTGCAGCAACCCCAGACTGTTGGTTAATGGCATTTCCTTGTAACTAAGCATATTGCCCCTTTTCTTTCCTTGACATACATGGTATTTTCATGATATATGAATTGAAGTGTCAAAGCAGGTTTTGTGCTCGAGAATATATTTGGGGTCACTAAAGGGATTATTCCCATTTCAGTGCTCAGAAGCGGACCTGTTCTGAAAATACTGCAGCAGCTCAGGAGAGTCCTTGTGATGTGTTTTGCCTTCAGCCATGTAGAGGTAGCTCTCACCAGCAGAGTGGCTGTGGAAAGAGAATGGTTCTGTGGTTAAAGAGCTTAATCTGGTGCTAATAATTCAAAAGCATATTTGGACAGCAGAGAGCTTTTACCAAACCTTTGTTTTCAGGGCTTATAGAAAGCTCCATTTGGCCTTCAGTAACACAGAATGGGTTCTTCCAGCTGTGAGCAGCTAATGCAAACAGCAATACAAACGTTGCAGGATGCAAAGCAACACTGCGATAGGTCTTTCAGACACTGCTGTCCTCACTTCCAAGCATGTGGTGCGTATTCCTTTCTCTTCCAGAGTTTTCCTTCCATTTGTTTAATCCCTCAGGATAATCATTGTATGCTTCCGTGGTGGAGATGCTCCAGCCTATGTGGACTGGACAGGGCTCAGAGTCAATCTGGGGACAGCAGAGCCTGCAATAGGAAGCTGGGACCTGTCAGGTCTGCCTTTGTTGTAACTCCTGCAGCATCATTCCAGCTTCTCAGGGTCTGCAGGACCAGCCTGCACAAGCCTGGTTTCTCAGGACCTGTGCAGAGCCTGTTTCAATACTTGGAGGAGTATAATCACCCACAGACAGTGTTGGCCTGGCCTTCTGCAGTGCAGGAGTCCTTTGAGCCTTCACTTGTACAAAGGAAAATGTCCAGGATTTAACAGAAATGCGTTTTCATAACATAAGTTTCAGCTCTCTTTCCCTTTTGGCCTGTCCCTTAATCTGTTTCATGCACTAGGGAAATCCAATCCTTGCAGAGTTAATTTTATTAATTGATGCTTATTGGATTATCTTTAAAATCAAATGAGCTTTAGCTGGGTGAGCTGGAAATAAAGAACATGCAGGGACTTAAAGGCAATTCAATTCATTAGTATCCCTCTGCTAGTAAAAAGTAGCTCCTGAAGAGCCCAGTTTCCTGAAACACTGGGGATTCCTCTGCAGGAAGGACAGTTGTAGCAGAAAATGGGAGAGCTGGGGCCATCTTCCAGTTCAGTGGAAGTGCAGTGCTATCAGGATTGAGGATACCAGTGAGAGGTGCCCAGTGTGAAACAAGGTATATGAAACACATTTCCAACACCAGGCCTCTCCTGGGGAAATTTGGGATTTCAGAAGATCAGTATATTGGCACACTTTGGGCTATTCACCAGGAATTGTGTGTGGGATGTGCCTGGCTCAGGCTGACATCAGCTCCCACAGCCTGAGGAGGTCTAGACACCCTGCAGGCAGCACCCTCTGCATTAGCATAGCAGTGCTGTGATCCAAGCAGTAGGTGGTTGGCAAGCTGAAAACCCGGGGTTTGTTCCGTCTGCTCGCTGAGATGCAAAGCCATGCCTGCAGTGAGCCAGGAGAGTGTGCTGGCTACACAGGTTTGCTCTGATAAGGCTCTGCTCTCCAGGCCCTGGTGCTCAAGCTGTGCTCTTTGATGAACTCAGCTCCCAGGACCACGTGGTGCAATGGGGAGCTTTAGTGTCCCTCAGAAAGAGGGGAGCCCTGGATCAGTCCTGCTTCTGCAGTGATTCAGGCATTGAGGGTCACTGGATTAAATCCTGAAACACCCGTGCTGTAGGGAGCCAAGCTGGGCGCCTGCAGGATGTGTAGCCCCGGGGCAGCCTCACCTTCAGCACATGGATGGGGTTGATGTTTATGTGGATTCCAAGGATCTTCTGGGAGCTGTGTCCCTCTGAATGATGGCAAGCAGCGGGTCTGGGAGCCAAACGCAGCAGCCAGACAGCAAATAACTGTGTGGATAAAAAAATCAGAGGGAGATGTAGGGAAATCAGGATTACTGTGGAGTGGAGCATAGGCGAAAAGGCCACAAATGCAAAGGAAGGAAAAATAGCATTTTTATTGTGTTTCTTCTAGAATAAAGTGGGATTTTTGCTTTGCCTTCCTGGGAAGAAAGGGAGTATCTTACTTAAAATACTCCCTGTCTCACAATGCAATGAAAACCCAAAGCAAATCTCCTGAATCCTGACAGCTTGAAGTTTTTAACAGAGTAAATAAAGCAACATGTTTTCTCAAAGTCAAAAAAGGACCTGTGGTTTGTAACAAAAGTTATTAATAAAAAGTGTTCTCTTGGGCAGTGATTTTGGAGGCTGCCTCATCAGACAGTTATTACCAGCCCAGCACCACCATTCCTGAGACAATTGAAATGTAGCCTCCTGACAAAAAATTGATTTTGAAGATTAATTGTCCCCTGTAGCACAGTTTTAGGCCGATCTGAAATACAGAGAGGACAATTGTCCTTTGGGTTTAATAGAGCTGTCTGTTTGATATCCACAGAGCTGGAGCAGCTCTATGCATTTCTGTCCTGACTTACAGACAATAAGGGGCAGTTTCAGAGAGGTGCCACTGCCAGAAGAGGCAACACCCATGGGTGATGTCTACCCCAGCTGCACTCCTGGAACCTGTGCTTCACTGAGGGTAATGGCAAACAAACTTTGCATTTTAAAAGTGGAATTTCCTTGTGCAGCTCTGACTGCAGCAACGTCAGTTCTTACAGACTGCACAGCTTTTAAACTTGAATTGGAAAGACAAATCCAGCTGGAAAGAGTTTATCTGGATGTTATTTTCAAACATGTATGAAAGGGCACTGCTGGGAGCCCTGGGGAGCTCTCGTCTCCCCAGAGAGGACATTTGAAGTGCAGTAAAACAAGCTTTGTTCTGTCAAACACAGTTATTGTCTAGCTACTGTGGAGCTACAGTTGGTTTGAGCTGGAGAAACTCTCCTGTGTGGAAATTCTTTTGGGATATACCTTTTTCCTTGGCTGGCTTCCTGTGGTTTGAGCTGAAACTCTGCCAGCGCTCCACTACCCTTTGAACCTACAACAGGTGAGCTTTAGTGAAATTGTGCAGAGGCCTCTTAGGTATTGCTGTGGGTGCTCAACTGGAGAGTCCACATCAGTGCTTGTGAAGGAAAATAGGTTTGGCATGTTCTGCTGCTCAGAAAGCAATTCATATTTGATTCTCCCCAGAGCCAGGCAGCTGAATTTGAGTTGGGTGTTAAACATCCACAGGCAACAGTGGGAGAAGGAAAGGTGAAGGTGTGTCTTAGGGGGAAATTTGTCATGATGTGATGTTTCAGGACTGCAAGGGCTGCTGGTTCAAATGAGTGCCTGACCCTCAGTGTCAAACAGTGGTCTCTTGGCAGGTTTAATCCAGGTTTTCTGTAACAATCCCATCACACATGCTTTCCTTTTACACTGGCAAGCTTACAGCAGCAGGGAGACTGAGAGCTGACCTAGCCATGTCCTTGGTGGGGCCTGGTGCATGGTTTCTTCTCTGCTCTGTGGCTGGGGAAAGATTTCTTCATTCCTTCAGCCTGGCCTCTTTATGCAAGTGTCCATGGTCTCTGTCCCAGGATTCTTCCTTCTAGGGAATTGAAAACTTGAAGAGTTACTTGTTCCAAGCAGGAGGGACTAAGTGTGCATCTAATTCAGATGATTCCTGGGGAAGCTGAAGACCTGGAGGCATGAGCATACTCTCAGGTTTTGTGCAGACTGTGATGGGAATTGCTTGGGAGTGGGAAAGCAAAAGTCTCTTCTGGAACAGCACTGCAGGGAGGAGAGACATTTGGGACTGCTCCCTGCCATGGTGTTTAAGAGCTGAAGCACAGGAAACCTGTACAGGCGTCTTGCAAAAGCTGTGACTGTCCTTCACCTCTTACCTGCACACAACACTAGTCCCATAATTCCTCACCCTCTCAGCTTCTGGTGTGAGAAACCCCCTCTTAGTCAACTGATTTAGTACAAGATCTAGTAAGTTGGTTCCCAAAAGGTACTGGCAGGCTCCTGACAGCATCATCAGCTGGGCATGGTACCTACCAGCACCTCTGGGGCTCCTGGACTTGCTGCTCAGGTGCCCAGCCACAGTCTCTCATTATCAGAGGGGAAGGTGTAGAAAGGAAAAAGTGATGTGTGTTTTGGTCTAGGATTGGCTTTGGAATGTTTTTTTTTTCCCCACTGTTTGACAGGAAGATGTCTCCCCTCTATTCTGTTCTGCTTTGTGTTGTTGATAACATCACAATAGGGATTCAGGGGAAAAAACCCCAACCAAACCCAAACAAATAGTAATAATAATAAAAAAGCTAATTTACTTTATACAGGGAGAAGGAGAGAGAGGGCAGACTCCAGGAAATAAACTTGCACAACCTGTTTACTATGAGGTCTCTCTTGCCTGAGCACAGGTCCCAGTGCCAGGGTCCCTTTAGCACGTCGTTGGTTGAGGGGCTTTGTCACACACCCTGCAGGGGCAGCATCTGGGTGGACTGGTAGGTGTGTACATTCTGTCTTCAGGGATCATCTAATTTCTTTAATGTTTGTATATTTTTTTGCTTGTTTTTACTAGGCTTATAATCAAAAGAGGGAAAGGAAGAATAAAATGAAATAACTTTGAGTAAAAACATGGAGAGAAAACTCCTTGCTGGGGTGTGACTGACACAGGTTTGCTTAAGCTCAGATTCTCCACTCTCCTCCCAGACCTTCCTCAGCAAATCTGCAGTCTGCTCTGTATGTGCAACTGGATTCTTTGGCCACTTGATGTCTCTGTGGGTTGTGGAGAGCCGTGTGTTAATAAATGGAAGCCACGCTGGAGCTGGATGGAAGCAGCAGCAGTGATGGGCTTGCTCCTCAGAGATGAAGCTTTGATAGAGCACTGTGCCATTCCCCTCCCCTGCTTGTTCCTATTAATGAGCTTCAGATTGTCAAGCCAATTGGAAAAACAGGAAGATCTGGTTAGCCGGTTTCCAAAGGGAGCTGATGAGGCTCTGCACCCATCAGTGCTGTAGGTATGGAACCTGCCACAGAGATTTGGGACAGGGGTCTTGGCCAGCCCCAGCCCTGTCTGCTTCCCCTCAGAAATGCAGAGGCAGAAGGGGGCCCAGATGCCAGAATGTTGCAGTGTCTCCCAGCAGGAGAAGATGAGACTTAGCAGAAATGAGGCCAAAATCCTCACCATTGCCTGGTGGCGTCTTGCATGGGGGAGTTGCTGTGTGCTCCATAAACGTGAAACCCTGCTCTGTGTGGGGGTGGGTCATATGGAGACCTGGGATGTCCCTGTGGCTTTGCAGTTGTGCCAGTCTGTCCTCTGGGGCTGATCACCCCCTGACACTGGCACAGACTGAGAATTCAGGTGGGACAGAAATGCCCCTTCCAGTCTGACACCGTCACAGTCCTAAAAATAGCATTTGCCACAAGTCTTTTGTTTATGCATTATTAAAATCTAGATTAGCCTTTGCAGGAGCCAGACTGTGAAATCTCTGTGCCTTTGGCTGTGGAGACATGGTTGGGCCTGAGACTGCTTTGGGCACTGTATAGATAAACTGAATGTGATTACAGCCACGGTTTCACATGGAAAGGCCTCAGGAAAAGAAGCTTCCCATACTCATTTCTGCCCATGGTGATAAACTTCACTGTGATAGTAGCTGGAGGACCGAGGATCCAGCTCTCCTGTGTTAAATGCTGTTAAATGTGAGCACTGCTGGCTCTTCTTCCAAATCCTTCTAGCCCTAAAGAATTTGAAGCTTCTCCTCTGCAAAGCCAGATCTGCCTAGATACAGGCTTTTCCTCATGGTGATTCAGCAGGACTGTTGTTGTTCCCTAGGAATATACAGAACCTTTTTAGGCACAATTAAAAGAAGTCCAATGACCTTTTTTCCAATGCAATAAAAAGTTCTGTGGTGGTTTTCGTCAAACCAGCAGTTTTAGCTCACTGTATGGGTTTTCAGTTTGGGCCATTTATAAAGCTTCTGCCTGCAGTGTATCCATCACTTTTCCCAGAGCCACTTCAGAAGGAGGAGAGCTTTGTGTCAGAAAGATGGTGACTGGGAAAGTGCTCATCTCCAGCAAAACAGCTTCCCCAAGCCACTTCCCAGTCCCAGGGCACTTGAGCAAAATTGCACACAGGGGTCATGCTACAATTTGCTGTTACTTGTGTGGGAAGATAAACTTGAAACATCTCAAATCTATCTGCTAAACTGCAATTTATGAGCTACAAATGGCTGAGTCTTAGAGGGGAATAGCAGATTTGAACCAAAACGCTGTCGTTCTGTCCCTGGAGGCAGAGAGAGACCAGTCAAAAAAACTGCCTTGAGTGGAGCACACGGATTTATAGAGGTGACAAACCCTCTCAGGAGGTGTCAGCAGTGCCATGGGCTCTGCTGCAGATCAAAGCAGTTGGGGCTTAGAAGTGATGGGCTTAAAGTGAGTGGCAAAGGCTTGATGAGGAAATGGTCTGGGAAATAGACAGAAATAGCAAAGGCTTCTCTGTTCACATACTCTGTTCCTGTACAGTTCACATGAGAAAAAGGGAGAATTTGCTTATTAAACAGCTTTCTCAGAGTTATTAATTCCATTCTTCTGAGGATAGAGCAGCTCCCTCCAGAATGCTTGTTATTGCTTGCCTGGAAATCAGTCAGAGTCTGTCCATGAAATGATGTTCTGGTTGAAACTCCTTGTTCGGTCAGTAATTTATGCAATTGCTAGGAGACTGCTCAGATGGCTAAATGACTTCTATTAACATAACTTTAATTCTGTACTTTTAACAGAAATAATTTATGCTTCCTGTTTCTGCAGGACCCATTATTAGACTTCAAGTCCAACTTCTGGGGAGAGATCAAGGCTTTGTCTTTTCACCAGTGATTGCCTCAAGTTTCCTTTGAGGCTTGAAGCTGCTTAAATTTTCTCAGTAGCTAGACTGGGAATATGGAACAGGTCTTGGCAGGTATCAGTTTCTAAAGCCTCTTATCTTTTCCCAGGGAAGTGTTGGTTGGGACTTAGTTACACAGATAATTATGGTCAGCTTGGCCTCTCCAAGTGGATGTTGGTGCTTGCAAACTTAATCAATGTTTCCAGCACATGTTAGATGTTTTGACTGCACTTATCTACTGAAGAATAAAGAAATTGTACTGATGTTTGGTGCAACAGCTTCTCTAATAGTTGCTGTAGTCTCTCTCATTAAGTCTGATAGCTGTGATTTCCTCCAATAGCTGCACCAGCTGGTGCCCTGCTATGTCTCCTTTTTTTCCCAATTAGAAGCTGAGCCAGTTCTCCATGGTAGATTATGGCCTGCCAGTGGGATCTAGATAGGAAGAGAAAGTGCTTTGAGAATTTAGGACAGAAAGTACCAGAGAGGAGATTTAGCAAGAGGTGCCTATTAATTAGAAAAGGTGGTATGAATTCCTAATCTACAAACTGTTTTATTAATGGTGACCATCATCAATACAAAACACTCAGCTAAATGTTGCATGAGCCATGGAGCAACAGATGGGAGATCCAGTTCTTGCTTTGTGTTAAACAAAATCGCATGAGCACACAACTGACTGTATGGGGAAATTCCTGAAAAATTGCTTCTTCCATAATCTCAGAGGAGACAGTTTTAATTGAAAATAGGCACCACATGTGGAAGAATCCAGTTGGAGTCCTTCAGCTGGATTACTTTGTAATGCAAAAGGAGGAAAAGTCTATCTCCAATTATGACAATATATTTTGCCAGCCTGCACTGATGGAGTGTTGCCAGGGAAACTCTCTAATCATCAAAGAACACGTTAGTGTGATTTTTGTAGGTCTCCTAAGAGAATGGCTTATGTCCTTCCAGAAGAAAGGCATTGCTGAATACATCATCCAGCATTCCTTACCAATGAGACCCTCCTAAGTCTACTGAACAAATGAGGATTATTCCCCTGAACAGAGACACGATTCTCCTCTGAGCAGCACACCAGGCATGCTGGCAGCAGCTGCTTGCAGGCATGTGCTTACATGCTGGGTTTTGTCCTGGGGAATGCTGCCCGGAGGGCTCCTCAAGTTAGCAGCGTGGCTGGTGGGACAGCAGAAACTCATGCAAGCAGGTCAATAGCCCCTTTGGGGAGATAATGAGGCCCAGTGGCAGACAATTCTGCAAATGAAACTGTCCTGTGTTGCTTTGTTCTCCAGGCACCCTTGCATCTGGCAATTGAGCTTTCTGCTTTCTCTGCCCCTGCCACCCAAGGGCTTTCCTTTTTCTTGGTACTGCTGCAGAACAGTGCCCAGGCAAGCTGCAGAAGCTTCTCCTAACCTGTGGGGAGCTGTGCCTGGGGCAGCAGCCCCAGTCTCTCCCTAGGACTGCAACGAGCTGCCTTTCTCTGCAGCAGGTAGGAGGTACCTGTGGAAGTGAGGCTGCCGTTTGTTGGAGTGTATAACTAATCAAATATTTTCAGGGATAGGTTGCTTTGGATCTGCGCTCTCGAGGTAGATCACAGCAGCTCAGAAACTGTTTAAATAGACTGTTCCATCTTGTGGGAGTCAGAGCTGGGAGGTTTCCCCTGACTTCAGGGGTTAATAGGTACATGATTGGTTTAGGATTTCGGGTGCTAATCAGGGAGCTAACCTGCATGGGTGACATGGTACCAGAGTGCCACCTAAGCCCCAGCAGCACCCATTATGGCAGGACCCCTCACAGATACTGTGCTGGTTTTCCCTCTTATTCAGTGCCTCATGTGAAGGTGGGAAGAAATTTGGACTCCTGCAGATTCAGCCCTTGGGTCTGCTGAGGACACAGCACAGCCCAGGTGCTGAGCAGCCTGTCACAGGTAGACTCACTTGCTTCCTCATATTTTATTAAGTTTTCAGAAGGTGAAGGGGGAAGCACATTCCTTGCCCTGTTTTGGTTGAAAGACCCACCTTGAGGTCAGGCAGACTGTTTTATTCTATGTTTGCAGACAGCCAAATTAATTTCTAGGGCTGTTTACCAGGAGCATAAGGTTTACCAGTGTGTTGTCCTGGAAAGCTCTTCTAATACACAACCTACATCAATTATACTGCCCTACATCAATTACACTGTCTAAAGAAGTCTTCCCTGGGTGACTTATTTTGTTCTGCCCCTTCTGTCCAGCTTTGTATAAAATGAACTACCTTGGCAAAAGTCAAAGAAACACACTAAAATCTTCCTGCCTGTCTGCCCACAAATATTCCCTGCTTATCCCTTGAGTGTTGGGGAGGGCTACTGAAAGCACGTGGGGCAGCTTTGTCTGTGTCTGGCTCAAGGGTCCATCATTCCCCTGAGATGGTGCCTGCAGAGGAGATTCTCAGCCCTGGGGCTGTGTGGACTTGGATGGGTTTGGGGCTGTGGGTGCTGAGCTGTCACAGCACAGCCCAGGGAGCAGTGGAGGTAACTCTGACCAAGCTGCCTTCTCCCTGCCGGTGGCAGACTCTGCTAGAAAGCTCCAAGTGCTCTTTTTCTTCATTCATGCTGCCAGGCAGGTCTCCAAGTATGCAGACAGTCCCCAGGAGCTGAAATCATTAAGAGAAGGAAGGAGGAGAGGGAAGATGCATCTAGGGGTTGCAGCCAGAAGATTTGAGCATTGGTGATTTCTGCCCTGGGGCCAGAGAGGAGCAGGCAGCCCCAGTGCTGAGCTCAGGGGTTTGCTGGGTGCCATGGAAATGGGTGGGAGCACTAGAAAAGTTTGGCTTCTATGTTCAGCTGGAGACCAGAGGGACTCACTTCAAACACTGTTCCTGCCCTTGGGCCGTACTGTCCCCTCTTGGTGCTTTTCCAGTAACTCTGGATAACTTTGGCTAGTCATGTTGTGTGACACTGGCTCAGTGGAGACAGAATTGGAGAATTTGGCCCATTTTTCTTCTAACAGAAAAGTAACAGCTGATTAACCAGATTTTAACTAACGTGTGGCTAGTTTCTCACTGCAGATAACACTGATGACAAACCATGCATGATTTTAAGAGGTGTTCATTAAAGGTTAGACATAACGTTCTGTATTTCTTCATCTTCTCACTCTTCTTCTTTCTCTCAAAGCACAGTTCATGTTTAGATCATTTTTAACATTTTTTAGAGCTCTCTGCAAACATTAATGAATTAATCCTCTCAGCCCACTATGCATATGCTTTAATTAATGAGCACTCATTTACTTAACTCACACTGTCTCATTAAATATAAATTGAATATATGTTTGGGAACTTTAACTGGAAACATTAGTGGGAATTTATTCAAAGAATGAATGCAAAATATGTTAATAGTAGCTGGAGGCAGCAAAATTCAAATACTAAGGTATTTAGTGAAAAATATGTTGTGGTGTCAGAGAGTGTCAGTGAGCAGAGTCAGACAATTAGCTGTTCCTACAAGATGCATATGTTGTCATGACCTTGAAGTCATCATTCACTCCGTGTTGTTACCATAGTAATCCTGATAATTTGCTTCCCATAATGTCTGTCTATACACTTTGTTCTGTTAGTTGAATTTTTCAGGCTTGCAGAAGCTGGGCTGGCAGCTTGCTGTGAGTTACTCAGAGCTGCAGTGTGCTGACACAGACATGGAAATGCTAATGCTTGGACTTGCTGTGGACCCTGGGGTGGCCTTCTGTGTTATCATCCACCCAGCAGAGCAGCCTTGAAACTGGTAACTGTCATGATTGTCTCAACAGCTCTGTCTGGAGGCTGGTATAGGCAGGAGGAGTAAAACAGAATGTGTCTCAACTTCCCATTACCCAGCATCGCTCCTGGAGAGGACAGGGCATTTACTGCTGCACGCTGGCCACAGCCTGTCTGCAGTAACTGCATTGTCACAGCTCCCTGCAGTTATTCAGGGCCACACTGCCATGGGTGTCACTGAGAGTTAGAGCCAAAGTGCTCCTGGGGATTTGGGCTGTTTTGCCCAGGTATAATTCTCTTGGTTGTGTCTCATCTTGTTGCATCCTCAAGCACTGAGCAGTTTAAGTGCTGCCTGCCACCCAAGAGGTAATCACAGTTCAGTGATGACTGAAGTGTTTTCCTATGAATAAATTTGTAAATCAGAAGAGGAAGAGTTGAGGGTTTTTACAGGGTTGTGAGTGTCATTTATGTTGCAGACATGGAGTTAGAAATGAAGCATTATTTGGACACCTTAGGTTTGGGTTAAGTCTTCCAAATCCCACTGTACTTATAGAAAATTATTATTGTTTGAAGTCTCATGGATTATTTTACTTTTTCCATCTTCCCATACCTTGGAGAAACAGTGGACCAGAATTTTGATTTGTTGCCAAGAGGCATCTCTGAAAGTAACTGAATCTTTCCTCGATATGAAATTGAGAGATTTTTCTCCTAAGTTCTGTTGCCAAATGGTAGAAGTGTTTTATTTCCCTTTGTTTTTAATGCCTCATGAAGAGTTCACTGTTTGTGTGTAAGAGACCTAGTGATAAATGGTGAGGGATGGAGTTCCCACTCATCCCACAGAGACTGGTTCTTGTAGGAAGAATAGCATCAGACCCACTGCAGTTTTGGCAAGGTTTGTACATGCCATTGAAAATCTGAATGTGCTTTCAAATAAGAAAGAACTTTCCATGCACAAAAAACCTCTTAGTAATGCCTGATCTTATAACTAGGAATGTTTCCTTACAAATTATGTGTTAGCTTGTAATCCTGAAGACATATCGGGGTTCTGGGAGCTGCCCTGGGTCTCCTCCTTCTTGTGACTTATCTGTAGCAATAAAATTCTTGCAAGCTGAATGTACACTCCTTATGCAACACCTGACACCTTCAGGAAGACTTTCCCTGGGTACCTGACTGAGTCTTTGCAATCAGTGTTCTTGGTGACACACACAAGAGGGCAAAGCTCTTCAATTTTAGGGCAAGCAGGAATTAGGAGGAGCAGAAATGTGTTCTGTTGCTCAAGCCAGCAGATCTGTGTGAGAACACACATAAAGAGCAAGTGCATATCGTATGGCACAGTAACACTTCCAAGCAAGCTTTGCTCAAAAGTGTAATGAGGAGCACGTGGCATGACACCAAGGTTGCTACTGGAACAAGAAGCGTGATTGCATTTTGGAAAAAACATTGGAAGCACTGCTTGCAATTGAAGTTTCTGGAAAAGTAATACTTCTTTCTCTTCTGTTTTTATCAGAATATGGAAAGCGCTCAGTAACGTTATTTCCTAACCTTGTTTTTCACGCCCCAGCAATCTTTTGTCTTGTTAAAAAAATATCTTATAAGAATTTAAGAATAAACATGCTGGATCTAGCCCAGTGTCTCATTTACAGCCACATACAGGCAAGTGTAGTGGCAGTGTTCTAAGCAGTCTTGCTTCCAGCAGTTTGTTGTGCAAACCTTTCATAAAACAAAGGCAGTGTCTGTCTTTGTACTTTATTCTTCAGAGAAATGTTCCAGTTTTTAGTCTGTGTCAACTTCTGTCACCCACAACATTCAGAACAATGAGTTCTTTGGCTGCAATACACATTTATGTAGAACCACCTCCTTTAGATTGTTTTGGAGCTGCTCTTACGGTTTTGTCTGATAGTCCTTAGTTCTGATTTGGAGAGAGTGCATGAACAGCCTGTACCTGTTCCCTGTCTCCATGCCACTCCTGATTTTATGGATATTTTTATATTTCCCTTAGCTGTTTCTTTTCAGGATTCAAGAAACCTAATCTTTTTAGATTGGAACCATTTCAACTATCTTTGCTTTCTCAGGATGAAGGTATAGGTATGTGGAGCTGTCATTCAAATAAACTCACTGTCTTGTCCTTAACTTGTGGGAATAGGTTTGCTGAAATCAGTGCCATTCTCAGAAAATGAAGCTGTGGATAACAGAATAGTCAGACTATTCAGACCAGTCTGAGGGCACATGAATAAGGTGACCTTGCAGGATTGGTTTTTTGGTGCTGTTTTTGCTCCTGGTGAGTATGGGGGAAAGAGCAAAAAGAGTTTTCCCTTTTTAAAATCTTTCTGGTAGATTGCAAATGTGCAACACCACAGGTATAAGTAAAGGAACAGGCTACTTAGAACAGTGAAAAGAATGTAGGAGGGGAGTGATTATACTGTCCTGTTCAGAATGATAATATGGGTTTGGAAGAGATTTGGAATGTGTTAAGATGTTAGTCAAGTCTTCCTGATGCTTTTTAATTTTCATTTGGATAGCTAAGGGTAATTTTTTTTGCTCCAGCTGGGAACATGTCTAGAGAAAAGGATAAAAAGTTGAATTAAAAATCTCTTGAGGCAGTTGCAAAGAAAAGAAGCATTGCCTGAAAAGATGTACATTGTTGGCCAGCTATAAGACAGTTGCTGTCTGTCCATTTCGCCTGTCATCCTAGAATCCTAGAATTGTTTGGACTGAAAGGGACCTGAAAGAACACCTTGTTCCAACCCCTCTGCCTAGGGCAAGGACTTCTTCCACTAGACCAGGGTGCTGTAAGCCCCACTCAACCCGGCCCTGCAAGGGATGGGGCATCTACAATTTCTCTGGGCAATCTGTGCCAGTGTCTCACTACCTTCACACTAATGAAAAGCTTGGATATTGCATTTTGAACTCGTTCCTTGTCATTCATCAGTTCATCACAAAATTTCCTATATCATACATTATTCAATTCTCTTGAAAAAAACTCCTCTAGTGCTGCCCTGAGGACTTGTCTCTTTCTGCAGGGTGTCATTCATCCTGGGCAGCTACGACAGCTCAGCGTCCTCAAGAGAACCTGCAAAGGAATTTCTTGAAGCCTTGGCTCTTAATAACTCATTTCTTAAGTGGCAGCATTTTTTTTTTCCTGTGACCTTTATTAGAAAACAGTGAGGGGGAAACAAGAGGAGTACTTAGTGTGCTCTGGTCCTTGGAGTTCTCCTGGGTTCTGCTCTCTGGGACGCTGTGAGATCCTGGCTGCACAAGTGAGGCTGCCTGTGCTTGTGTCTGTAAAGAACCAGTGATTTACTACTTGTACCAAAAACCTCTGGAAAAAGGGACTCAGTGAACTAGGTATGCTGTAAAATCCTCTGGATTTGTCTGGACAAAGGCAGGTTCTATTTTGTGATTGACTTCCCTGATAGCTGATGCTTTTTTTCTGGGCTTTGCCAAGGAGTGAGAAGACCAGGTGAAGTTTGATAGCTTCACCAGTCATCCAAAACATGGGTGGGAGGAGAAAAATGTTACAGCCCAACCTCTGCCTAGCATAGAAAATGATGGGATTGAGGACTGTGGACTGTGCTTGCCTGGGAGTTTTCAGTATCTTCCAGAGTCATGAATTTTGTTGGGAGCAGTTTATAAGAGCGGTGGCAGACAAAATTTCATGTGGCTTTGGTTCCAGGTCTATTCCTATTTTTTTCCCCGTTATAGTTCCGTTTGCCTCACTTAGTGCTTTTGCTTCTTGCCAGAATCCAATGATCAATATCTGCAAAAACTATTTTATGTGGGATCAGCTAGAAAAAAATGCACAATCATTAGTGTGTATGTGTGTATGCAAAAGTCTAAGACCATTCTTCTTGGCCACCTGCAGAACAGAGACACGAAGTCAATGTCTGCAAAGAGTCTGCATGATTAGATTTCAGAATTACTTCAGTATGGTCCCCCAGAAAAGCCTCATCTCTTGGTTTTCTTTAGGAAAATCTGGCCCCCAATTTGAATTTGGCAACTCTTCTTGGACTGAAGACATGCAACAGTAAACCTCCTTACTTGTTGCAAACTGTAATATAAATGTAAAATGCTTGAATAATCCATTTGAAGCTGCCACTTATGAGATTTTTCTGGGCCCAGTTTTGTAGCCTTCAGAAATACCTGGGCTGAATTTACCTGAGAAGGAAATTACTTTCTGCTTACCTAAATCCACCCCCACACCCACACCAGAGTTTTCACTGGTTACAGAAGACTGCTATGCTTCAAAGCCCTGCCCAATTTGCAGTGTTGCTCTGGGTTGTTAAGCACACAGGACCTTGTCCTTCTCCAATGTTACCACCCCTGGTGTCTCGATGAGTTCAGAGATAAACTCCTCCATAAAGCCTGTCTGCTGCTTCTCCACTCACCTCTTTATTTTTCAGTGGGGAAAAGAACTATTTTAGTTCTTTTCATTTCAATAAAAAAGCAATATTGCTTTTTTAATGGATCTGGGTTTTTCCTCTCTGCAAAAACCTCATGGGAGAATGTGGTTAGGAAGAGATGACTTAACTGTTTTTCTGTTTTGTGGGAGATGTACCGGAGGTGAATGGAGAAGATTCCAATTAAAATGCCTTTTTTCCCCTTGCTCTGTCTTTGGCAAAGTATGTTTGAGGAAGATGAGAAACTGTTCCACTTTAGCAAGGCAAGTACTAACAATAGAAGTCACAGGAGTTAGAGAAAATTGGGTTGGAAAGGCCGTAAGTCTGTGCTTTTCTTTCTGTTTAAAGACAGGATTGACTCACCTTGCTGTGCCTCTGAAAGATCCTTTTCTAAACTGTTCATGGAAGACTTTTATGTCTGGAGCATCCAGATCTCTCATGCACAAGAATTTCCAGTCTTTCTCCATTTTTCCCCTTTGGCTAAATATTAAGAATATTTTTGGAATTTCCCCTTCTGCAGTCCAAGCCCATCCCTCTTTGCCCAGACCACCACAGAAGAACTGATAACTTCTTTTCTGTAGTAACCTTTTGTTTGCTGAGCTCTGAGTGCTTCCCTTCCCCTTTTTCTAAGCCAAATACTTCCTGTTTCCCCCTTTTCTAGCTTACTGAATTTTCTCTACCTCTGAATATTTTACTGTGCCTTTCATCCACATGTTTCTAAGCTGTGATTGTGAGTCTGGACACAACCCTGGCAGAGCTGGATAAAGAGGAAAACTTTTTATGTGTCTTCCGGAAAGCACAGGGAGTTCTCACCCTGGAGGGTTTCTGTCTTTTGGCTTTCCAGCAGATGTCTGACCTCCCTATCTCAACATCCTACCTGCCTCAGACAGTTGCTCTCCAGTTTGCCTTGATCTCAGTGAACTATTCCAGGTGAAATTCAGACACTGTTTGTTTGTCCTTTATTGCATCACACTGTTTAATTTTTTTCTGTAATTTGTCACAATTATTTTGAATTGTTTCACATCCCACAGTGTGCTCATGGCTATTCCCAGCTTAGCAGTGTCTGCAGATTCAGTAAGCATGTTTGTCCCTTCTTTCTTCCTCTGTGCTGGAAGTCCCCAAGAATAGCAGACCAGGGCTGCTGGCTGCTGTCTCTTGATCTGTCAGCAAGCCGATGGAAATGGCTCCTGGAGTCTGGTTTTTTCCTCTCATCATTTTTTCTGCTCATCACAGCTCTATCTGTTCATGTTTCCACAGCTTGCCTATGGAAACACCCCAGGGACCCTCAGGAAGTCAGGATTCACTGGTATTTGTGCTTCTTTACCCACTTTCTTTTAGAAAGAAATTAGGATGTGTTTAAGTGATTAATTTTTGACAATTCTCAAATTAGACTAGAGTGTTACCCATCTCACTGAATCAGAGCATATTATGAGTTGCAAGGGACCCACAAGGACCATCAAGTCCCACTCTTAAGCGAATGGTCTGGATGAAACCCATGACTTTGGTGTTATTAGCACCAAGATCTGACCAGCTGAGCTAATCTCCTATGGCTCTGTGATTTTTAGGTGGTCTGGTAAAAGCTGGCATGTCTCTAACAGCACTGCTCCTCCTTCATCTCTCTCAAAAGCTTCTCAAAAGACCCTTCATCCTCTACTGATTCACTTGAAGGTAGTCTCATGAGGGGTAACTTCCCCAGAAACTGGAAACAATAAAAAAAAATTCAAATATAGAAGGAAAGGCCGAACAGTTCCAAACTAAGACTTCTTTGTTTCCCTCTTGTCTTTCCCCCTCTTCTCACAGCCCCACCAAGAAATAAGGCTTTTTTCCTCCTGCTCTGCTCCAGGCTCAGAGGGAGCTGAGGCAGGAGTGATAAGGGCTTGGCTGAGGGATTCAGGGAGGTCAGAAAAATAAGAACAGAAAAGTCAGCAGGGTTGAATTAATACCTGGTGCTCTGAGCTCTTCTTTGTGAGCTGGTGTTGCATAGTGTGCTGAAGGCTATTAACTGGGATCTGAGCTCCTTGCTGTCACATATCCTCAGGGACCTTACTGCCATGCCTCAGTTTCTCTCTCTTTTAAAATGAAATCCTTGATCCTGAAGATCTCTGCAGGGAGTTTGGAAAGCCAGGGGTGAGGAAAGCCAGGGTTTAGTACACCTGCCCTCAGTGGAGGTTACAGCCTGGGGACCAAGGACAATTTACCTGAATTGCCCAGTTCAGGCCTTTGGGATGGCACTTGTGCTCAGACACCTCTGTCCGGGGCTGGCAGGGAGCTGCCCCTGGGGTTTGAGAGAAGGAATGAACTGGCTCATCTTTGGCTGTTTGCTGCACAAACCAGAGGGTGTAACCTGGGTCAGAATCAGCCCCTAAAGGTGCACATGTGTCCACATATGCCTCTGTGTGAGTCCTCTTGAAAGTCAGAACAGTGATACACAGCCAAAGTGCTTTGGTTACCTAGAATATAAATATTTTCTACCAGAATGACTTAATTTGACTTGCTTTTAAGGAGTGGCAGACTAACCTTACCAATCCATGGAAATATTTCCTATTCCTTCAGTTGCCCTTTTTTCCTAGACATCTGTTTCTGTGCATATCTCAGACGGGTTTGCCCTGCTTTATTAGTTGAATTTATTTTCTTTCCAAAGCAAAATTGCAATTGATGTAAATGAGCACTTCATATTTCTTTTGGGCTAGAGCCATCTCAGAGCTGGGGCTCAGCAGCTGCTGCTGCACCACATCTTAGAAATCACAGCCCTGTGCTTGCAGCTACCCAGATGAAAACTCTGGCAAATTAAATAAGCCCCAAACTCTTTATACTGCTGCTGCACAGCCAGGGACCATTAGATAATGAAATGGGGAGAATAATGGGCTTGATCAGAGGTATTTCCCACCCCATCAAAATCCCAGTGCTGAGACATGCCTGGCAGTATGAACGTGCAGCTCTGCAGCCCTCCCTGTCAGCACCAGGAGATCCCTGTGAGCTGGGCTCTGCCTGCAGGACGGGTCTTCCTGAGGGCAGCAGCAACTCCTTTGCTTGTCCTTTATCACCACTTTGCTCCAGTGTGTCATGGGGATCACGCAGAGCTGCCCTGGTCTGGAAGGAGCAATGGACTGGTCTGGACAAGTGCCTAAATCTGCATTGCCATCTTAAAGGTTTTGTCTCTCCTGGGAGGGAGGTGAAGCTGTCACTGGTGGTGGCAGTCACGTCCTGGCTGGGAGATGGACCTGAACAGGATTGATGGCTCTCAGGCAGGTCATGTAAAACTGAGTGTTGGACTAAACTGTTGTTTCAATCAGTAACTAAATACACTGCTTGCTGGGCCCTGAGAAGGTGGGAACGGTGTGGAAGAATAGGCATTAAGGTTATTTGTTGTCACATTGCACAGAGATAAAATATTGGGCTTCTCCAGCAGTTTGGAGGCTTAAAGCACATCTAAACCCACTTTTGAAAACTAATTAAACTGGTGCAAATGTATTTGAACACCCTTGCTTTGCAGTAAAAAGGACTTATCCTTCACCAAGGAATTTATAGTGCTTTGGTTACCTTAATACCAAGGCCAAATTTGTTTGGTAACCAGGGATGGATTATATTGAAAACCATAACACATATTCTCATTTCTGCACTGCGCTTTTGAGATGCCCAGGGAAGGGAGGAATCCTGCAGCAGCAAGTGTTGAGTGCAGTGAGACAACTGTGCAAACAAAGCCTTGCCCTGGTCACTGATCACACCTGCCTGAGGAGGATTCTGGAATTTAAATCACGGCAGATGACGGTGGCAGCTTTCACTGGGGAAGCCTCACACTTTAATTGCAGAATTGCAGCGAGAATAAATCCTGAGGTGTGTTTGGATGAGCCTTCCCAGCAGCTTGGAATGCAGTGCTTGTTCCCCTAACTCTCCAGTGCTGCTGTTTCTTCTCCCCTTGACTCATGCTGATCTAATAGCTGGGCTGGAAAGCGGAATTTCCCCTGTAACTTAACTCGATTTTTTTCTGTTTTCCTACAATGTCTCCTTTTTCCTACTGCTCACCCTACTCCACTCCTTCCTCTCCAAGCAATCCCAAACATCCTGACTCTGCTCTGAGGTAGCAACTACCTTCAAGGGTCAAAGCTTTGCAGGAAGGGAGGCAGTTTTACATTCTCTTGCCTTATTTTAAGGACTCAAGGGCTTTCCTTCCTTGGCTGAGACTTGCTGCTGAAATATCTGGTAGTCCAGTTTGTTTATCTGGCTGCTGGCCTTTGAAGGATGTGCTGCCACAGAGTTGTCATGAGAGCTGCTGGCTGGAGCAAATGAGAACAAATGAGAGGCAGAGAGATTATGGCCTGAGGAGCAACAGCCCTGCCAAAACCTGGCCCCATGTCCAATAGCTCTTCAGCTGTCTAACGATTCAGACTAAAGGAGGTGCCTCACAAGAGGTGCTGGCAAACAGCAGCTCTGCCTGATTCACCTTCCAAGGGCAGCTCCACAAACTGCGCTCCCAAGGTGCTGCAGGCTCTGAGCAATAAAGCAAAGCAAAGCCCCGTTCCTGCCTCGTGGCACAGCATCACCTGCCTCCGTGCCCAGGGGAAGGGTGTGTCACCACCTGCAGGGGTGGAGTAACGGGCACTGAGGGCTGGAGATGGGAGCAAGGGGAAGATGACGGCACCTACACCCCTCCTGTGTGGGGTCCTGAGCAGGGGGGAAGACCAGGGGGTCCTCAGCAGCTCTCAGTTGGTCTCTTTCTTCAGAAAGACCTTCAGGCTGAATTGCAGCTTCATGAGAGGTGCTGTCTCTTTTTCTAAGACCTTTCTGTGTGAGAGGAAGGACAGGCAAAGCCTGGAGAGAATCATGATGGGATCAAAGCTTGCAAACAAGAGCAGGGATCAGCTTCCCAAAGGCAAAGAAAAGCCACAGAGCCAGACTCTGTGGAGAGGGATGTTTACAAAAGGTGTTTCTGAAGACATCTGAAGGCATTATCAGAAGTTAATGCCAACCTCTTCTATAAATTTATTATATAGGTATCTTGCTGAAATTGAGAATTACAGTAATCTGGATGAAGCAGAAAAAACCAAGGTACAGGAAGGGGAAGGGCTCATCCAGGGCCACACGGCATGGCAGTGTTG
This sequence comes from Orthonyx spaldingii, assembly GCA_013397795.1. Lineage (NCBI taxonomy): Eukaryota > Metazoa > Chordata > Aves > Passeriformes > Orthonychidae > Orthonyx > Orthonyx spaldingii. The sequence goes on along the minus strand of VZTJ01006262.1, from coordinate 476,474 downwards.
AGACAGGGTTTGGTTTCCTCCTAGTGCCTTGAGTGACCAAGGTGCTATGGATCTCTTGTTTTAGACCATGGAAAGATTCAGTTTACTAATTGTATTTCTGCCACAGGGAGTGGGACTGGCTGTGCCTCTTTGATGTCTTTTACATGTTTTAAAATAAGAAAAAGGTTTTGTAATGCAACTATAAAACCAGAATTCCCTGAGTGAGACAGGAAGCTCAGGCTTTTATCTGCCATTTTAGACGCTATTTCTCCACAAAGTGAGACATAAAGTGAGTTGGTCTCAGAAAATAACTTTTTTTAAAAAAGTTCTATTGTCTTTCAAATTCACTTCCCCTCCCAGTGAGAGTGGATCAAAGGGACACAGTTAGCTAAGTGTCTGAAATGGATGAGTTTGGGTAGGTTGAAAGTTTTTTAAAATGCCTCATTATTTTAGTATAAACCCTCAATGCAACTCAAGGAAAGCAAGAGGAAACCTACCCCAACCCTCAAAGCCTGATGGAAGCAAACACGGCAGATTATTCACTGGTTTCTTATAGATGCAAAGGAAAACAAATTAGGCTATTCACAGCAAATCTGCCTTTTTGGTTAATAAGTCAAAACATCCTGCTTCCTACCTCTTCCTTAGCCTGGAGGTCACAGCTGAACCATTAAACATGGGATGTCAGGGAAAGAAAGGATTAGGAACTGATAGGAAGGCAACAGCCTTTTTTTGAGAGATCCTAGAAGGAAAGAGGAAACAGAGGAATTTTCAAACTCTGCTGTATCAGTGAACCAGTTCTTTTTATTTTCACAGTACATACTGAAAATCACTAAGTTTTTTTTCCCCACAGCACCCTTCTTCTGTAAGGAAAGAAACATATTAGAACAGAATGAGGAATTTTAACTTCACAAGGTCATATGCTCTTAGGTGGAGGTGATGAAATATCTAATAAACAGTTCAAGAGACCTCAGCAGGAACCAATGTCCAATAATTTTTAATTCCGATATTTTTGAAAGGCAGATCTGTATTAGTCTTTCCCCACCCTGATTTACTCCTCATATGGCAGTCCAGTCTCAAAGTATTCTGGGAAGAGTCAGGAAAAGGAGAGAAATATGGGGGGTTTTCTGCTGGCCAGTGATCCCTTCTAGATGTCACCCTACAAATGAGCCATCCCTTTAAAGCTAGGTCACTGTTCACTTGCTGTGTTCCTTAGAAACTAATTTTCTAAAATCCCACCATTTTCAGTGTGCTGGCAGATAAACGTTAAGGTAACGATAAATCTATGAACACTTCTGGGGAAGAAGGGGTAGGTTGCACTAATGAATGATGGTGCAGTTCCTGATGAGCTGAAATTCTGGGGGAGCTTGTTTGATGTGGGATATACAGATCCTAAGAGCCTTGATGCTTTTCAATATTTGAGTTTCCTCTTCCTGAACAAGTTGGCTGGCATCAGAAATATATGTAAATTGGGAATGCAGGAGCAATATTAATTTTTGCTCTGCATTCCTCAGTGTAGCAGGGCAGTGATGAAGCTGAAGGACAGGTTCCCTCTGTAAGACTGTGTTGTGCCTGGGGTGTGAGCAGGCAGCAACCCCAGGGCTGCAGGATGGCTCCAGTGGCCAAGGGATGGATCTGCTCAGCTAGAAGCTGACTTTCCAAATGGTTTGCCACATAAAAATAAATAAAATAAATAAACAAAGCAAGCAAGCATGCATGTGAGGAAAGATGAGGTTCCTGATTTGCTTGAATGGCCAACGTGTGTGTGAAAAATCTGTGTGCAGTTCTAGCACCACAGGAACACGAGAAAAGGCAATCTTTCTACTTTCTGTCTGGCTTCTATTGCCTTGGGGATGCTCATTCTATACTTGCCAAGCAAACCATTTGATTAAGTACTAAACTTGAAAAAAGTAAATAGTCTATTTAAACATGTTAAGCACAACCTGTCACCTACTTAGACGCTATTTAAACATAACCTATTTAAATATTCCTTCACCTAAGTCTATATGCGTCCTGTTTCATGCCACATACCATGTAAATGAAGTGACTTATAATAACAAAAACAAGGTGATAAAATACAAGTACCACCAGCTTTGCTTAAAATAAGCAACAAACAGTCATATGGGGTTTCAAATATGTTGTACTGCCAGTCTGTGGCATCCATAAATGTCTGAGAGAAAAGGAAATTCATTAACAGAGCTCCACATCTGGCACCTGTACTGCACTACCATCACTGTTCTTTGTCAGACTTTAAAATGTTTGCACCTCTCCTTCATTTCACCAGGCACCTGAATTTGTCTTCTGTATTTTCTGTTGAGTTCAACATGTGTCTGAAAAAGGAAGCAGGGACTGGATGTAGCTCGTCTTTATCACTTCCTATTTTCTTGCGCTATATTCCTGTACAATCTTTGTGTAGACTAACAGGATAATCCTATTCTGCACCTCCTTGCAGAGGCAGGGACTGTTCCCAACTCCCCCTCACACCCTGTTGCAGGTCTAAGCCCAGGAAAGCTGGTGGACTTTGCAGGCTGGGAGGTGGCAGTGTGTCCAGGGGCTGGCCAGAGGTGCAGCTGTGGGTTGGTGTGACTGTGTCCGGCCGAGGTGTGGCCTTGCATCGTGATCTCAGTCAAGCATTTGCCATGAGTTTTCCCACTCCCACCTTGTCCTTTACACAGAGATCTTTATATGTCCTGTTTGGGTCTGTGAGAGGATGGAGTGCAGTGGCTTTGTCCAGAGCAGTGACATACTGCTATGACATAGCTAAAAATGCCACACAAAAGGTTCCGACAGCATCTCCTCCAGGACAGGAGTGAAAGAGGCTTGGACTGTGAGTTTTAGTCATCCTGTGGATTAAAAATTGAGGTTTGTGTGAAGAAGATGATTTTTTCCCTTATCTTATGGCTCCTCTTGGGAGTCCAGACAGGCAGATGGTCTTTGCTCGCTGTAACTGTCTGTATGAGAACATGAAGGGTGATTTATCACCATTTCCATTAACTGCTTCTAATGCAAAGAGGAAATGTTAGTAGTCACTCCTCCCTGGAGGAGAGGTGATGCTTGACCTTCTCTTGAAAGAGGGAAAGAAGGAGGAGAAATGCAAAGAGAGGATGTTCTGCCGGGATGCTGTCATTGGTAACAGCAGTGACCTTTTCCCTGTGGTCAGCAGGTGGCATCATGAAGATAAATTGCTTCAACTTGCAAGTTAAAAGATCTTTGTGCCGAGCAAGAAAATTAAAAAAAAAAACCTTCCAAAAGTCAAACAGCATTGCAACTTCAGTTCATGTTTTCTAATTCTTTTATGAAAATAGTTGCTGTGCATGGAAATGTGAGGCACCTATTGTAATTTGACAGCTAAAACTGACTGGTGATGGATGTCTTGTAGAAGATTTTACTTGCAAGGTTACACCAAACTCCTCTGTCATTCTAGTGAGAATGAGGACTACTAGGAGGATCCAGGCACTCGAGTCCTTAGGGGTCACTGCCACTAAAAAAAGCAAGAATTTTTTCCCCATTGAATCTCAGAGCCTCTTTAGGAAGGGTAATCAGTGGCAGTACATATGGTTCCACTCCATCCATACCCATTTTCACTTCTAGCACTTTCCACTCAGTAGTAACTTAAGGTCAATATAAAATAGAGGCTGCAGAATTGCCATGGTGATAGCTGCAATTCCTCCCTTGTGGTTCCAAGTGATCTGGAAGGGCAGCTCTGACAGGTACTTTCTAATTTACTGCTCAACCTCATTTTCTGCCTATGGAGTTTATAGGGAAGGTCACTCGTCACATCTCATTTCTTTAACATTGTCCTTATTCTCTTTATTACAAAGCAAAAGTGGGATCAAATGATCAGGCAGTGTATGAAGGAAAAGAAGAGCAAACATTTTTGAGCAGCTATGGACCTTCTGCTGTTTTAGATGTTGATATTGAGCACCTGTTGGATTTCTGCAGGAATGTGGACAAAGACAAGGGAAGTAGGACATGTGCTAAAAGGATGTGCACATGGAGTACTCAACTCTGTTGCAAACCAGAGCAGTCCCTGCCATTAGCAGCTGAGCAGCTGTATTTGGTCTCTGAAGAACAATGTATCTGCTGGTAATTAAACTGTGGGGTGTGCAGGCTGTCACGGCAGTGGGGCAGATCACAGTGGGGGTCACCAGATCCATCCTGGCTGAGATTGCCTGTGCAGGTGCTCCCTGAGATGTGTCTGCAGGGAGCTGAGTGCACGGACCTGCACCACCCTCCCTGCAAATGGGCCCAGCCAAGGTCTCAGGGTTCAGCCCTGGGCTGCTCACTGCTCACTGTGAAGAGATGGGAGCCTTCAAGGGAATGCCCAGTCTCTGGTGTCTCACACTGTGGGGTGAGAGTGTTGTTAGTGCACCTCCAAGCTCATTCCCCTCAGGTACTCCCTGAAGAAAGCACCCTGTTAACTTCACCGGTGTGGATCAGCAAGAGCAACCATTCCCAGGCTGGCCAGGTTAGGGGACTGGGATGCAGATTTCAAATACTGTGATGTGTGTTGTTCTGGGGACTTGAAAAGAAGGGCTGGACCTTTCTTGGGAAGGAAGGGGATCAGTCTTGCTTGGAACAGGTTGCAAAATAATTCAGGAGGGACTCCATGCTGATTTCCTTACCTCTGTACCCGTCTGCATCTTGCCTTACACGCTTTTGCATTTCTGGGCTTATTAGAATGAGTTGCCTTAATATTAAAATACTTTTCAGAGCTGAAGGAGTTAACTGTGTACACTGAGGACAGCACTCTCCTTTTTATTTTATTTTTTATATTTTAAATGACACAGAACATTCTGAGAGTGACCGAGTTGATATTTAGCTGGTCCTAAGTACTCAGAAAGCCTCCAGTGCCAGGGGCAATCAGTGACATTGCAAGGGCTGCAGTGGGAGATGGATTTAGTTCTAAGGTTTGAGGTGAGACACAGGTGATTTGCATTCTAATAGCACAAAACACATGGAAAAGGAACTGTAGTGCTTAATGGGCTTTTATATGAGGAGTAACAGCCTCAACAGGATGGTCTAGCTGGCCATGACAAGGATGAGGTGCTCTCCAGAGCAGGCACTGGTCAGGAGCACTCCCCATCTCTGTGCTCTGCCCGTAGGTCATCTAGGGAGCATCCTGAAGCTGAGAAGCAGACAAAGGTGGATTATGTTAGTCTTCATTGCTGAGTTGCCTCCCCCAGCCCAGGGAATTATTTTTCTTGTAGTGTAATAACCAATCATTCCCAAATGCATCACTTGAAAGGTCTTTAGGCTACATGCCAGGATATTGGAGCTAATAGGAAGCCCCGGGATGGGGATGGATGGGGTTGGTTGCAGCCTGCAGATATTTATGTGTGTGTACACACCGTAATTCAGAGAGAGCGAAAGCAGCGTGCTGAGACTCAAATTTACCATGGAAAGGCTCTAAACCCATTTTCAAACCGGCAACATAATTTAAAAGGCCTTGCAGTGCCTGGGATGACTCAAGCAAACGTCCTCCCTCCCCCTTTCCCCGTGTCACTCACATCTCACCTTGACTGCAGGTGGCTGGATGTGATGGATCGGGGAGGAAGGGGACAGCAGGGGATGGCGGCTGTGACAGCGAGGGGACTGCTGGAAAACGTGAGGGCTGCAGCCCCGAGACTTCTCAGAGCTCGGCACAGCTCAGAGGAGCGGGATCGGCTGCACGGGGAGGGGAGGCTGGGGACGGGGTGGCCCCTGCCGGGCGATGCCACCGGTGCCGGCTGCCATCAGCCCTGGCTGCTCGGCGCTCCCAACTTTCTGTCAATGAGCGCTCGTGCTCCGGTGACGAGAAAAGCAATTTCTGTGCAAACCTGTGAAGCGTCTTGAGGGACTGGTTATATCGAAAGCATCTCCTGGCGCTGCAAAAAGTGGGACAGTCTTCCTTTTCTCATTAGGTTTTTACTGTGAATGGATTTTGAAGACAAAAAGCTGTAAGTCAGCCCTTTTTCTTTCCTGTTTAATATATAAAATCTCTGCTGTGTGCGAGTCTGGTCTGTGCAGGATCCATTCCAGTGAAGGGAACTTGGCACACATACTGCAGTATCATCCCCCTTCTGCAGTAGATGTGCTGTAACAAAATGAAATTCATTGTCTGCTCCCAGCAGGAGCCTGTCCATCCATCTGCTACCTATCATTGTCTGTCTGTCTTAAAAATTTAAGCAGCCACCTTCCTCTGTGCCTGTCACAAGGAGGCAGTAATAATAGTAGCCTTTGACATGTCCAGCCCTTTTCTCTCTCTCTTTTCAAAGCTTTGTTGAAATCAGGGATTTTCTGTGGGGAGAAAGAGAATAGACAGAAACACTGTTCATATTGTAAATTACTTCAGGGAAAAGGTTTTTCACACAGGAGAAAGACATACCAGGGAGCTGGTGTTCTTTGGGGTCAGTCCCCAGTGGGCCCCCTGGCTGGGTAAACCTTTCTTCCCAGCTGCACTGGGGGCCTTGGGGTCTGCACTGCCCTAGGCAGCAGAGCTGCTGTGTGTGCACAGGGTGTGTTTTGCAGGAGGAAATGAAGGTATTGATACAGCCACAGCTTGATCTGTGGATTTTTTGGGAAAATGGACCTCCATTTCAGAGTGGTGACAAAGAAGGGGCCTTATTCCCAGCTCTGGTGTGCTCAGGGCTGCGCAATACATGGAGTTGTCAAGCAGCTGTGCCTCCTACCAGCTGCTGTTGATGTGTCACAGTTGCTCTGGGCTGCAGCTACAGCCTGTAGGAGATGAATGCAGTGATCTGACTACAAGGGACAACTTGCAGTTAACTTGAAGTCACCAAGAAATTATAGCCCTAATGGGAAAAGGGGTGTTCAGTTGCCATTACCCAAGGCAAAGAGTGAACCTGCAGTTTGTCTTTATGCTTTCCTAGACAGGTACCATCTCCCACTCCACTGCTTGCTGGTAGGATATGGGTGGACTGGACTGCAGGGTTGCAGTGGGGAGTATCAGGGGTGCCAGGGCATAAAAAAGAACTGGGAGACCAGAATTTAGAAATGAGGAAAAGCAAATGTCTTCTTTTCATTCCCCAGTCTCTGTGGTGAACCCTCTCTTGGGTATGAATGTTCTTTTGGATTCTCTTCTAAAGGAACAGGAAGGTGGGGGTGAAAAAGAACAAGTCAGAAATCAGGGCTTTCAGGTCGTTGCCCTCAGTGGGGTGTCCTTCTGTGCCTCAGTGCTCCTTGGTACTCTGAGCCATGTGGGCTGTGAGCTTTGGAGGGGAAAGGGAGAAGCTGTCTTGGCTGTGTCTCTGGAATATGACCTACTCCTGAGTGCCATCGCTTCAGCCTTGCAGGGGTCCACCCTCAGCAGCTATTCTTGATCTGAAAGTTAATTTCCTGGGTTGTTCTGACATTTCAGAACTGGTTGTGTCACTTGACAGTGAGTCTTGTTGCTGAATTTCATAGGCACAGAGCTCTCAGCTTGCGCTGCCTGGCTCCGAGCAGAGGCTTGCAGGGAGGCAGGGACTGTACAGATACCCTTGGGAGGGCACAGATGAGCCCTTCACTCAGTGTGTGGCCTGAACTTTCTGAAAACTTGAAGACACCATGCTGGCAAGAAAGCTTGCTAAAAATGTGGTATCCTAGAACAGTTGCCAGCTCCATGGGGAGGCCGAAGGCAGAATGAGTCTCTTGGGTTTGACTGCTGTGGTCTTGGAGCTGAAGACACAGAACAAGACTCAGGACTCCTGAGTTTACATCCTGTAAACTTTTGGCTGCCCGTAGGCCTCATAAGAGACATTTAATAACTTTTTGCTGGCTAAAAATTAAACATATGAATTATAAGACATCCTAGTAGAAATTATGATGGTGGCTATCAAGTAAACAGTTCATCTCGAAAACTGGAGCTTGAAGAGGTTAGAGAAACTTAGTCTGGAAGTGCACATACCATGTGATAAACATTGGCCATATAATAAAAGAAAAATCCTGGCCTAAAAATCTTATTAAAACTAAAGACATTTATATGGAGGTTTGCTTCCTTTGTGAGGTGGTCAATCCTTAGGGTGCTAAATAGTGCTACATCAAACTAAAAGGTCTATGCAACTTGGAAAGACAATTCTACTCCAAAGAATCCAAGAACAACATAGAATAATGCCAGTATTTTTCAGCTTGCTTTATAGAAATACATCAGTAATATACTGCATCGTGGCAAAGTGACAGTCAGAATGGGTACCAGAAGGGATAAAAAACAGGCTGAGCCCAGCTAATGCTCTTAGTTTGGTGAGGTCTTTCCCAACAGATATTTCACTTAGTCCCTCTGAGGAACAGCTCATCAATAAACAGGCTGGCAGCTTGGCTCTGGCGCCAGTTTTCAGAGGGCTCCTGAGATGGTTCTGTAAGAACAGGGCTTGAGGATTTGCACAGCACGAGCATCTGCGGGCAGCCCCAGTGTAACACCTCCTGGCAGGTCAGGGTGTGGTGAAGCTGTACTGCAGCTGGACGCCCTCCTGGGCATTGCTTTACATCCTGGAGAAAATCCTCATACTGAGCCAGGCTTGTAGGGAGTAAAGTCCCCTTTGGAGTCTTGGAGCCAAGAACTCCACTGGCTTCGATGTCCCAGATTCCACTGCTCAAGTAGTGTGTGACTTTCTCCACAAGACCTTGATTCATTCGCTTCTTCTTGCCTTTAGAAGATGCAGTTCCTACCATGACAGATCCTAGGTCAGCTCTTGGCCAAAGCTGGAAACCCTTTTTCAAGACCAAGCCACCCTTCATGAGATCCTTTGGATATGTTCAATTCCTAGGCTACTAAATGTGTGCAGTGACCCTCTCCATAGCAACCAGTGAAAACGTCAATAATCTCTGTTATTGGAAACCATGGGAAATTGTGTACCTAGGAGTGAATACAGATTTCACTGGTTTAAACACTAAGACAAAAGATTTTCAAGGATCAGCCATTTCACTGCCAAATGAAAACAGCTTGAAAAATATATTAAGGACATTTGAAGAGTTTTGGTAATAAAATAAAACATTTAATAAAGAATACTTTGTAGTTCTGTATTGTCTTTCAGCAGTGATTTACCGTCAGGGTGCTGCCTGGATATTGCAAAGAAAGGTTTACTAGGAATACAATAGATAATAAATTAAAGAGATTAAATCTCATCCCTGTGTGTATGTGTTAATAAAAGATCCCCATAATACTCCTGAAATACAGGAAGTATAAAGGATAATAGTGAAAGTATAAAGTGGAAATAGAATGTTGTGAGTGACTAAACTAATCAGTGGATTAATGGATGGCCAGTGTGAGCAGAGTCCTGCTGGCAGCTCATATAGGTCTCAGCAGAGCTCACCGTTGTATGTGGAGAATAAAACTGACCTTGATATGAAGGGCTGCAAAATGTCTGAATGCACTTCCCTGAAATGCTGTGCATAAAATTAATTCCATCATTAATAACTGACCCATGTTTTCCATTCTGAGGAATCCAATTCACCTTCTGGGGACCCACTGACCAAGCAGCAGCATAGTTTCCAAACCAGGAGGGAAACTGCAACTGCCTTATATTGGTACCCGTTCTCTTGATACAGGAAGAGTAGGGGTAGATCCACAGCAATATTAGTCTCTCAGGGGAATTTGACATCAGAAAAAGTTTGGATACCTTAGTACCTGTAGAAACCTAGCTCAAATGTATTGTCCAAGTTAGTTGTTAGAAGATAGAAAGCTCATGCTTTGGTCTCTGACAGCCTTTAACCCTTGCTTTTTGATTCCTCACACAATAAGTCAAGTGGAGATTGCTCTGCTTGTCTCTTACAGCACATGCTTTCTTAGCAGCCTGTTTTTCTGGGGCTTTCAGGCATTTGTGAATTGCTTCTATTCTTAACAATGCAATATATAGAACTGGAATGGGTGTCTTCCCAAATTAATCCTTGAAACCACTGCTTGGTTTCTCTTCATTTTCAGCTATGTCCTTTTGGATAGATCATGTCTGAAAAGACGGGCATGTGCACATGTGCGTGTACACATGTATGTACAGACTCACAGACACATATTTAACATCAAATCTGTCCAAATGTAAGTTTTGAAAAATATCAAATCTATTACTTAGAGATCATAAGAGGATTGAAATTATAAGGCTTTTTAAAACGTATGTTATTTTGAGTTCAATGTATACTTGCTTCAAGCTGCTCTGTGCAACCATGGAGATGAGAAAAGTACTTTCAGAAAATGAAAGCCGGAAATTTTTAAACAGGATAATTCTAGTAGCTGGGGCTGTGAGTGGCTTATTAAGAAGTCTTGGAACTTATACTGATGTGGCAAATTTGACAACAGTGAATATGAAATAGATTTGCAGAATGCAGTTGTGTGACCCTGGTTACCTGTCAGCTGGCAGGATGCAAATTCCCTCCCTTGTATGGCTACAAGTTGGCTTCATTTCTTATGTCTTGTTCTTCTGTTTATTACTTTCTAGTCTTTACATAAGGGAAAAGATGAAAGCTGTCACATTTTCTTCTTTTGAAAGACTCATGTGCAAGGGTAATTCACTGGTGAACGAAGCAGGATAGCCTGGAACAAACTAGGATCAAAGCACTGGTATTTCACCGGGGTCTGACCACAGACACCAAGTGTTCTATCAGCAAGTCCAGGGAACACAGGGCTAAGAGACTTGGACAGGTTACAGAACTCAAGGAGAGGGATAGGATTTTAAAGAAAGGGTGTCTGGGATTAACATCAGAGTCTGTCAAATACTGGAGAAATCTAATCAAGTATGTAGAGAGAGAGAGTGAGATTTGGCATTTAGGGAATATTTTGCTTTGACTATTGGGAGAGGATCACGGTGTTCTGTGGAATGCTCACATCATTCCAGAGAGAATCCCCACTGCAGCAAGGACAGCAAAGCACAGGCACTCATGAAGCATCTCTTACTTTGAATTGTTCTTTTTATTTAGCGTCAGGAAATGAGGAATAGTGTTTAGAAACCTACAAGCCAGAGCCTTCTGAATAGTTATGCTCTGAAGTTCAGGAGGATAATGAGTTAACAAAAAGTAAGCTTCAGACAGTGGTGAGCTGGAGGAATCAGGAGATGTTTTAGGCCATCTAGTCCTGTTTCTGGAAAGCAAGGAGAGCAGTCTCCAGAAAAGATTCCCAAGAGAACAGGTTGGGGCTTCTCAAGGAAAGAAAGGAGACCTATGCCCCTACCAAGACCAAGGTGGCATCTTGGGCTCCCAGCCAATGTTAAAGACTCTGTGGGTGACTTGGTGGCTGTGCCAGCTCCACACCATCTCTGCTGGTTCAACACTGCTGCTGGGAAGGCTCCTGCAGAGTCAGAGCGCAATGGTGCTGAAAGCACTGGCTCGCTGTGAATATATAAGTAGCTCACTGCATTCAATTAGCAGAAAATTTGGTTTGTCTCATTGCTGAACAATTGCAATGTGGAGAAATTTAATTTTATGGTGGCTGAGATCCTTTTGTATGAAATGACAAACTAAGGAAGATCCAGCACTAAAGTTATCTATCATGAAGCTATTTTACAGTTCCGTCTACTATATAAATGACACAGTGAAAAAATCCCTTATTAGTTTAGACAGCAACAATTCTCTTTCATTAATAGTAAAGGATTGAAATTAGTTGTACAGTCATTACACTGCCTGGTCATGATGGAAAGTCTCCCTCTCAATTAATAGCAGATAATTCCATCAAAAGCCATGTTTCCACATGTTGGGATCATCAGGCACTCTCTGGCCCCTCTTCGTGACAAAGAGGAAAAGGCAGAAATCATCCAGTGGGGTGATTTGTTCTCCTGTCTCTGTTTCCATTACATTGACTGGGATAGCTTCAGTTTCAGTGGAAGAATTATGAAGTGAAAGGCCTCAGGTGAGGCAGGTTGGCTGAGGGAGCTGAAGATGTCACAAAATTTTCTCATTCTTCTGGTTCAGCTGTTCTGTCTCTGGAAAGTCCTTTGTTTCAGCCCTGTAGTTCTGGAAGAAAATATACACGTTTGCTTCAGGGCCTCAGCAAATGTATGAAGAAGCAGCTTTCTTTCTGTGCAGTTCATTCCATTAATGCTTCTAAAGTGATTGGTACTGACTACCTTCCTCAGCACTTACATTTGTTGTTGTTAAAGACCGGATAATGTTTCATGGTCATCTTTTTCAAGGCTATTACAGTGAATGTGGTGCACCCAAGCAGGGGCAATGATCAGGAGACAGGAAGATTTTCCCAGCACCTTGTAAGTTGATTTTATAAGGAAGAGGTATTACCCTGGGTACCAGCATCTGAAAGGAGAAATTTCATTTTTCTTCACTTGTAGCACAGTGTACAGTAAACAGCTCTGATCACCACTAATGGCTTCTCCTTCCTGAAAGTCTTATCATAAAAAAGAGGTCATGGACATCAATCCAGGTTGAAAAGTTTGGATCTAAATTCTGCTCTCTGTGTCATAAATTCTGACTTTTTTTCTTATCCTCAATAGACCAGCCTCAAAATTTGTCCTCAGAAGCTGTTGCTGATCTCATCTTCCGCTGCTAGCAGCAGTCGTGCAGAGCTGGTGTCCATCCACAACCAGAGAAAGGACAGGATCAAAAGGCTGTGCCCTGGAGGTCACAGTTGCAGGAGAGGGGGGAAGACATCAGAAAAACTCTGTGGTGTGTATCTGTGTAGGTGGAGTTTGTTCTTGCTCTGATACCCAGCATTTAGAAACACTATTCCAAAGACAGTTTGTGCAGAAACACAAGAAAGAAAAAGCCTGCCTCAAGCTTAAACTTTTCAAAAAAAGAGGTCAGATGTGATGTTCTCAGAGTTGAAATGTGAAAGGGATTTTTTGAGAATAAAGGCATTACTATCTGAGCAGATGTAATATTTGGTGACTGGAAGCTGAAGACATAACTTCCAGGTTAAATGAAAAATGTAAGCTCATCAGGGAGGCTAATTCAAAATTTATCTGAAGATGAGTAGAGTCTTAACTCTTGGAAGTTTTACATGAGCTCAATTATGAGAGAGTGTCTGGTCATGGCTATTCTGGGTGATTTTCCCTTTTTGCTGGGCTGCACATTGGGGCAGGTGATCACAACAGCTATTTCTGTTGGGAGACTTGCTGGTGTTTTTTATGGTGCAGCAACTCTGTGAAGAGATCTTTGAGTCACCATGGCTCTTGACAGAGCACTTCTGCCAAGCAGGGAATGTAGTTTAAATGTGTACTGAAGAACAATGAAGGTGCCTTGTTGGCAGTGGCTGATATATTAGTCTTTGATAAGGGATGCAGATCCCTTAAATTATTTAGATGAAGAGGGATGTTTAGTTTGTCTGAATGTCAGATCTCCTGGGTGAGAGCAGATTCATTTATAAAAAGAACTGCACTTACTGTGTCTGGAGGGAATATTGATTAAAGGAAATGTTGGGAAGGAGATACAACACAGGACAGGGTGGGAGATGACCGACAGATTAACACAGGTTAATTCTGAAAGGGAACAAGCGATGTGTTCCAAATAATGAGCAGGGATGGGGGGAAAGAGGGAAAAGAGGGAAAGCTTGCAGAGCTGCTAAATATGTCATTCATGTCCTGGACTTGTTTTTCTTCAGAAATGTGACACCACTGAGTAATTAATGGGAAAATTCCAGAATTGTGAGGGCTCTTTGAGGAGAAGCCACAAGAACCTTCTCAAACTAGGCTTGAGTCCTTATGGGAAGACCTGTTCTTGGGAGGCAAGATGTGGTTAAGTGTGGGGTTGGGCTGTGAAGGAATGCAAGAGAGAGGAAAATGTGAGGATGTAGAATATATACCATGATATTTTGGAGAAATGGGGCTAGTCTATAAATCTAACTTGCATAATCCTATTAAATGTAGGCTCAAAGGACCTCAGAAGTTCCCCTGTGTTTATCCTTCCCACACCTTCCTGGAAAGGCTGAGAAGTGCTGGCAAACTGGGGTGGGGAGCTGTGGTGTAAAGTGATTTAACCCATGTCACCTAGCTGATGGTTTTCTGAGCTCTGAGTTAGAACCCAGACAATCCAAGCAGAAGGTGATGCTGGTGCTATTGAGTTCTGAGAAAGGGGAATTTCTGCTGGTTTCAGGTGTACTTTTGGACAACACTGGTTTATTACCTTTTTCCAAACAAGGCCATGTGGCTCATCTGTGACATGCAGGATGGGACAACAGGCTTTGTATGTTTGTTTGGTTTTTTCTTACCCATATTTCATGATTTCTGAAATTTTAGAATTCTAAGGAGTGTGTTTCTTGATAGCTTAATGGAAATCTTTATATTCAAGCAATGCTACAGACAGTCAAAATAGGAAATTTTAAATAGTTGCAATTTAAAATTTTTAGTGGAGGAGGGACATTTTCCCTCTGGACTTTCCTATTTAGTTTCCCTTTGAGCCATTTCTAGGCTTTTCTAAATTTTCGTTGTATGGAAGATATATTTGTAAAAATATTCCTATGTGAATACCCTTTTAGGGCAATAACCTTTTCCTGTCTGAGCACTCCATACTGTGATGTCATGAAGACGCCAAGGGAATCCTGAACCTTCAGTTTCCTGCAGGAATAACTGCAAGGCTGAGACATCAGTCTTTTAGCCCAGCACAAGTTTGATCTCTGTTGTCTTTTCTGTGGATTTGTGGACCTGGATGTTTTTGTGATCCTGTGTATCATTTGTGCAGTTTTACAGTAAGAATGCAGAGCAGCACCTGTTCCCGAACGTCAGGAGAGAGTAACCTTTATGTGAGTTACTTTGGAGATTTTCAAGCTGTGGTCCATGGAACCCTGTCGATCTAAAGATTAGGTTTTACAAGCCCATGGAAAATAACTTGGAAAAACAAAAGCTTCCCATCTGTAGACTCAAATTTGTGGCCCCAGGGAGCCACATTTCCATCTGAACATTTGTAGGAGTTTACAGATGTACAGAATTTAGAAACCTCTCATGCAGAGCGATCAAAATGAAAGTTTGCAGAAGCTGGTTTAGAGTTGTAGGAGACTTGCTAGAAAACTCCTAAACCCCAAGCTTTGAAAAGTTCTGGTTTATTTGTTTGGGGAAACCAGGATGGCTGTTGTGTACCAATGGCCTAATGAGTAAAAGTACGAATAAAGGAATCAAAATGCTCCCCTAAGGTCTATTCAAGGAATTAAAGAGAGATCTCTTGATAAATATGAATGATGGATGAAAGAACTTTGGAGATCAAGGTCTGATTGAGCAGAACATGTGGTCAATTCTAAATCCCTTCTGTTAAAAAAGTCAAACAAACCCTTCGCCTCAAAAAAAAAAAAGAGAACTTGCAACATTTTGCTGCTACCGGCAATCATTTACTCAACTGGGTTATTGGTTATAGTGAGAATGGTACTGTAGGTAAGTTAGATAGGAGGTCACTGACCCACATTTAAGGGACTAGGTCTTAAAATTTAAAAAAAAAAAACCACCCAAAACCCACAGCAGAGCTGAAATAATCTTCCAGAACTTTTTTCACCTTCCAGAACCTCAGCTCCTAAGGAAGGTCATGTCACCAGTGTTCATGGATGATGGACAAGATGTATTCAGCTGTGCTGTCATGATTATCTTTGATGTGGAGTGGACTCCCAGCACATGAAACATCATTACTGGAGGATCTTTGTGATGGAAGATAGGTATTTGCTGTCCTGTGGAACAATATATTGCTCACAGCTACACCTTTAGTGATTAACACAAGATGTAATGTCTGTACGTGCATCATCACTCTGTTTTTGTGAACAGACACATATTCTGGTCTTTGGATTCTGATTTTTCATATACATTAGCATAAATCTTCAATAACTCAAGAGATCTAATGTTTATCTTAGTGACAAAGTGTGGATTTGCTCTATAGATGTTTATGAAGTTACTTTGTTTTTATATCATTTTGACAGAGGAATCAATTACAGTGAAATTGCTTTTTGTGTGTTTCTTGTTACCTGCAGGGTGTATTTTCAGGGAGTAAGATCACATCCTAACTAGGTGGATAAGCAGACAAGCATATTTCTAAACAGGATAAATGAGCCCTGGTGAAGCACTGAACTAACATTACATTCCTGCTTATATCCAGCTAATTCACTGCATCACACAATCTATCTCTGGATGTACGATGAGATTTTTGGAGGCATACATAGAAACAATTCAGTAGGTAATGTACACAAATTTTCAGCCGAGTCTACGTGCTTAAGT
This sequence comes from Orthonyx spaldingii, assembly GCA_013397795.1. Taxonomy (NCBI): domain Eukaryota; kingdom Metazoa; phylum Chordata; class Aves; order Passeriformes; family Orthonychidae; genus Orthonyx; species Orthonyx spaldingii. The sequence continues at coordinate 460,398 of VZTJ01006262.1, read as the reverse complement.
GTTATTAAGACCTTTGAAAATTGCCTTTGATATTCTGAACAAAAAGTCAAAGAGGGTATTTTTACTTTTGATTAAAAATTGACTGAGCAGGTGTGAAGATATATTGCTATTAGCTGAATGGGAAACATTTTCTAGAAAAGCATACCAAGAGTTCCTTTGGTTTTTATTTATTATTCATATTAAAGATTGCAAGAATAGATGGGTAGAGGATGAATGTGAGTTTTTATTACCTGAATTTAAATAGATTGCCCTATTCTCCTTGAGGAAAGCCTGATAGCTAGCAAGGCCAGGAGGGGCCCTGGGACCTTTGCTCTTCTCTTTCTGAGTGTCTGTAACATGGTCCCTAAACACTTGCTTCACTCATCACAAACCCCACAAAAACCAGCTTGATTAAAGGAGTGGGAGGAAAGGCAGAGCAGGGAATACCGATTTCCTTATTTTGTCCTTCTGAGGTAGCAGCTTTACATTGCCCTCCACACCAGCAAGAGAAGCCAACTGATTTGTGACTTTCAGGGACACCAGGAGGAGCTGACAGTTGATTTGGAGTATCATTAACAGGGGGTTGTGTTGTGGCACCACATGAGGACAAGGCAGGATAACCTCGTGAGGGGCTGGTGAGGCTCATGTGGGGATGGCAGGGCTGCAGGAGGGACAGGAGACACAGCTGTCACAGGAGGCACAACAAGCTGAGGGGTTGGCACCAACCTACGCATGTGAGAAGGGTTCAAGCCCCTCTGATGTGAGAAAGCATGTTCCTCTCAGAAGGTGTCACCCTCATGGTGCTCTGAATCCCAAGGTAAGCAGGTTTGTGCTTTCTAAAAATGTGTGTTTTACAACAACCTTTAGAACCCAGGTCTTCTTAACATTAAAGATTTCCATTCTTTTTTGCATTTTGCTGTGTTCTTGGATGTCACAGTTGTCATGGCACCTATGAAATCTGACTCATTCCTCCTCTAGAAAAACACACCAGGATGTATGTTTTGATCCCACTCTGCTTTGCTTCTACCCTTGTGTCAGGGCCATGCTGGTTTTCTGTATCTGTCTCCCAGCATCTGACTGTGCTTCCCAGTATCCCATTTTCCTCTCATTGAAACATTCCATAGAGACAATGTGCCACCTTCCCCTCTGATGCCTATGCGGTGACATGAACTCCTCCAACCCACTCTGGGAACTCTGGGTTTGAGGTTCCCATGTCCAGTGTGGAAATCCAGCAAGGAGTCAAGGTCTTACCTAAGGATTTTCTTATCTAAAACTGCTTTATTCTTAGAAAGCACTAAGGGAGTTATAAATATGGTGTGTGAGGGAAATAACCAGTTTTAAACACAAGCCTCTGAATTGCGTTTCCAATCGTTGCCTATAGGTGCAGTTTTGCAATTCCTCCTGATTTTTCATCTGTCTGGCTTAATATTATTGCGTGTTGATGGGATGATCCAAACAAATGGTTTTTAAAGCTCTTTTTTTGCTCTGATCCTGCCATATGCTTGCAAAAATGAAATTTCAGCTTTCTCCTGGTTTGTGTGCAAGTGTGGGTGGCTGGGAGGCAAGCGGCTCCATCGCAGCACTTCAGGCATGCAAGAACCAGAATAGGATGGCAATGGCATTTGAACATAGATGAGTAGTAGCAGGTAGTCCCTGGTGGCATTATCAGTTAAGGACATGACAAAAATCACATGTTCTGTTATCCAAATGTCAGCCAGAACCTAGCACAGACACCGGTGTGCCAGCGGGAAAGAGATTCCACCAGCTGCTACGTGAGGAACTGGCTTAATTAATCAGTGGTGTGGGATTCCTGCACAGGCTTAGGATCAGCAGTGCTGTGAGGATGAGGGCAACCCAGCAGGTCAGCCCAGGAGAGGACTGATAACCCCGCAGAAGCTGTGAAGTGGAGGTTTCTCCATATTTTACTAGATCATGTTGGTGTTTGGGGTAAGGCAATGCCTTCTTCTCTTGAGACCTCAGCCCAGCCCTTACCTCTAGTACTAAATTAATATTTTAATATCTTATTTTTGTTATGAATACGTGGTGTAAAGGCAAGGAGTTTCATCTTAGCTGCTCCTTACTACAGAAAAATAGGTTAGTGATCTCCTGAGAGGTCCTTGCTTGTCTCTTCTACTTGTGACCGAGCACTTCTCTTTTCTGCTGAGCGTGGTTGCAGCTGACAACATTTATCTGGAAACGAATAAAGCAAGCCTGAAGGGACAGAGCAGGCAGTTCTCATCTGCATTCTTCATAGCAGTCCCCTGCCTGGTTTTTTTTTCTCTGAAGGAGGGGAATAAACACTGAATACAACAGAAAACTGAAGTACAAAGTGTGGCCTCTGCTCCCAAACCCTTCTCCCCACCTGATAAGAGAAAGTGTATTGCTTGAGCCAACAGAGTCAAGAAGAGCTTGGTCCTTCAAAAAATGTCTTACAGCTCTCATCAAAACAAAGGATCTCTGCAAGAACAAGTTGGTATCAGGCCCCACGAGGATGTTTTATTTCTGTCAGTTGGCATCTTCTGGTTTACTTATAAATAAAGAAAATCCCAGGAAAAGGGCATAGGACAGGTAAGCAGCTATTCTGCAGCCTCTAGAAAATTACTTCAGTTGTTTTGGGGTTTTGTCTTTGGTTGGTTTTGGTTTTTTCCCTTTTAGTGTGCAGAAACTTGATAGCAGGAGGGATTAGAAGAAAATTAGAAGCTACATTTAGTGATGGAGATACTGACTAATTTAAAAAAAGATATAAGATTAAAACAAAAAAAGAAAGATCTGGCCAAGCCATTTGGGAGTGTGAGGGAGGATGTGAGAAGGGAAGGAGCCAATCCTAGAGCAGGGACCAAAGACATGACACAATCAGATGAACTTTGGTTGACCTCAAGGCTTAGCTGAAAGCATTTTGAATGTGTGTATCTAGCTATGTTCTTTCTTTACCTTGCATGGTAGGACTTAAACAGGCCACTCTAAGGCAGCATGATCTAAAACTGGTCTGGGACCACAGCAGGGCTGAGACACCCCTGTTATTCAATAGAAAACCTCATGTTGATGTCTTGAGCTTCTCTCTGTGTGCAGAAGTTGTTTAATATCTGTAGGTACCTGCAGGGTTGTTTGATCCCAAATGCCCCTGAGTCTTCCTGCAGCCACTGGCATGGGCTGTCCTCAAAACCCTTCTGCTGCTGAAACAACAATGTGTTTGTATATCCCAGGGTGCCACAGCAGAGAAAGGGGAGTCACTGGGGAAAGCAAAGGGCTAAAGCAGAGTGAGGCAGCAAGTACAGATAGCAAATAACACAGCAACCTTCCACTGCTGGCATCCTCAGCACTGCCCCCCAGGCTGACTCCCCGCTCCTTTCGAGATCGGGGGAGCAGCAGGACCAGGTGGACCACAGATAGCCAGAAAGAGATACAGTAAATATCTTACAGCCAGAAGCAGCAGTATGTCAGGACAGGATGTGAAGATTCGAGCAATAAAATGAATAGCAGGAAATGGAATGTTTTAAATAAAGTTAGTTGTTTATGGCTAAATTAAGAGTCTCTCATTAATTCTCTAGTCTGCCAGAATATGAAAACTTAATGATTCCCTCTAAAAATACCCTATCCAAAACACAATTAAGAGGCTATTAGTAGATATAGAGAACAATAAATACTAAAGGCTGTTGATTTTAATTCTTCAGAATTGACAGCTGGAAATGGAGCATTTGCAAGCTGAGTAGACTGATACCTTTAAAAGAAAAGACATACATATCCCTGTGCAGATTAATTCTAGGCTATTTGCATATTTTACCTTGGAAAATAATCTGAGCAGAGGCAAATATAATGCTCATTTCAAAGTCTTCTGAGAAAAAGGGGGAGTAGAGAGTGCCGGCTGCTGCTGCTCCATCTCACAAACACCAGTAGCTCCCGAGCACTCTGCAGACCACATGCCCACAAATCTTTTGGCAGATAATGAAGAAGCACTCTGCAACAGTGAAATGAGCAGATGTCTGCAGTGCTGAAGGAATTACACGAAGTTTAGATAAGGTGTCAGGAATAACTTTACTCAGTGTCTTGCAGACTGTAATTTTAGGCAAGTACAGCTTAATTACTGGACAAATGTTGCAAACTGAACTTCCACAATTTTTAATTTGAAAATGTGACTACTGCAGCAATTTTTATGAACCTCCCATGTCCATATTCTGCTTTCCTGGCAATAAAGTTCTACTGACATAAATTTTTCAGTAAAGTAAATGTTACTTAATAGTTATACATACTACTAAACTGAAATTAAAATTTCCGTGAGGGTGATTGTCATTCTGATTCCCCCAGACATGGAACCCATACTGTGGGCAGTTCAGTCTAGATGCTACAAAGCAGCACATCAGAGTTTCATGGATTTCAAACCCCTATGGTTACCTGCTTGCAAGACAATCACAAACCTCATACCAAGAAATAAAATATTTTAGTAGATGCAATTTATGGAATTGAACAGTAATATATATAAAACAATTAATATCAGATCACAAATGTCCCTTGAGAAAGAAAAGTAGAAAACCTCACGCTATAAACTAATTATTGCAAGTTATTTTTATTCATTCGTGAATGATTAACAAGGCTGGAATTTGGCCAAGACATGATGGATTTATTTGTTTATTAGAAGACTTGCACTGGTGATTATTGCTTGGGCATTGGAGTAAGCTGGTTCCCTTAAGTAACTGCTGCTTTATCGAACTTATTCTTCTGTATTTCAAAGGGCTCAATAATAATTTAAAAAATATACAAGACAGGTGATATGTTGCATCCAGAAGGCCATAAGGATAAAACCCCTTTCCTTGACAAAGGTGCCAGTAAGCCCTTACTGACCACTAATCCCAGAGAAGCTGTCTATGATCTCATTTTCCCATTTATTTCCATGCTCAGTGAGTTCAGTTGATATTTAGGGAACTACAGGTGAAGGACAGTGACAGAAATAAGCAATATGTGTAAATCTGATCCAACAAGGAAATATCCTTGGCAAAACCCCATGTTATTGCATCATGAATCATCCAAAATTAAAGCAAATTCATTTTGGGAGAAAAATCCTCATAACTGGAAAAGATTTTTCCTTTGTGTAAAAGGAAAAAAAGTCTTTCAAAAAAGGGAGGAAAAAGTTAGCTGGATTGTATGATGTATTTTCTAGTGATTTTCAGGAGAACTGGCATCTGTGAAGCCACTCCACTGAGGTATTCCAGTTGCAGGGTCCCCTCTATCTAGCACCAGGAGTGGCAAAACCCCATCCTTGTCTGGACTCAAGGATCCAAACATTTGCATTTCTTTCCACTGAAAGGCAAGGTATATTATCTGTTTAGTTCAGATATCTCAATTTAAGTCAAAGGGATAGCAATCTAGTAGTAGACATATTCACAGCCAGAAACAGGAGATGAAAGAGTTGCCCTTCTTTTTCCAGAAAACTTCAGTAAGAGAAAGATAATTGACGATAAAAGCTGCCAAAATGATTTGAAATGATGCAATTTCAAATCTGTTGAGCAATTCTTTTCTGAAAGACTGAGTAGGTCAGAATTACAGATGTGGGAATATCTTATCTCATTAAAGTCCTCCCTATTCTTCAAGACCCTGCATATGCACAATTATATATTCAATTTGCAATTGAATTTAATTTACATGCTTAATGATCCAGAAACACAAGAACACAGTTAGAGGCAAATAGAAAGTTTGGCAACATTCTCAAAATAAAGAATGGTTAATCAATCAGATGCCTAGGTTATGAGAAGGAGGAAAGAAAACAAGGACAGGCAATGAGTGCTGAGACAGAGTACAGACCACTCTGAGAGCAGATAATCAGCCAAAAGGATGTGAGTCCCAATGTCTGAAAAGCAACGTCAGACTCAAACATTATAGCTGGTGCAGTGTAACAATGGCTCTCAGCCCTGCTGTGCCTCAGCTGCCCAGTTTGAAATTACATATTAACAATTATATTATTTTGTTTATCTGATCTGTGTCAAGCCTTAGCTCAAGAGTTTTATAATTTGGTCGGTGTCTTTGAACCACAGTGCAAATACGGTTCAAACAACTTCATACAAAGCCTGACACAAGTCTGTTGTTCTGGATAATTTTGAAACGATGTAAAGTAGAAGTTCACCAATGTCTCCTGCAGAAACACTCCAGGAGTCTGGGGGAATATGGACTCTAAAGGAAGACAATGAGTAGGTTACATCAATGCAGCAATCAGGGAGTGAGGAGTCACAGCCACACCTTCTCAATGAGGTCTGCAACAAGGGCACACCCACCGATTGGATCAGCCCATGCAGGGTAAGTAATGTGATTTTAATATGCTGAAGGAATTTCCAGAAATAAATATAAACAAGGAAGAAGAACTTTGGCTGGAGATCTAAGTTGTTTACTTGATGGCTATTGATGGTGCATGAGAGTATAGTATTGCCTCCCATGGGAAGATGAATTTTTCTTTATTTTCACAGTTAACTATGGGAGGACTTAAGCTTTTGATTATTTTATAGCCTTCAAGATTTGGGAGTGAAGTTTTTAAAAATGTACTAAAGGCCAAAAAGCAAAGACAAGACAAAACCAGGTGTTTACTGTTGTGACAACTTCAACCCAACTTCATGTACACTAAAACATACATTTGGGATATTTTAGGGTAGACAACCTTGCAAGAGCTGCAGTAAATTTTTGTGGTACGAAAGTTCAGTCTCACTCCAGCAATCTGTGGACCATTAGTGGTTTCCCCAGGACAATTAAGGCACCCAAGAAATGTTGTGCAAACTCTAATGAGAAACAGAGGATGGGAGGGTAAATCCTTCAGTAGTGATTCCTGAAGGACAATACCAACACATAGGAAGAGGGGACAGACTTGCACTTTATTGCTGCTTTCACGTGCTAAATCTGACTTTCTTCTCACTTATTGATTTTAGAAAATGGAGTCCTGATATACTGCAGGCTAAATGATGAGAATAATAAAAGAAGCATTTCTTACAGCTATGGAACTACTATGCTGTACTATGCTGTAATTTAAGGAATGCTATTAAGTGTTTGATTGGTGGCATAAAGTTACTTTTTACTGCATTCATCATCAGAGTTTCCCATGCAGATGAATTGCCTTTGTTTAATAAGGAAGGGGATTAGAGCGCAACAGGAAGGATCCAGATTCCAGACAAAATTCTGTTGAGAACAGGTTGCAATATATTCCAAGTTCACTTTTCCTTCCTTGTGAGCTGGACATCTGGCTCCAAAACTGGGCCAGGTTGCTGGGCTATCACAGAAACTGCAGAGGAGGTTGGTGGAGTTCAGGCTCAAGAGATAGTGGGGTCACAAGATAGCATGACAGCTCCCAGGGTGGCAGCAATATTAAAAAAAAGCCAAGATGATTTTAAAGAGACTCTTACAAAAGAAGAAAGGTTCAGAAATGGTTTGTGCAGGAAAATATTGGCTTTACCAGACCTTAGAAGTTTCAGAGGGACTGTGAGGAGCCTGGCTATGTCAAGACTCCTACTGAGAAATTGTTTGATATCCAGTGAACAAAGCATGTTGATATCCTGCGTGCTCCTTGTGGGATCTCTTTTGCCCTGAAATACTTTGAATTTAGAAGGGCTTTCTGGGCATTGAGCAGAACTCTCACTGCATCCAGCAGCAACAGAGTGACTTGCAAAGAGTTCAGCCAAAGACTGAGTTGAGAAAGAATCTTGTGTGATCCCATTCTCAATCTAGAAATTCAGCAGGAAGAAGAAATGTACTTGGCAGATGTGACTGAGTCTACACCATGAACAGCTTCATAAAGCAGCCAGTCATCTCACTTTTAAGTGGCAGCGACATTTTCCTCATTTAAAATAAAGAGTTTGGGTTGAGGCACACCACTGGTCTTAAGAACAAGTGTAAATAACCTGCAAGCTCCCTTTCTCCAAAACTCAGATCATTTATTGTTCTAGGTTGCTTGTGGTACGGTTGCTTAACTTCCCCTTTATTGTAGATTTTATTCTCCCCTTTTTCTATATCCTACCATTCCAGGGGAGCAAGAAGTTAAAGGGTGCCAAAGGGAGAGATTTCAATACGATCACATCTGTTAGTGGGAGAAACATTGCTGGAATATTGTCTTTTCATTTGCTAGGTGGTGTTAATGAAAACATTATGCAAGTTGCTGTGGGATAAGAGAGGCTCATTGCAGATGCAAACAGATGTTTCAGTACCAAAGTAAAAATGCTGGGAATAATTTTAGCTGTAATTAACGTAGTGCATTTTATAACAAATTTGTACCTTTGAGAGTGTCTCGAAGCTGTAACCTTGGATTATATGATTGTTTTATGATAGATGTCAGTGGAGCACTGTTGAAATTTTCTCTAGTAAGGATGAAGACACCACACTTTATGTGTCTTCAAAGGGTCTCCTGTGAATATTAGTGCAATTGGTCCTTTGTAGGCATGGCCCCATTGAATGCTTAAAACCCACTTTCCTTCCCTGCCTTCCCAGCTCCATGATCATTTCATTCCATAACTCTCTGCAATAATGCTGTCGCTTCCACCTGGTGATCAGCTCCTGCCCCGAAACCTTGGGACTGATTTAATAGTTCTTATAATTTCCATCCTGTTCAGCAGTAGTGGCCGTTTTCTAGGATATCTCAAGTGTTCAGAGGGATGAGTAATGTCATTTAGAGGCTTGGGCTGAGAATGAAGACATTAGGAACTGAGTCCTTTGCAACAAATCATTCCCCCCACAAAGAATAATGTTCACTGTGGTGTGTCTGAGTCTGTGGTATGAGCATGGCTGTTCCCCCATGTCAGAGTGCGCCAGCCTCACTAAAGTCAGAGAGATGCTTGCAGTAGTAGCCCCCAAGGATGTACCCACTGTGCCAAAGCAAAAGGGATGTGCTTTTGTGCTAGGAAACCACAGCTGTCTGAGTTATTGTTGCAGAGGGTATATCCTTGTCAGCCTTAATAATAATTTATATTCCCAGGTCAGGCATTTACAGGAAGTCAGCAGTGTCAGTAGGGGATGAATCAGCAGAAGCTGCTTTTTGGAAAGCAACCTCTGGAACAGGTCTGACAACCAGTTTCCCTCAAACAGTTATGGCTCCTGATGGACTCAGAGATGTTCTGACATCCACTAATGAGGATGGGACAAAACTATCCCTGTAGTTTGTAGGTCTGGGGCTGGGGGATTTCTGCTTGGCCCAGGTCCATGCAGGCCCGTGCAGATGGGAGTGCTGACAGCAGCAGCGTGGCTGGGAACAGTCACAGGGGCTGGATCTGTAGCAACACCCATCTGTGGGACTGTTCATGCAGGCCACACAGGGGCAAAAGTGTAGAAAAAATAGGATTATGTATTGAATCTGGGACTACTGAGTCCAAAAGAAAAAGCATTCCTGTCCTCACCCAATGTCAGCAGTGAGATTTTTGGAGCAGTTCAAGCCCTGACCCCAGAGCACTCCCAGAGCATTGCACTGCACAGGGCAATGCTGAGGCCATGGCATGACCAGCACAGCTGCTCCCTATTCCTCATTGTTCACTTCTCCCACACTAAATCTAAAACTGCTTTCCTTCCTGACACTGCCTGTGTAATAAAAGCCTGAGCATTGTCCCAGCAACTGAAAACTTCTCTCCCTTTTTGTTGAGCTGTGGAGCATAAAATCATAATGCTTGGACAGTGAGTGTTTGGCCAGCTGTGGTAACCAAAAGGGCCTGTGCAACACATACGAGTTCACCCTGTGTTGGTGTGGATATTAATTTGGACTAGGCTTCTGATGATGTATAGTCTGTGATGACAAGAGTAATTTTTTTCATGTAACACTTTTTACCTTGTTGTTAACTGAACATTAACAACTCCTAAATCATAGCCAGACGTTTATTTTACCCCTAAATCACCCACAGAATTCCGATAGAAAGATAATTTATCAATAAACCAAACAAATTCCAGTAACTGTAAATCAATGGGAAAGGAAATTCAGCCTACATATATTATTTTTCTTTCTTTCTGGTCTTACAGATAAGGAGACATAGTTAAAATGCTTTATTATACTCTACTTATTTTACTTTATTCTGCCCTATTTTAATGACAGTGGGCAGCATTTTCTCTCCAGCATTAAAGGGAAAGATCCTGGTGTAAATCCAGGACAACTCCACTGCAGAGTTCTTTCACAATACTTCTGTGTTATGAAGGGAGAATAAGCCAAAACGTGTTGTATTACAGAAAATGGTTAAGAGGCAGAAGGACAACTGGGTTAAAAAACCTGATAGAAAACAGTTGTGTGAGATACCTGTAATGTGAGGAAATGATTTAGGAAACTATGTGAGAGGAAAACAAGTACCTTTCTATAAATGCTTTTCAAGATAAAAATGTTGAAATCACTTTTAAAAATCTGGCATGAGATTCAGTTCAGAATAAAAGCCCAACTGGGTTAATTTTAATGTTGATTATAGTGTGGGGAATTTCTTCTGGCCAGAGCATGGGGTGTTCAAGGTGCAGGCACCTGGGGCACTGTAGCAGTGCAAATATGCTGACCTTTATTTCAGATGAGGCTGTGGTCTGAGCCTGAGGTTAGTGCTGAAGAGCTGGAAATAAGACTTTATGTTTAAAGACAAGATCAGAAGTGAGATCAAAATGCAGCTGTAGTAGCAAAATTCTTCAAAATAGCCAAGGTTGAGGTGTTCAGTTTCAAGCTCTTGGAGGCCTTCCTTATTTCTCAACTTTGACTTTCCTATTTTGCTTTAAAACAAACTTGGAATTGCTTAAAGTTGTTCCTGAAAGAAACAGAAACCCCACCATTCATCTGTCTGTGGTGAGAGCAAGCACAGATTGCTGGCTCCCCTAAGTTGAAGGTCAATAACCAAGTTGGTGTTGAGAATCTGTGTAGCTGCTAAACAGGTTTGCATCACCTCTTGTGCTATCCATCCCTGTGTGCTGACCTCTGTCCTTTGCCCTGTACTAACCCTGCACGATGCAATTGAGAAAACTGGCTGCAACCTGCACCGTCCTTGCCCTGTTTACAGCCCTTCCTAATGGCTACAACCCAGAAGATCTGCAAATTCCAGATTTAGGAAAGAGTTCATTTCATTTACAGACATTAATTGAAAGGCCAGGGACCTTGTAAGAAAAGAAAAGTAGAATCATGTCTCTTTTAGAGTTGTGTCGGGCTGTTGATGCACCTGGCTGTGCCTCCTCAGCTGTTTTCAATCTCATCTGCAGTGAGACAAAATTTAGTCCTGCTGCTGTCCCTTTCTTCTGTGCTCTGGAGATGTTTGGTGGGGTTGCTGTACAGGTCTCTGTTTGACACACTGTAGCTCCACTGGTGGGATTTGTCCTCTGCTACCCAGCCTGGCCATGTCCTCGTGCAGCTGAGGGCTCTGGAGCTGAACTCAGTCAGACAAAGGTAAGAGGCAATCCTCAGAGGTGCTCTAGGGTATGTGCAAAAAAACCCAAGCAACCTAGTTTTTCCTTCTGCCTGTTGTTCAAAAGGGAGTCCAGCAAAGAGGGATAGAGGACCCTGAAAGGTAGCAAGGCTGAAGTAAAAAGATCAAAGAGTGGGTGATTGTATTGGGTGGTGGAGGGGAAAAAAAGCATTTTGCACCAGGGGACAGTATAAAGTCTGGAATATGTTTAAACTGGGAATTGCAGAGAAGTTTCTGTATGAAAGATGTCTTTAATGCCAGGATAGGTTGAGCATGTGGCTATACAGCACCCTGCACCTGGGAGGCTGTGTGCAGTGTACAAGAGCCATGAGTTGCTTGGTTGTTGGCATGGGCCATCTCCTCCACTGCTGTGACACGAACAAGGGCAGGAGAGTGCTTCAAAAGCAGAAATGTGGGTCAGAGCCTTCAGGCTGAAGCCCCCACAGCCCCTGCTCCCAGTCCGAGTGTCCCGGCGTGATGGACTCGAGGCTTTCTCTCCTGTAACACCAGGGTTTGCCGTGTGCTTTCATGCCTGTGGACAGTTGTTCTGAGCTTTTTTTCAGTTGGAACTTGTGATTTCTGAACAGTTATTTGGTGAGAAATCACGTACTTGAACACTGTGACTAAAATGTCTGTTGCTTTATTTTCTGCTGCTACAATACTAATTTTCACCTGAGATTACTTCAGGAACTGTTGTCCTCATCTTTGCTTGATTTTTCTGATAGTACAGCCCTGAGACTTTCTCAGGTGCTGTGTGAAAAATTGCTATAATTGGAGAAGGTGTGAGAAACAAGAACCTCCTGTTTCCCACTGCTCCCATTAAGATGAAAAGAGAAATTAGAAAAGTTAAGCTGGAGCCAATGTTTCCCCTGGACAGCATTTTTCTACGTTCTTTGTCAGCCTCATTTACAATTTCCCAGACTGTGCCTCAGTGATTTGGATTAGGTGAAAACCCACAATAACCTGAGCAGCTCAGTATGCACAGCACCAAAAAAAGACTTTTATAATGCAGGGATACTGTATGCATTCTTGCCTCTGAAAAAACCAAGTGGAATAAGAGACTGTGTAGGAGGATGAAACCAGTCACTATTTTGTTGTTAAGGGCAGGATGGGTGAAGAATTGCATGGTGTAATTGGTTGCAATGACCCTGCACTACCAGAACTCCCTTTCACAAGATATGCAGTACTCCATGCTAGCTCGCCTTTTCCTGAAAGGGATCCAGTCTCACACAGCACTGCCAGCAGGAATTTGATTCATGCAGAAGCCAAATAACTGTGGGAGGAATAAAATCTAAAGCAGGGAAAGAAAAGCAGGCAAATTCCACCAGGTGCACTAGAGATACAGCTGGTGCCAGTGCCCAAAAAGGATGGCTTCCTTATCCTGCCCATTTGAGAAAATGGGAACCAAGTCTGGAGTGTGACTTTCTTGGCAGCGCTGGGTGAACAGTTGGGCTCAATGATCTCGGAGGTCTTTTCTAAAAGAAATGATTCCATGGTTCTGCACTACAGTGTTTGGCTCTGGATAAGTCCTGGAGCTCTAAAGTATGTCTGCAGCAAACTGCTGCTTCTGGGGATGTGATGAATTATTTAAGAGTAAGGATGCACACGGAAAGAAATCCATTCTTTGCCATTTGAGCAAAAGGGCAGCCCAAACCTCTTCCCTTTTTTGTGTCCATCCCCAGATGCTGGGGGAGCAGATATTGTCCACTAGGTCTGCAATGCATTAATCACAGGGGTGTACCAAGGTTAATGGTTCTCTGCCCAAGTTCCACTTGGTTTTCTGTACTCACATTCTGTCACTAAGTTTAATTTTTGTGCATTTCTGCCGTGTTCATGACAAAGGAGCAGGATCTTTATCTCAAATCTCTCTCTTAGAAACATAATTCCTGACTGGGAATCAGTCAGGAAGAAGTCAGTCTTTTCCCTGCTCCTGCATCCAGTCCACCCCTTTCCCTACTTGTTACCTTGAAATGGCAAAGAACAGATTCAGGCCAGAGACCACGCTTCAGTGTTGAGGTAGTTTCTTTTCCTGTTTCAGTAGGGACGGGGGATAGACTTTAATTTGTGGTGCAAATACTGAGCTGTGCTAGAAGAGGCTGATGCACTTCAGGAGAAAGCTGTTCTTAGAACAGCCTCTGCCTTTGTGCCAAAGTCTCTCCAGAAATTTCTGAAATTTAGCCAAGAGGGCTGTTGGGATAGCAAAATACAGGGAAACAATCCCAAAAGAATGGTTTATTATACATACAGGCAGTGACATCCTGTGTGTTCAAGACTTCACTTCTGGACAAAAAGTATCAGACAACTTTAGAGATCCAAGTATCTTTTCTTCATTTTGAGACAGCAGGAGCATCATAATCACCAAAACAAAAATGTGCACTGTCATTTGTGTATTGACAGGGGCTCAGAGCTCTAAAACAGGAGCTGAACTAAAGGGAGGCACAGAAACAAAGGTAGGCGGGCTGCACTCTGGTGATAACCAGCCTGCTCCTCAGCCTCCAAGGATTTGGCTACCTTGGATAAGTAGATCAGCTCACAGTGCTCCCTCCAACACTCTTCTTACTGCCTGTGCCACATTCCTCTCAGGAAAGACTCTGAGGGTCAGCCAGACTAATTCTTCCCTCATCTTTCCTTCTTACTTAATAGAGAGGGAGTTAAATGACAGAATGATAAGCTGCAGGTCTGGCTGGATATAAACATAAGAAAGAGGAGGCTTTGAGATTGGCTTATCTCTCTATGCTCCCACAATGACTAACAAACCACAGAAATAAAAGCAGAACCAGAATAGTCTTTTTGTTGTTGTTTTGGTGTTTTTGTTGTTTTTTTTTTCTTTTTGTCTAACTCTCTTGGGTTTAAAAAATACACTTTGAAAAGTAAGGTTAACTCTCAAGATTTAAGATCCCTGCAGTAAACCTGACAATGCTTGCAAACTGGCTCATTTTGGTTGTGTAAGTAGCTGTTACCTTGAGATGTCCGATTTTGCCCATTTCACTATACCTCCTAGCAAGCAACCTTCTAAACCCTCTGCAGGTTAAGCCCCTGCCATCTGTGACAATTTCAGCCAAGACCCCCCAAAAAGCAGATTTTTGGGCAGGAATTACATTGGGTGAGGAAAGTCTGTGGCTTTTAATCTTACTGTGGTACTTGCTGTTTTACCTTTCCAAAACTTCTGTGACCCCCGCCCTCCAGTTTTCAGGTTTTACCCCTTGTTCATGCAAGAACAAGATGAAAACACGAATAACATGGTCTAAGGGTATGGAAGATTACAGTAACTGATGAAGAGCCTAAACTGTGCTCGAGTTCAGTTGAAAATTTATAATTTCAAACTAATTTCATTAATTCAGTGGCATGACTCAGTGTTTTCTATCACATCTTTGGTTCAGCAGTAATATATTGCTTGGGCAATCTGCTAATAGCTTCTTTAGAATTGTTGTATTGAAAACAGCCTGGTTTGGATTGCTTCCCCCACTCCTCTGCCCCCCTTGCAATATTGCAATGGGGTATATTTCATGCTGCAGCAGAGGAATTCATAAAATTATATTTTCTGCTGTAAATTAAAAATAAGATAGTAGGAGTTCCAGATAGCTGTTCTGTGAAGGGTGTCACTGTGGGAATGACTTCACATTCTAAAACAGCCTGATTTTGGGACTAGATTTTTGCCAGCCACTTACAGACTGATTAAAAAATTCTGAGAGCTTATCAACATAAGGAAGGACTGGAGTTGGAGCTAATTAACTTTTATCTAATTTGAAGTACACATGCAGGTATTGATAACTATTACATTAGGTGTCTCTCTCCTCCAACAAGCCATATGTTATGGAGAACCCACTCATCCGCTTGCCTTGCCTCCCCTCGCCAGCCGGAAACCTTTCAGGCTCATTTCTACTGATAAGAAATGTCAAATACTCCAGGCTTCCCAGCAACAGCCAGGAACCCGAGGGGTTGCCTTCACAACCAGCTGGCTTGATATCTTTGTCTTTCAGGCGCGTTGTACGCATTAGACAAAACCCATGGTGCACGTGTGCTGCACTGCGCTGCTCCTCTGATGCAGTCGCTCGAGCCAGGCTGTGAACGTCCCTCTCCAGCACACAAATCTTTTCTGTGTTTCTTGTTCTCACTGCTCCATGTACTCTCTAGTGAAAAGAATACATTTGTAAATACAATGCCATTACTATTTAGACTTTTCCCCCCTTTTCCCACATTTTTTTTTTTTTTTTAAGAAAAGAATTTTCTCATTTCTGTCACTGATATCCCTGTAAATCTCTAGCCAAACGTTTTCATAACAAATATTCTCCTAACATATAATTTGTGGGCATTTCCTTGGCTTGCTGCTGAAGCATTTAAACTTACAGGCCTGCTGTTTTGAATCATTCCACAATCACACCTTTGGTGAGAGGTTACAGAATAATTTCACAATATAGGGAAATTGCAAAGAGGGCAGGGCACAAGAGTATGCAAGAAGCACTACGATTTTCACTATTAGCAGTCATGTATTATTGTAAAAACTGTGTGATTGTGTGTGTGTTGTGATCCAGATCCTCTTTTGAGAAAGGAATTCCCTTCTCCACAACTGGCTCTGCTCCATGCCCCTCTGTGAGGAAGTCCCACCCCTCTTGTGAAAAACCAGCATTTTGCTTATGGGTTTTGCTGGTGGTGTGGCCTTGTACAAAACCAGTACTCCACAACTGGACAAAAACAGCTTGAAAGTCTCATTAGAGGAGTAGAGAGACAATTCATGAGGGACAAGAATGACACTTGCCCAAATCTGAGTAATGCTGAATTATAGGCTGGTAAATTGGCCCTTGCCTGTATATAATACGTTACAGCCGTGGCAGGTGCATGAACAGCAGCTAAAGGTCTCCATTGCCCTCAGCAACAAGAATTGTGTTACTCTTTCTCCCCCTTCTCCCACTCTTTCTCCCCCTTCTCCCATCCTTGATTCTTTAGCCTTGGATCCCCATTGTTTTTCTGCTGTCAGTTGCTTAGGATGCTTCTCTGCTCCTGGAGCATTTATCATCTACACAAGATTTTGATGTTCCCAATAAAGGGTAATCTCCCATGTTTCGTGGAGAAATGAGGAAACACTGCTCAGGTTTGAAAGGAAAGGCAGCTTGGAGGATAGGGAAGATCAGCCTTGTTGATCACACCAGAACAAAACCCTCTTGAAAGAGACATTGACTTAACTGTGTAGTCTATTGCTTATAATAGATGGTTGCCTGTTTCCTGTTGGGAATATTTAATATATCTGCTTTAAGGCTGCATGGGGACTTGAGGTTGGCTGGTCCTATTAATAATGCATGGGATGGTTGGATTTAAGTAATTATTATGCACAGAGTATAGTGCAGTGACATATTGGTGCAGAAAATGATTCCTTTAATAGGCTTGTTCCTTTTGGCTAGATCCCTGAGATAACCAGTTTGTTTGTTTGACAGGTTTATACCTTTCTCTCCTCCTTAGTAT
Source organism: Orthonyx spaldingii (assembly GCA_013397795.1). NCBI lineage: Eukaryota > Metazoa > Chordata > Aves > Passeriformes > Orthonychidae > Orthonyx > Orthonyx spaldingii. The sequence goes on along the minus strand of VZTJ01006262.1, from coordinate 443,596 downwards.
TTCATTAAAACCAAACACTTTTGCCAAGCAACTGCACAGTGTTCGAGAAACCTCAGAGTTTTCAAGGGTAATGTGGTGGTGGGGCACTACCCTGGGCACTGACTTGCATTGGCATAAATCCTGTGCCCACACATCCTCTGCAGGGATGGGTTTGTTCCGAGGTGTAGGGCACCCTGTAACACCCTCTGTGTGCAGCACCTGTCCAACACAAACTCTTCCTGCTGCTTGTGCTCCCTGCAGGTAGCTCTGGGAAGGGGACGGAGGGCTGGAGCCCACTTCTGCACCTTGTGCCCAGGGTGGAAGGTGCTTCCACGTGCAGAACATACAGGGAGCCCCTGCTTTGCAAGCTTATGAATATAGCAAGGAGCCCAAAACTGGATCAAATTAAAATAATAAACTTTTCAATTGCTTGAGTGGGAGAAAGTAAGAAAACTGAGGATCTAAGAGAGAAGAGAGCTGGGATTCTTCATATTGGGATTCCCAGGGATAATACTGGACATGGGAACAGCCCAGTTAGCAGGATAGTTTCTTTATGTGCAGGTTTTGGGAGGCCTTTGCTGGTGTATTTATTTGTAAACTGCTGCCTTTGGGAGATAGCTATGATTTGAAGGGGTTGATTACTGAGTGCAGTCCACTGAAATGCATTCAACCACTTTCTTTGAATTAGCCAAGCTGACATGGTTTATAAACAGAGAATCTTGTAGAGACTGATGATTAAAGACATTTCTATCTGCTTAAGCACTGACACTTGTCTCACCACTGTGGGGGGAGGAATTGGTCAGGAATTCATTTTTGACTGCATAAAACTCTTCCATTTTGCTTTCTCTTACAATATATGCTGTTTGTTCAGGACATAACTTTCTCTACTAAATCTAACAGGAGATCAAGAGCACTGGTTCCTTTGACAATTCCTGATATGACAAGAACTCTCCAGATACAGCAGCTTTTGATTCCTTCTCTATGTGTTGCCTTCATCATGAGTCAAAGCACTTTATCTAGAGGAGAGGGTCTGGGAATCCCATGCCAGTTTGTTGCAATCTGGCAATCTTCACTTAATTAACTTACCACTAACTCTTAGCAGCTTGTAATTTTTTTTCCCACAGAACATTTTCATGCTAGATTCACCCAAAGCCCCACAGCGTGTTTAATTGAAGATATGATAATTGTAAGTTACTTTGCTGCAGCTCTTTAAAAGTAAAAAGGGAAAAAACTCCATTAAGGGTATCTGAATTATAACACAGGAAAAAGTCTAATTTTGTTATATATGCCACTCTTAGGCTGAGCTAAATTGTGACTTTCATAGCCCAGCCTGAGGGTGGTTACTTGGCTTTTTTTCCACTATTTTTTTCTGAATACTTCAGAGATAATGTTAATGTCCTTTCTTGAGTCACGCCAACAACGAGAGTGTTTTATTTCTTTTGAACTTTAGATCGGTGGCATCTTGAGTATTTTTACTTCAAAGACAAAGTCCCTGTGAACAGGTCAGGAGCTGGGGGTTTGAAATAGTTTCTAGATCTTTCAGCTGAGCACCCAGGGAGTCAGGCTGCTCTTGTCCTTGTGGTGAGAGATGTAGTGTGTACTTCGCTGAGTACTGGTGTTGTGCTGTCCTCTATCCCCACATTCCTGACTATTCTATTGGTGAATCTGTTCCTGATCCATTTTTTTGATCAGGCATCAAATGACTGGGCTGATTCAGGAAAAGCTTTGCATGAAGAGTCCAGCCAGGGAACTCTTGGTGCCATCACACCCATTGGACAAGTGAAGGCATCTTGAAAAGTGACAAAGGAGAGACACCTGCAGGCACTTAATGTCCCCAGCTTTCCCTGGAGTCAGCAGGTTTAAGATCACTTATCCCAAAGGCTCAGTCTAGATACAGCCTCATTGAGAGGTGTCTTGCAGAGAAAGACCTCATCTTCAGCTCCTAGTAATGGGACCTTATTGCAAACCATTAATTCTTTTGTTTGAACAGCGGGACATGCCCTAAAACTCTCTTATATCCCCTTAATAAGGACAAAACTACTACAGCCTCAGAGTGCAACATCACTAAGTGATAAAACCCTGTGTGTATGTGACTCTTAATAGGCAATTTGTTTTGATAGTGGAGATTGTTGATAATAAACAGTCATTTTAAGGGTTTTGTCCTGTTGCCTCTAGTCAGAAGAATTTAGCTCCCATTCCTTCATTTATAAAACTACTTTTATACCCAAATATACAGCTACTGAACAGACACAGACTGAAAGTTTTTAAAGTTACTGGCACGAGCTGTGAACCTGCTAGGCTTGTGTTTCACAGGATTGTGATGCACGTGTAAGGTATGAGTGCATTTTCTTTATCCCAAGTATTCAAGAATAACCTTGAATGGAATTTAACTCTGACCAGATTGCTTGGGGGAGTAAACCTCACTGATCTCTAACTGGCTGTAGGTAGATGGGGTTTTCCAGCCTGACAGGAGCTGGAATCTTCTCCCCATGTGTTTCATAGTGTGCGTGCAGCAGCTGTGTTGAGGTAGCTCTGACCTGGCCCCAGGGACTGCACACCCGGAAGCAGGTGAAGCACATGGGTGTGTACCTGGAGAGCATCTTGCAATCTGGTTTGACATGGAAGCAAAGAAGTTCTTGCATTTAGAGACTGCTCTATGATGCATAACAAAGTGTGGTAAGGAAGGATGGGGGTGGGGAGATTTGCTTCCAAAGCATACCCCTTCTCTAAACTAAAATGCTAATGGAGAAGCATCAATGGTGTCTTGAAATGTTTCAGACAGCCCCAAAATGAAAGAGAATCCCCTGTGTGCATGACCAGCTGCTACCTTTTACCTGGAGTAGGAGCTGTATTGCATCTGCTTTATTTATTTGCATGCTGCTTATTCTTTCTGCTCAAGGACATGCTGCCCTTCCTTAAAAATGAATGCCCAGGGTGGCTTGGAAGCTTTGAGGGATGGGGGTGAAAAAGTCTGCTATGTTATGACCACAAGAAAATGTGTTTTGTGTCCAGAACAATCATTATTAGAAGGAGGTGTTTGAGGGAAATGTTCATAACATTCTTCTCAAAGACAGTGAAGCTCAGTGAAGTAGAATGTTAAGAGTATAAACCTTCTTGAGTGAATTACAGTCTTGGGATTTGGTATTTGGTAGTTAGTTTTATCTTGTTTTTTCTCCCCTCTAAAGATGGAGTATGGGCTCTCCTCTCATCCATTATGAGTTCCTAAAATGACAGACATTCCTATGGGATTAAAAGCACACTGAATCAGAGATCACTAAAAATTTTTATGGCAATCCCAAAGGAATAACTCTTCTGAATAGAGGTTGCTTTTAGACCAGCATTGTGTGACAAATCAGCCTTGGGGACTGTTTGCAAAGGCATTACAATGACACTTTTCTAGCCACTTACATTTAAATTTTGTGCTCATGGAAAACAACCGCCCTGGCTTGGTTTTGCTGGTTTTAATATATTCTTTAAAAGTAACAGAACTCAAGCATATTGGTTCTGAACTGCTGCTCAGGGGTTGACACAGGGCTGGATAAGGCAGAATTGCACTGAACCACATTCTTTGGTGCTGGTGTGGTTTAATTGGGGTTTTTTAGTGTATCAACAAAGTATTTATTTTCTAAGCTAAATTCCTTAGCTCCATACCTTACCTGAGTGCCCTATGGCTCCTCTGAAGTAGCTGGTGAGCAGGAATTGATATATTTGCACTAACTCCCATTGCCTAAGCACAGCACAAAGCCCTGTGCACTGAGGTGACAAAACCAGGGCTTTCTTTGCCCTGCTACTATCCAGTCACATCACTACGAACCCCAGTAATTTAATAGTACAGCTACATCAGCTGCTGTTTCTTGGGTCTGGGATATTGGCTGGTATAAAAAGTAGCCCTGAGGAAGATTTACAGTGATATCCACCCAGGACAGTGTTGCTGAGCCATCAACCTTCAAGAGAAAACTGCCTGGGTTTTCGTCTCTTTTTTTTTTTTTCTTTTTTTTTTCTTTAAGGGCAGCTCTTAAATAAATGGCTCTTCTCACTTGGCTCCATTTCCCCCAGTGCTAAAATGCAAGTGTCTCCCTTTCTAACCTGGTGTGCTGTGGGGATTGGAAAGCATTTTCAAGATGAAGTGGAAATCTTGCAAAACATGCTGAGATTTCCCCAGAGGACCTTACAATAGAGTGCTAACGCCAGGCACGAAATCCCTAAACCCGTGACTTGTGATGCCCTGTCCCGTCTTACAGTCACTTTGTAAAGTCTCATTCAATACTTTTTGCTCTCAAGGATTGCCTAGACAAGGATTTGCAGAGAGATTTATGCCCTACAAAGCACCTTTTTTCCTGCCCATCATTTATTAAAAGCTAGGTGACAAAACATTTCAAAGTTAATTTTTCCCCCCCAACTTACTTTGGGAATTGTTTAGAAAGTTTGGAGCTGTACTGAGCAAAGGCTGAACTGCCAGAGAAATCTTCTGCCTAAAGGTTCATGGAATAAAACCAGGGCACAAGCTACAAGACATCTTTTCCGTAGGACAGTACTGTGATCTTTGATTTTTAAAGTCACTTTCCAAAAGGAAGGTGTGCTCTGAATTACTTAGACTGCCTTCTTGCCTCTGTCCTGGCTCAGTCAAAAGCCAAAGCATGCTCTGATGTTGGCAGCCTAACAAAAGTAATACTTTTTGAGAATGATTTGTTCTTGACTTTTTTTAAGTATATTGGGTGCAAATAAGCTCCCAATCAAGGTTAGTGCATGGGCATCTTTCGGTCTAGCCATGTCTGTAGAGGAATGTATTAAGAGTAGTGTCAGATATGATTTATCTTCTGTTTCTTTGCTGTCCCTCTTGCTTCCAGTGAAGGAATACAACCTTCTCCTTTGCTAGTAGATAAAGGATCAGCATTAAAAAGTACAGTGTCCCCAGAGCCAAGGCATCTCTCTAATCTTTTTCTGCTCAGGAGGAGATGGTGCCTGCTGGCATGGACATGCTTCTTGCCCCTGGAGCCAGTGCCCATCTGGCAGAGAACCAGCAGCAAACCTGCTCCCAGCCCTTGCAGCTGAGCTTCTGCTCTCTCTTCCTGGAGAACGTTTCTTTTGAATCCACCTCAAGGCCCCAAGGCTCACAGAGCCCACCTTTCCCTAGTTTAGCAGATGGCTAAAGAAAAGTTTCAAGAACAGATTTTAAAGCCATGTAATGTGCAGTCTAAAATTTGAAGTTGTCTCATTGAGAGAACCACTCAACAAAGGATAAAAATCAGAACCAATTTTATCCTCTTTAAGCAGTAGGTTTGATGTGTACACATTACAGTAATTTTAAATTTTCACTTCCCTTGTTTTGAAAGAGAATAAATTAAAACAGGACCTCAGCTCACTCTGAGAATGGTGCACTATAGTGTAGTAGTGGTACTAAACACTTAGGGTTCCACAGTGCTGTCAGCACTAGTTTGTGGTGCATTCCTGAGTGAACTGCTGCTACATGATCAGGTCCCAGTGGATTTAAAATCCCTTGCCTGTGTGTAGCTGCTGGTTAGAGCCACTCATGTGGCAGGCAATAAACATTCTGTTCCCTTTCGTGAACTTGGGCTATTTAGGGATAAGGCATCATTTATTTCTGTTTGCAAATTAATTATCTGGTTCATGTTGTTCTGTTTTTTTAAAAAATAATTTGTGAGTTTTGTAATATAATTACAGAACTTACCCTTTGCTGTCCCTGGGGTAGCAGCTGAGGAGATGATTTCTTCTGTGGAGGAGAGGATTTGCTGGGAGAGCTCACAGTCTGGTTTGTGCAGCAGAGGAGCTGCTTCATGAAACAAGATTTTTCTGTCTTTATACCGCACTTAGAAGACATCCTGATGCCTGTTTCTGTGCCACTGGTTCAAACTGGCTTTGAGGCAGAGGGTGAAAGGACTTTGGGTTTTCTTGATGGGGAGGTAAGGGACATGCCTGTTGTCAAGCTGAGAGCAGGGGGACACCCATCTTACAAACTAGTAAGGGGTTACCAAAGCTGCTGATGCTTAGGAGTCTGTTTGAATTCCTAGGGGGGTTTTCCTACTAATACACTAAGGTAGAGATAAATGAGAGGAAACAGAGGTGCCTGTATGAGAAAAGAAATACAGAACTATACAATTAGCCCTGCAGGAAGAGGAAATCTGTGCTCTTAGGCAGAGTATGGTAAGAATGTCAGTGCACAGCCACTGCACCATCATCCCTGCTGCTGCATTCAGCCCACTGTGGGGTTTGCCTTGCTGGATGTTGATGGGGCTTGCATGTGTTCATCCTCTGATTGCAACGTGGTCAACAAAGGCTGAATGCTCAAGGAGAGACATCAAAGGCTTCCTGTTTTGTGCTCAGAGGGGAACTGGAAGTTACCCAGCAACTACTCTGTAAGTTTAGAAATTAGAGAGCGTTGACTAGTCTTTCTCATTTTATGTATTTTTCAAATTCTTGATGGTTATTTCTTTAAGAACCGTTGGAATTCCATGTTAAGAGAGGGAAAGGTTTCTGGAAATTGTTGTAAGAAAGATTTGGAAATAGCATTTGTTAGTGCTCTAAATCAGCATGTACAGAACCCTTCAGCAGTGATAAATTGAACTGTTTGAAGTTTCACATGGAAGGGGAGAAACAAGGAACTGCAATTTTGGTGACTTATTAAAAGATTCTGATCACTGTTCTTGAAAACTAGAGATGACTCAGTTTCCCTTTTTCACCTTTTGAAATACAAACCAGTCTTTCCTACGTAGAGCTTTGGCATTGGACTGTCACACCTTTGGCAGAGACAAGGTCTTCCCAACAGGCTGAGGTCTTGTTTATAACGATATTTCTATACCCAGTTCTCAGTTTTAATAGCACACACACCCCAGTACCTCTGTGATGAAGCCTTGCCTATGGGGTAGGGCTCAGGAAGGGTGGCTTTCCTTAAGACGACTGATGCATTCCACCGAAACATTTGTAAAATATATTAACTGCCAGAAAGTACGAACTGTTTTTTTAAATAGCCATCCCCGGGTCCCAGCAGTCTTCTGCTCTCTGGATGTGATGTACCAGGGCTGTTCATTCCCTCAGTTCTTGATGTCTGGATAACGCTTGTCCTTGAACACAAGGTAAAACTTCCCTGCTTTTAAGCTGTCTGCAGCCCAGTTTTGAACAATAGATTTCATATAGAATTAAGATTTATCAGTCACAAGAATCTGTGTTTGAACACTGCATTCAGAGCTCTCACTTCTCTTCCCTTGCCTAGAGGAAGTTATCTTTTCTTTAACTTTTTGCTATAAAAGCAAATTCACTTAAGCTGCATGCTTCTTAAAAGATCCTTTGAAATTGTTATACCAGTGAAAAAAACCAGGCAGTGTCCAGATCTGAATAATGTCCTTTTTTTTTTCTTTTGCTCATCCCTATTAATAAAATCATCAAGATTTCTTAACAAGGTCTTACTTACTGTTAGTTTCCTCAATTTTTTGGCTTAAAAATATCCTCTAAATTTTCAGGAAAAAAATTACAGCCAGTGATTGTCAAAACAAAATATTCTGAACTGTTCTATTCCCTAAAAGCTTTGAAGGTTTTTCTTTTTTCTTTTTCTACTTTTTTTTTCTTCCTGCAGCTTGACTGTGATTAATTTTTAAAGGCCAGGGGAACTCTGAGGAAAAAGCTTGAGCCCTCAGATAGAAACATCTACATTAGCAGTGTTTGAGAGCTGTGATCTGAGAGGAAATGTTTAAATTTTGCGTAGGGTAGAAAAGTGATGCATTCCCAACAATCCTCTGTATTGCATGTGGCAAAGCTATTGCTGGGGTTTTAACACTGCTTGATGTTGTGTTAGTCCTTGTGAAGCTGAGAGCCAATGGCTGTGGTTGCTGCTGCATGCAACAAGGCTGAAGCTGGTGGTGAAAAATGTGACCCTGGGTGTGCAGAAGTGCCTGCTGGAATTCTGAGAGTCTCACAGTCTGAGCCTTTCACAAGCACTTACAACCCCTCTGAGAAGAAATGATCAGGGAGCAGAAATACAGAGCTGAAGTGACTAGCCAAGGTCCTGGCAAGGAGACTCTATGGATGAGGGGGTAAACAGGGCTCTGAAATTTCCCTAACTAAATTCTGCCACTGTGCTGGCCTGCCTGGAGATGCCTGTGACTTGCTGTAAATTTTAGTTCCTGAATTTTCAGGGGGTTTTTGGGGTTGTGGGGGGGTTATTTTTGGGGGGAGGGGGGTGGTTGGGGTTTTTTTTGGGTTTTTTCCTTTCTTCCTCCAGTCAAATCTGGGGAGTTAAAGGGGTTTTCTTTCGTGTGTTTGCAGATGCAAATGGTAGGAGAAGGGATGAAATTAATGAGGATTTCTTCAGCAGACGGAGACCTGTAGTAGAGAGTGCCTTCCTTAGAAAGGGGTTGTGGGAAACTCCACTGCTGAATCCCCGCTGCTTGGATGCGATTTGTTGTGCCGGAGCCAGGGCTTGTGCTGCCTCTAATGGCTCCAGAAATCGGGCAGCTCAATTCACTTCTTTAGCGAGGGCTGGGAGAAGCTTCGCCTTCACCCGGCATCCTCTGCCTTCTCAGCCCTTTGCCTCTGCCCTCCCTTCCATCTGCCTGCTTTCCTCTAGATGGCATTGCAGGAGAAAGGGAATTCAGATGGAAAAGGAGATTTTTATTTTTTTTTTGTACTGCTGGAGGAGTTGCAGGAACCGCTTTGCATTTTGATGGTGCTCGATTATCTTATCCACTAGACAAGCACATACAATATTAATACCTCCCCTGTCAATCTCAAACAGGATGCAGATAAGTATTTCTTCTGAGCAGTTTTATTGATTGGGTTTTCATCTAAACCAAGTCTTTCCAGCGTTTTTTTTTTTTTGTCTCGACAATTTAACCATGTTTTCCCAGGATATTCATGTTTGTGCAGAAAAAACAAAATCATGTGTGCCTTTTGGTATAAAAAGACCAGTGGAAATTTTGGAAAAAAACCCAAATAAAACAAAACCACCTTACCCTTCTCACTTATCTCCTGGGTTTTTCTTTTTTTTATCTAACTCACTGAGATTGCAGAAACAATTTATTCTGCTCTATTTTTTCTAGTTTGCTTTCCTCCTGCATTTGAAAGTACTATGTGCATATTCAATTTCTCCCTTTCACTGTAGTAATTCCTCTTTTTATGGGATGTTCAGGCAAGCTGAAAAAAAACAAAAAGGAAATTACTTCTAAGACTGCCCACACTGGCTGTGGGACTAAGATGCAGATTGTTATCTGGGGAATTCAGTAAATGTCTTGTAGTCCTCTTAAAGTTTAACACACTTTCCAAATATTTTCTTTTTAAGAGGTTTTAGGAACAGAGGCCTGTGAGCAGATTTCTGTGCTGACACAGACAAGTGGTACGAGCTTGTTTGCCAAGTGAGCAGGCTGCTGTTGCCAGGCAGGTTGAATTTTCTTTCCTCAGTTGTCCTGTTAGGAGCTTGTTGGTGCTGAGCCCTGTTCCTCCAAGAGCTGAAGCCTGCATTCTGACTTCCAGCCCATGTGCATTCAGTGACAGTTTCATGCAGAATTCTCTTTCGGCTCTGACAGTTCTTCCCTTCTTACTGTTCAATCCTGAACCAAAGGGTTTGCATCCCCTCTTAGCCTTCATTTTGACAGGCTAAATGAACCCAGTCTGTTTAGTTCTCTTAAAGCAGTCTTTCCATTACTGAAATCATGCCAAGAGTCTTCCTCCTGCCCACTTCTAGAATGAGTTCATCTTTCCTAAATTGTGCTTGAACCACATACATCTTCTTGGATAAATACCTTGCAGGTGATGTGTATCTAGCACTGCTGCACTTACAGGGGCTGGCTCTCCTCTGGAGCACTCTGGGAGCATAGTGACCTTTTTTTGTGGCTTCATTATGGTAATTCAGTTGTCATGGGATCCACATCTTTTCCTCCTCAGACATTTCCAACTGCAAGCATGTAGCTTATAATGAAAATTCAGTTTTTATTCCAAAATGAATCTATTTTTGTTTTAAATTTAAATACCACTTCCGTTAATTCAGTAGTCAATATCATCCCTACCCACATAGTGCTCGTCCTCTGCTAAAGCCTGTCTTGTTCAAGCCAACAAAGATGGTGCCATTTGAAAACATCATCTGTGTCCACCTGTGCTCATGGTTAGGAGGTAGTTGTGAAGGTGGGCTGGGAAGTATTAATTACAAATGCAACCTGCTTTGGTAAAGGTTCCAGGGCCCAGGTCTCCTTCGCCTCCCCTGGCAGTGGAGGGTGTAGGGTCAGTCACATTAAACCCCCTGTAGTTAATACAGGTTGTGTTTCAGTCTGGCCTCCACTCACTCACAATGTACTTTGCTTCAAAATCTCGTCTAAAGACTGGAAGGCTTTTGAAGTCAGCCTAATGGATCTCTCACCATTAGTAAATTAATGTGGTTTTCGTCATAGTTTCTTAAATATAGACACTCTTCTACAGCTATAAGGTTGCATTTGCAAACTCAGGAGCTATTAAAAGTTCTTGTTATAAGAGCTACATCTTTTTCTGACACTGTTTTTAGGAGGGGTGACTGTGACACTAGAATATTAAGATTTTTATTTTAGAGCCATTTTAGCTGTGGTAATTTCTTTGCATCCCTCTGCCACCCATTACCCTTTCCATGTGTTTTGTGTGGTCAGGCTGTGTTTCTGCAATCCTTTTCTCCTTGGTATCCAGACATGTGCAATGATTACAAACCTTTGACTAATAAAACTTTTATTAGGAATTATATCTTTTATTCACCTACTAAAAAAAGGTATCAAATTAAGACTCCTGCAAAGGAAAGTGCATTTTTGAGATGATGTTTTTGTAATCTGTCCAGGTCCTAACCTGTGTGCTCTGCGCATAAATAAAACAATGTCACTTCAACTTCTTTATTGTGTCCAGGGTGAAAAGCAGTTAAATATTTTCTGGGCTTGGCAATCTTTCCTGTTAAGGAGGCTCTGTGTATTTATGAGAACTGCCTATTCTGAATAGTCCCAGATACAAAAGGTCAGAAACACTCCACTGAATGTCTGGCTGCTCTGCACTGAGTAGCTCTTGCCTGAGGGAAGTTCATGAAAATAAATATCTGCCTTCATCTACCCTTGTGAATCTGCTCTATCCTGTGTGATGGCAAGTCAGCAACAACAGAACCACTGTGTTTATCTTGTGTGGTGTGAGCAGCTTGGCCCTCTCAATGCTCCCAGTGATGCCTCCTGTAACCTGGTGTGCCCAGGGGGTGCAAAGGTGGGAGGATGAGTGGTTCAGGTTGGTGCTGCTGTGCCACCCCTGAGGCTCAACCTGTTGTGTCCCTGGCCTGAAATCCACACATTAGTGCATGTGGGAATATTGATGTGTTTGGACCAGGTGCAGTGCCCTGGGGCTTTGGAAGAGCAGAGCCTAGGGAGACTGAAATCTTTGTGAAATTGAGTATTGATTGCTCTTGCTTGGAGAGCTTTAAAAGTCTAGCCTTAGCTCAGGGCCTGAAGACTTAAAGGATATCACAAATTATTCATGTACATTCTACTAAAGGGAATTTTCTTATCAGTTTAATCTTCCACATTTAATGCACCTCTAGCACGAGCTCAGCTGTGGTGTGTAAAGAGGAGTTACTGGCTCTTCTTCTTACTTATCTTTTCCTTTCTTCTTTCCCCTGATGCCATTTAGGGCTGGAAAAGTGGTGAATTTTAACCAAAATATTAGCTAAGAGAACATAGGAGAGAAGTTTGAATGAAACTCCTGACATATGTGGAATGCAGTCCTAAGAACAGCCAGAGATAACCAACATACAACCACATTGGTGTAACCCCTCAAGACATTCCCCTCTGGCTATGGCCTGACTCAGGCAAGGGTCAGGGAATTGGGTCTGATCTCTTCAGACTGAGAAAATTGTGCCCTGGTGGGTCATGTGTGTCAAGTTCTTTATGGTGTGCTTCTGTAGGAAATGGGTCCAAAGAATGATCATCTCTTTCTGAAAAAAGCAAGAATGCTCTGAAAGTGAGAGTTGATTATTAAAATGGAATTTGAAGGGTTTTCTCTGAGTCTTTTAGTCTTATTTTTCTTTGGTTTCTGGCTCTGTCATTCTAATAAAAAATATTTACTTGATCTGTTTATTGATGCTCACTATTTTAATTAAATCTGTTTTCCAGAAAGAAAAGACTTTGAGTAATGCTTGCAATAAATATCCTGCTTGAATTCTTTGAAGATTTAATTTGAAAATATTCATTTGAAAAATCAAGCAAGGTCCAGTGCTGACACTTTGGACAAAGCGTATTTGTTTCCTGTCTCTGATTGATGACATTATCTTCCCAGAGCTGCTGCTGCTCCGTAAGGAGCACTGCTTGCTCTACGTAACACACTCTTAGTTCCCTTTACTGTTTGGTGTTTGTTATTGGAAGGAAACAAATCAGGAAAATAACAGAAAATATTGTTTGCTCAAATATGTTCCTTATTACAAATATGAATAGGGTTCACCTCCCAGCTTGATTAGGTTTTTTTTCAGCTGTGCCCATTTCTTTTTACTCTGGAAGAAGATTTTATGGTGCAGTCAACTAAATAAGCATACCATTCCCTGCACTGAATTAGTACTGGTTTAGATCCCAAATTTCAGGCTCCTCTGTCTTCAGCAGTTCTTATATCTAGCCATATAATTATAGAGAAATATGGAGTAGTAAGATACAAATTTAGATAAGCTGGACATGGTTCATACTGGAGCTAAGCTTTGTATTCACCTTATCCTTCTACTTCAAACCATCCCCATTCATTTTAACCTGGCAGTTGCTGCTTCTTCACCTTCCTCACAGGTATTGCCTCACTTTCCCAGCCTTGAACCTCCTCTCTGATCTTTCTGGTGCACTTTCCCCCTGCAGTGTTTTGGAGGAGTTACTCAGGTGTGGGAAACTCCTGCTACTGTGTGCTCTGTGTTTGAATTGCATGTGTGTATATATTTCTATGTATTTTGCCCCAGATATAAAATTTAGGCCTGGGAATCATACAGCCCAATTACCAGTGGGAGCTTTTCTGCCTTATGCTAATTAAATGGGGTCCATCTTTTTTTTTTATGTTGATCAACAGTTTGCTTCACATGCTGTGCTGAGGAAATAGTATTGTGGTTTGTGCAGAGCTATGAAGAGTCTCTATGGAAACAAAATATCTGAAATCTGGGGCAATTTCAGCTTTTGTACCTTACACAGGGAATGCTTGCTACTGCTATCAAAGTAAATTCAAGTTTTCTTCATTTAATTGTTCACAATTCATACCAAGTGTCTTGGCAGATTCAGCTGTATATAATCTTTGCATGGTACATTGTGTCTTGATTAAATTTAGAATTGAGAATGGGGACAGTGTCTTCCTGCGGTCCTGTCAAGGCTGTTGAGATGTTCTTGTTGATGATGACACCTGATATCTTTCATGGAGATTGATATTTGCAGTTGTGACTCTTCCTTTGTCTGGGGCCTTGTTGCTCTCTATGGGGGCAGATTGATTCTCATCTGTTGCCTTGTGAATGAATAGATAGGAAAAGCTTAGACGGAATTGGTGCAAAAGCCTTACTAATGAATTAGTTTCTTTAATAAGGAAATTATGGTCAAAGTGTTTGGTATGAAATAACTCTGTGTTCCTCTGACAACAGAGGCAGCCTTTGCCCTCACCAGAGTTTGGTCTGTGGAAGTAAAATGTGTGTTAACCTGCTGAAGTCTCCTTATTGTATATTTTGAGGGGAGCTGGTAGCCTGAGATTTCTACCACTCTCCATGAAATTGGGGGTTTGGATTGGTTGGTTGTAATGGTAGGAAATTGTCTTCAGATTCCAGGGGTGGGTTTGGGCATCAATCACCTCTTAAAAGAAAAGTCTCCCAACACCTTCCCAGTGAAGGGACTGATGCCTAAATCAAAACAGAAATGACTTCTCTGACCTTGTGCTCAGTTTGCAGAGGGAGAAAAATGTTATTAGCTAGCTTCCCAAAAAAAACTTCTTGTCCTGTTTTGTCCTCTTTTAAGAAGCATTTGCTTGTCTCAAGGGAAGAAACAACATCAGCCAGGTGAAATTGAGGAATTCCCTGCTCGAGAAAACAAGCTGCATCTCAGCAGGGTGTTGAGAAACAACAGCTAGAACAAAAAACAGAGGCTGATAAATTGAGGGAGCTGCATTTAGGTTATTCTTATGTGACATTTTGTGTGACTCTTTGGTGAAGCACTTAATAGAAAAGGACTTTTGTTGATGTAAAATCAAAGAAAAGGACAGGCCGAGGTAATTTCAGTGCTTTTGTGGATACATGAGGCAGTTTCCTCATGTGTGAGTTTAGAGATTTTCTCCAGGTAGGCAGCAGCACTCAGTGCCACGTGCTGGTTACAGCTGTGCCACAGCTGGCAGGACACACTGATGCTCAAGCTCATGCTCTGGGTGAATCTGTATAAGCAGAATAGCTGGGCTTTGGCGTTCAGATCTTAATTTCTGTACTGAAAAAGTCCTTTCCCCCACTGCACATCTACATACAGACAAGAGAAAATGCCAGCTAAACTATTTTCTTTGGACCAGCATTAGTCTTTTTTACTTCTGAAAGCTGAAAATGAATAAAGCTTGGTTCTCAACTTCCTGTACCAGATATTGCTTTCGTTCCTTGTAACTGTTGTTGGTGTTGCTCAAACCAATATTGTCAAAGAGGAAAGTCTTTCTGTGTTGCCTTGTCTGATTATTTGTATGCTAGAGCTGGCTGGAAGCTGCTTTCTTCCCAGACTGTATCTTTCCCATTTCCCTTTCCTTGACTTTTTTGGGTTTTTTTTTTTGGATGGGGAAAAATTGGCATCTGGAGAGCCAGGAATCAGTTGCAGCTCAGTGAACCATTTCTTACTAAAAATGTCACTTAGATGCAAATTCTTTTGTTTTTCACAAGGCAAAAAGAGATTTAAAAGGCACTTGACTGAAAAGCGAAATTTTTTCATTTTTATCAAATCTCCTATTTTTACATTCAAAAACACTTGAAATTGAAAACTCCTTACCACAATTAGTGTGCATTAATCATTCACCTTGGCAGCATCTGTTCTGAGCCACTGCTCCTCTAGATAAATGTTATTATTCTTGCACTGTAGGTAAGTTTCTATTGCTGGCTGTAGGGATCTGTTTCCAGAATCTTAATATTCAAATTTCTTGCTTACTCTTAGAAAATATGGAAGTGTCCTCTTCAAAATTACTAGCATTCTTCAACTGACATAGATTCCAGTGGATCATCCTAGAAACACATCATTAATATATATTAGTCAGATCAGGTTAAATTATGACAGTTTAGAAACCATAGAGTTCAATGTCAAATTTTAATGCTAACACAGCATTAAGGCTCGGTGGATTCATTTGATGAATGGCAATAATTAGTAAATATCAGTTCTCATCAAGGCTGCACATTTAAGCTGCTTGCTTTGGAGAATCATATGCAATATGTAATAAATATATAATAATCTGGTTTTGTCTCAGGGATGCTCATTTAGAACCCTTTTTTAAGGCCTACAGAGAAGCTGGAGGTGCCTGCCCTTCATCAGAAAGGTTTCTTAGAGTGAAAAGCCAGGTTATTGAATACAGAGGGCTCATTAGTGCAGGTAATACTGCAAAGCAGCATTTGCAAACATTCCCTTCTCTTCAGCAAAGCTGTCTGGTCCAACTATGTTTATCCTTGGTGTTTGCTATTCTTGAATATTTGCACATATGTTCTGGGGAAGCCTGCTGTTCCTGCCGATACCAATCTGCATGGGAACCAAGGGATGTGTCAAAGGAGTGCATCATCTCCTGATGATTTATTATTCTCCAGGGTAAAAAACAAGCAAGACTTTTTAATCTTCTGGAGAAACAAAAGAATAAAGGAGTTTGTGGCTGTTCTTAGTGCACATTGTGAATAGATGCAATTATTGCCAAAGAAGCCCCAAGTCCCTGGAATAAAATACTATGGCCAATTACTCAGTGTTGCCCTGCTTCATCCTCCTGAGATGTCCAGTCCTGCTCAGATGTAGAGCTGGGTTTTGTACATAAAGAAACCTTCAGTTGAAATGTGGAAGGCTGAGGAACAAAACAAGGGAAGTGCTGCCAGCAAAATTCTCTTAGAATTCCAGGAAGATGGGATAAAATGACCTGACAGATTAGACACAGACAGGGGTTTTTTTCTTCTTGGTAAAGTGTAGTCATCTAAATAGCATTCAGGAGAGATGCTGAAAGAAAGGACAAATCTGGGGAAGACAGGGAGGTCATGCTTGCTAAATGGGACATTAGCTTGAAAATTAAGACACTGGGGGGAAAAAATCCCCTAAAATAGCTACTAGACATTGAGTAAGATTATTCTTTTGGGGTGAAGTTGTGGATGTGTGGTCTTGGAAATGTTGAGCAACATCATCTCTGCAGGTGCTGTGAGGCTGTTGTTTCTAGTACCGGTGTCCGTGTTTTCATAGGATCCTGAGAATCTGGAAAATACCTAGAAATTTGCTGTTCAGGTGACCCTAGGCTGAGGAGTCTTCAAGAGTGATTTAAGAGACTCTGTTTAAGAGCAAATCAAGGGTGGACATAGTTTACCAACTGCTGTGTAGAAGAGAGCTCACAGTGGTAGCAGATCTAACCAGGCTCTTGAGCCAAGACTGGAAGGCTGGAACCTAAGCTGGAGTTAATGTATAGCTTGTTAATAAGTCAAATATTAGAATGGCTTACCTAAAGCCGCATTAGATGCTCCAACACTTGTTATCTCTATCCAAACAAGAGAAGCTTGGTGTGGCAGCACTCGGGAGCTGATGCTCACAGATGCAGGAGCTCATGGCTGAACTCTGCTGCTGGGCTTTTCCTTGGACACAAAGGACAGGGTCAGATTTGCATTAAGGAGGGAAGGGATGATGGAAGGAATGGGAATAAGCAAAAGCACTGGTTTATTTTAAGAGTTTGAAAATGAAATGACGGAAACCAAGTAACCCCATGCTTCATTAACTCTTCAGAGAGAACAGAGATTGCTTTTGATCAGTCTTGGACAGCTATTTTACTTCTCTTACATGAGGTTTTCCTTGTTTTCTGTGCTAAGAAAACATTCACTGAGTTAAATGGGGTAATTCCTCTCCTGCGTGTAGGAATTGTTTCCATAGCTGGAGCTCAAGAAATACTCCCAGTGTTCATTTATCTTATCAGGACCCAGTTTCAGATTTTTAGGGGATTAGGCTCAATGTTTAAATTTTTTTATTTTTTAAATCATTTTGAGGCTGTGCTCACAAACACAGCATGTGCTGCAGGTCCTGCAGGTATTTAGGCAGTGATCTGGTAATGGAAAGGGGTAATCTGCTTGCAGTTCTTCCAGGCACTTTTAAGCTCCACCAGAAAAGACGTATGAGATCTTTTTATTTCATGTTCTCATGTTTGAAAAAGAAACTCGCTGTAGTGGTAAATGTATTGTAAACATATTTGACCTGAAATAAAATCTTTCCAGTGAGAGGGGGAAAGAAGGAGACTGAGCACCTAATCTGAAAAATGTAGTGTTGGCTCTAAGCCCACTGTCCTCGGTTTGTATTGAAGTGAAAGGCTTTCTGGACTGCTCTGCTCATGTCTTAACCTGATTTTGTTGAAAGCAAGCTGTCTTCCCCACATTGATGAGAATTATGAGTAGCAGCATTTCAATGTGTTTTCCTTGGTGTAAATTAGAAGTAATTCAATTGATACGAGACGTGCCTTGGGGAGAATCAGGTAAGAAATCTGGATAAAACATTTTGGGAATTTTTAATCCAGTATTTCTTAGGCTGGCTCTGCTCAGAGTATGTCAGAAGTTATTATTATTTTGAGGGCAACAGGTTTCATTTAAGCTCTGAATAACCACCTAATGAAGCATAGAAATGATTCCTCACCTGTATGCTCCTACAGTCGAAATGGAGGAGGCAGATGGAGGCAGGGAAGCAAAGCTGAGGAGATGTGACCTTACCCAGTGAAGGCTGTCCAGGACCCCAGGAGCAGCTGGGTGTAGGATCAGTCTCTCCTCAGTTCCAGACTAGCACCTAATTTAGCAGAACAAACTCCCTCTGAAAACTGATTTTTTCAGAATATTTTAACATTTTATTGCCAGAGATTTCTGCTTTATCCATATAATAAGCCTTAGTGTCTGTTTCCAGACAGCCATCTATTTTCTGTGCTGACACTAAGCTCCTGCTCGGTTTAGCTTCTTTCTCAAGGGAATGAGGGGCTGCAGAGCCCAGCCAAGGGATGAAGTTTATTGCCTTGAAGATATACCATGTGCCAGGTTTGGAGCTCTGTTGGTGCTGCAGCTCAGTCAAAGGTGAGCAATTCCTGTTTCTCCCAGTTGTGACATGAGCAGAGTGTCCCACAGATGGGACCAGCCCAATGAGTAGAGACATGCCTGTCCCATGCCAGCTACAAAGTCTAGAAAAGTCTCATCAGTTCACCCCTCTCCAGCCTTTGGGATGCTATGGAAAGCTGCTTGGCAGTCTGCCTGCACACACACCAGGCGAAATGCTGCAGTGGGAGCCAGAATGAGAAGGAACCTGGCTGCCAGGCCAGTTTCCAGTGACCCATCTCGTCCTGCCTTCTGTCCCCTGTGGTGCACACAGCCACAGGCTCGAGGCTGGCACTGGAACAGGATGAGTATGCAAGGAAAATTCTTCTCTAAAATGTATGTGTTTGGTGGCACTTTTATATAAGGGATGGTTTAAATCTGATTTAGTTCAAAGATTATTTTATTGTTTATCTAAGCAAGTAGTATTTTGGCTTATTTAGGTGGCTTATATCATTACCCGTAAAAATTTTGAAATTGCTTTAACTTCCCAAAAGTGTGGTCGTGATCTTCTTAAGGAGAGACTGTGGTCATTAATCTTCTAAGATTAATAGTTTTATCCACTCGTCTGAATTTTAGATCTTTTAATACTTCTTAGCCACAAAGTAACAGGAGATACTTCAAGGGAATTCCCTCCAACTTCATTTCATCCGTTTTTCTGCCACAAAGGCAATATCAAAAATATTTCAGTTCTCACATCCAAATACTTGTCAGGGTTTTAAATCCTCCAGATGAAGGGTATATTGTAGCCTGCCTTTTTTGCCTTGTTCCCACCTAGGGAGATAGGTGCTACCAGTGTGGATGACTTCCCCAAGGCTGTAACGAGCGTATCTTAATGTAGAGAGAGGGAGCAATAACCTTCAGATCCTGGGCCAGTCTGGTATTTTATCCCTGCCCTTTAATGCTTGTGTTTTGGATTTTACAACTAGTGATGCTCCAAGTCAGTTGGCTCTTGCTTAGACATATATTTTATTGTTATAATATTATTATTGTTTTCAAGGCAGAGCTACTTTTCTTCTCTACTGAAATGTATTTACAGTCTCAGTAGAATGTGCAATTTCTGTGGATGGCCTTGTCTTGAAGAAATAAGTGGCCACCATTAAAAGAAATAAATGAGTTCATGCTTACTGAAAACCACTTCTTTGGAGAAGATGAAGGAAAAACTTTATTGTAAAGCACCTTTCCTCTTGTGAAGTAAAGGAAATGAGGCATAAAGTAGTACAGAACCTTATATAAAGGATTATTTGTGTGTGGAGAAGGAATATACATAAAAATTACCATGACGGCTACAATAATTTTTCGGATTAACAAAAAAATTTCATTCAAAACTGAAGAG
This sequence comes from Orthonyx spaldingii, assembly GCA_013397795.1. Classification (NCBI taxonomy): domain Eukaryota; kingdom Metazoa; phylum Chordata; class Aves; order Passeriformes; family Orthonychidae; genus Orthonyx; species Orthonyx spaldingii. The sequence goes on along the minus strand of VZTJ01006262.1, from coordinate 424,028 downwards.
AACTAACTGACATTTCAAACTTGCAAGAAAATCCATGCCTAAACATTCCAGTTTGAGAGTGCATCAGTGAGAGAACAGCCTATGTGAGGTTTTACACACACTTTCAGGGTATTTTAGAATCACAATATCCTGAGTTGGAAGGAACCCACAAGAATCACTGAAGCAAAAGAAAAAGCAGAATCACGTAAAACCTCCAAACACCACAGATTTAGTTGCTACAAATATGAAGACAAGTGGTCCCAAATCTAGGAAAGAGATTTGACCTCTTCTTTCATGGCATAATCCTGTGCAAAGCTGGCTATTGTTAATCCTGTGATGGTTGGATTAACCCCACTGAAGTGCAGTGTTTTCTCCCCACAACTGCACTCCCCAGCCCAGGGAGCTGCTTGAAGCTCTCTGGGTGGGTTTTGCTCAGTGCAGGTGTGAGTGGGCAGACTGTGGTGCCTACCTGCGGTGTTTAGCAGCAGCCAGGATGTCTCCTGGTCTTTTCCTACGCAGACACCCGGACTGCCAGCCCTGCAGAGCCTCCAGCACTTGTGTTTGCTCTGTGCCCTATTGCTGCCCTGGCCCTGGGTAACCCTTGCTGCTCCCTGATTCTCTCCTACCTCTCTGATGTGCTGCATCCTGTGCAGAGTTGTCTGCAAGCATGAGAGGGAACATCCCAGTGTTTGCTGATGCTGAAGAGTGTTGGGAGCAACACAGGTGCTCCCCAAAGGGCTGTGCTGGTCAGAAGCCCAGCTGGGAAATGCCCACCAGTGCTCGGGCAGTGGCAGCCCTGGAGCTATAAATGACTGCACCAGTGGAAATGTGCTAAGCTCAGCTGATGGCACAGCACAGATTTAATCTTTGGAATGATTTCCTCTGAGCTGCAGAGATCACCTCCTTACATCTCATTTGCTTTTCTTGTGTATTTCACATAAGGGAGCCCCACAGTTTGGAGAAATATCCTGCCTGTGGTTATTACAAAGAATAGCAGCTGCCTTCCCCTATGATGGGAAGGGGTGTCAGGAGAAGGGGTGCCTGGACTTGCACGGGAACAGCTGGTTGAGTCCATTTCTGTAACTCCTTCATTCCCAGGCCAGTACAGAGCCAGCTGAAATTATCTTGTGGTGCAAGCAAGAACTAAGAGCACAAGGAAACATCTGTGGGGAGACAGCCCAGTGCTTTACTGGGAATAGGAAGCTCCAGACTGACGTGGCAAATGCATCTTCCAGTTGTTGTCATCTGCAGCACTAAGGATTTTAAATGTGTTGTGAGGAAATCCCCCTTCCATGCCTGCTTTCTGAATGCAGGCAGCAGGGTAGGAACTCTTTGGGCACCATCTGTTGATGGCTGCTGTGGGCTGCAATGATGAGAGTCAGGGTGGAGGAGAGGGATCAGCTGAAATTTAGAGAGATGTGGAAACATGGATTTCTCAGGAGTACAAGCCCTCACTCCACCTAAAAAATATTGTTTCCAGCTCAGGCTTTGAACCAGTTTTCTCTGCCTTTTTGTATGGGAGTTTGGCCTTGGAAGGAGGCAAAATAGTTCCTTGACTTAAAATTGTGTGTTTCAGAATGATTGCTTGGGAAGAGCCTGAAGTTTAGACTTTTCCTATTGTTTCTATCAGCTGGTATCAATATCATGGAGAACTGGTGAAGGAGACATCTGTACAAAATCTAGATTTACTGGATTTTGTTTGGGTTTAGATTTTGTATGTGAAAAACTTTCACAAAGTTGAGAAACATCTGTAGCCTAATATTTTAATATTAGGAATATTGGTCAAATTAAATTCTAATCTCCTTGGAAAAATACCTTTAACTGAGCCACCCCGTACCCCACTGCAGCCCTTTTGCAGCAATCTTGCAACCGGTGTCATCATTTCTTGGGCACTGCGATTAAGCTGAACCTTGTTTCTCTGTCAGTGAGAGACAGGAATATGTTGCATTTTATGTCCCTCTGGTATATAAAAGGCTTGAATAAGGAAAGAGCAGTGCTATTATTTAAATTGCAAAAACACACTTCACCAGGATGCTTTATTCCAACATCAGCCGTGCAGTAGTCCCTGTACGAGAGCAGCTTTGCAGATCTGTGGGGCAGCTGGGGATGTGTTTGTGTGTGTTAGTTGTGCTAAGGAGTTCTTAAATACAGTCAGGGTTTAAATGCAAGGGAAGGTCTGTCCTCCATAGCTGGGTTTTGTATCCAGGATTTTGGCTCCTTTCTCTTTTTCAAGGCTGGACCATCTCTCCTGTTTAGACTGCAGCAGGGCTCAGATGCTGAAGCCTGCCTTCATCTGACACCTGTGCTTTCAGTCCCTGCTATCCCAGAAATACAGGGGATCTAAAAATGGGTTAAAACACAGTCTCTCATCCAACATTTCGTTATGTTTACATCTAGGGTTTGGATTAGTTTAAAATCGATTTAAATGTGAGTTACAGATCTGTTGTGCTATTATTCAAGGTAATGAAACCAGCAAGATGCAGATCTCCTGTGCCAGCCCCCAGAATGATTCAATACTTGCCTCCTTTATGGGTGGTTTTAAATGGAAGGATTATGTATTTGGCTGGTGGGATGCCTTGCTGTGAAGTGTGTGCAAGCAGATATTTAGGCCATATCTGCAAAGGCTGAAGCTGTGAGCTGCAGCAAATGAGATTGCTTTTTAATTATTTTTTTTTTTTTTTACTGGTGTATAGACCATGAGGAGACTCTTCAGTGCTCTGTAGATAACATAATCCTTGTCTTCATGAGTTCTTTGGTCCAGTACTCCACTCGTGTTCCCAGTGCTGGATGCAGGAGGAAGGAAGAGGAGCAATGCATCTTTAGAGAGGGGAGAATGAGGGAAATCCCACGGTAATCCAGGGAAAGTGGTTCATCTTGCAGTGAAAAAGACAAGAGCCTATGCCACTTATTACCTGTCATCACTTGCTAAAATAATTATTTTGATTTATAAATGAGATTCAAAGGAATTCATGTATGACTTTAGTGTCTTTATTTAAAAGCATGAAAAAGACTCTTCAGAGAATGTAATTTTATTTTGTGTTTGCACACTGCTAAGCACGGTGCAGTCCTGACAAACAGCCAGGCTCCTGGGTGCAATCTCAGCATTACTAACAGCAATTCAGAGAAGCAGAACTGAATTGCAGCTCCTTCCCCAGGCATCATCCTCCCTCCTCTGTACAGTGCCAGTCTAACCTGACCTCACCAGGATGGACAAATCTCTGTTGTAACCAAGTGGTTCCTCAGCTTTTTCAATCACCACCTGCAGCATAAAGCTGGGCCTTGTGGTATAATCTGTAGATCAGCAGCCCTGAGCAATTTCAGAAACTGGAGAAATTTTTGCCATTTGAGCAAAGAACATCTTGGCTTGAAGCCAAATTATATTAATTCTCATCCTAAATCAGTTCCTCTACGTGCCCATTTTTATGCTGTGGCATAAACAGAGGCAGTGCTGCAATGCTGACAGGCAGTACCACCCAGCTCTGGAACAGGACCCTGCACTCTCTTCTAGGCTGCACATGATGGAGGGGGATGAAGCCTCAGGGCTGTCATCACTGATCTCCCTGGTGCTGCTTTATTGCAATGGGACTTGCCTTGGGTTTAGTTTCCACAAACATAAGATGAAATAAATACTCTGCTTTTGGGACCCTTCGGCAGTCACTGAGGCTTGGCATGGAGCTGGGGAACTTCCTCGGAAGCACCAGAAGCCCTGGACTGTGTGGTTTGTACAAGGTTGCATACACAGTCCATGCCATCTGAACTTTTTATTTCCTGAAAAATATCACATTTTCTTTCCCAGACTGCTTCTGAAGTCTGTTTTCTGGTTTTGCATCAAACAATCTGATTCTCGCATTAAAGGCTTTTGGGACCTTTTGTTTTTAATGAATAACAGAAAAATTGGCATTTCTTGTTGTTGCTGCTTTTCCCCTCTACTCTAAAAACAGCAACATTTTGAGCCAGCTCTGCTTTTTCCTCTGTCACTAGGAGATGTGTTTTGAGTGCAGGAGATAAGAGTGGTAAGGGAAGTATGGGTCATAGCAATTGTTCTCCTCATACCAATTCTGTCCTGCAGGAATCAGAAGGAGCTCAAAGGCCACCTGTGTGTTTGAGATTACACTGATATTAAATCAATCCCAAGCTTGCCCATCTAATGCTGCCACACAGGCTTGGTGAGGTCTTGCCTGGAAATTGTATTAATACAAGAAATGAGAAATTGAGCTATCCTCTTGACCCTGACAACAGGAGTTAACTTCATTTGAGTGAAGGGGGCTGGTACCAGGTTAAGACCAGTGGCTGGGATATGTGAAGATGATGCGTTCTATACCAAGTGGCTGAACAGTGGAGCCTTCACTCTTTTTGCCCTGGAGAAAGTCCTTGGGAATGTCTATAGCTTTGTAAATGTTTTAAAACCTGTGCAGTATGTATTTCAGGTGGATGGCAAAACCCTGGGATGCTCCTCTCCCTTGGGCTACTCCTACCTGAGTGTAATAAAACACTCCTACAGACAAGTGCCCAAAAACCTACTATAACTGGTCTTCCTGAAAATTATTTCAGCAGTAGTGAAGCTGTGGAATTGGATAGCTTTGCGAAATCTGTGTGAATGAGAATGCGATGTGAATGATGTTATCAGTAAAGTGCTCTCACCGAGGTACACCACAAATGTTTATTTTCTGGTCCAAGATTTGCAAACTTGAAGAAGAAAACCTTTTTCCTGTCAAAATGTCTCCAAAGTCTGACACACGGTTCCCAGCTAATGACTTCATCTGGAACACAGCAAAATCCTGGGTGTGCAGTCGTGACAAAACCATTTGCAATCTGTAAAGAAAGGCATTAATAAATATTTAAGCCTTTTTGTCCTATTTTAGTTTCATTCTATAAAAGCAAATACATGTCATGCTTAAAAACCTCAGTAATTCTAGCCTTCTGATCTGAAATGAAAGAGAAGAATAGTATTAAAAAACCCTTAAGCCTGTGTTTGTACTAGTTTGTAAAAGACTGTGTCGACAACTGCATTAAAAATTATGAGCTTTTCCAGAAGATTAAGATGTTTTCAAAAATAGGAACTCAAACCAGCTGGCAAACTAATTTCAATGTTTGCCCAGTCATTTTATTTGTTAGTAAAATTGGGAACGAGATGATGGCAAAACCAGGTAGACATTTCAAGTAGTTTTGGTGTTGTTTCTGTAAGAAGTCTGTTTCATCCTGGAGCAGGGCCCTCAGTGGTGGCAAGCTGTGCCTCCTTCCTGGATGCTCTTAATGGCATTGTTATCCATAAAAGAAGCAGTCGTGCTTGGAAAATCCATCGTGTTTTAATACCACAAAGCCACCCTATAGATAAATGCAGGAGTGTAGAACAGGAGCTGGAACCAGCTGCTGTCTCAGGAGCATCTCTTGTTGTCTACCAGAGAGGTTCTTCTGCCACAGCAGCTCCTGCTTGGCACCAAAGATGATCTGCTGAGGGAGGAGCGTGCCTGGCTTGACCAGTGCTGGAACTTGGGGTTAAGTGACTTTAACTCAATGGGGAAAACGAGTGGCTCTGGGCTGCTCTACCAAACCTCATCGTGAGCCTTGATTTTAATCATGAACTCTGAGATGTTTACTGATTGCAATGCTCAAGCTTCAATATTTATTTTCTTCCAATATCTATGGATTCATAACATCCTGCTCTGTGACCTGGAGACATGATGGCATTTTTTTCTGTATTTCTCCGTTCTTAAAGACTTTCAAAAACAGCTCTGGTTTCAGAAGAACAGGTAAGTTTTCTGTCTCTGTCCTTCCAGCTGGTTGACTTGGCATTCCTAGAACTGTTTGCCCAACTCCAAGAAAATATTTCTTCGCTGCCTGTTCCCAGAGGTAAAACTTGCCTCTCCCATCCTTATGAAGTAAGGATGTCTGGGTGGAGAGGGATGCAGATGCTCAGTTTCTATCTTGCAGACCCTGTAAGCACTGTAAGCATCAGGTCTCTGTGGTGGCCCTTCTTCATCTGTAAGAGCCAGACAGCCCTCAAAGATGAGTCAAAATATCTCCTGCAACATCTCTGTATGGTTGCAGCTCACTAATCTGTCCCTCACACCCAGGATGCCTTCTGTCCTGAGATCTGAGACACAGCCCTGAGGCTGAGTGGGGTTGGCACAGCTGAAGGACAGGGTGCCATCCAGAGGGACCTGGACAAGCTCAAGAAATGGCCCCAGGGGAATCTTACGAAGTTTAACAAGGCTGGGTGCTGGTACTGCACCTGGGTCAGGGCAGGCCTTGGTATCAGTCCAGGCTGGGAATGAACAGGTTGAGAGCAGGCGTGGGAGAAGGACTTGGGGGTGCTGGCGGATGGGAGGCTGGACATGACCTGTCCATGTGTCCTGGGCTGCATCCAAAGCAGAGGGGGACCAGGGGAGGGTGGGGATTCTGCCCCACTGCCCTGCTCTGGTGAGACCGCACCTGCAGGGCTGCATCCAGCTCTGGGGTGCCAGCACAGGGAGGACATGGACCTGTTGGAGCAAGTCTAGAGGAGGCCACCGAGATGACCAGAGGGATGGAGCACCTCTCCTATGAGACAAGGCTGAGAGAATTTGGGTTGTTCAGCCTGTAAAAGAAAAGGCTTCAGGGTGACCTAATTGCAGCCTTCCAGTCCCTGAAGGGAGCTGACAAGAAAACTGAGAGGAGACTTTTTACAAGGGTGTGTAATGACAGGACAAGGAGGAATGGTTTTTAAGTGAGAGTAGGTTTAGGTTAGATGTCAGATATTCTTTGCTGTGAGGGTGGGGAGGCACTGGAGCAGGTTGCCCAGAAAAGTTGTGGATGCCCCATCCCTGGAAGTGTTCAAGGCCAGGGTGGACAGGGCTTGGAGCAACCTGGTCTAGTGGAAGGTATCCCATGGCAGGGAGGTTAGGACTAGGTGATAGTTATGATCCCTTCCAACTCAAACCATTCTGTGATTCTGTGACTGACCTACTTGCTTCCCTCCCCTTCAGGGCACTTGTACCTGGGTGTTCTGGCATCACTGATATATGTGGCTAGCTGTTATTTTCTCTAAAATTTGTATGAAATCAATATGTCCTGACATGAAAACAAATGCCATTCTGCTGCTGTGGAAAGCCACAATTTATCTTTTGAAGAGAGCTGTCTGCCAATAGCATCTTAATACCCAGAAGAGGTCACTGGGATTTGGGTGATTGAAATGTTCGCTTTCAAATGCATGACTTTTTTTTTTCTGCTGTTAAGCAAAAACATTTCAAGTGAGCCTTGTAAATTTTTGCTAGCCTGAGGCAATCAGCTTCTTTAAAGGGTATTTCTTATTTTAAAATACCATAAAATAGAAATAAGTGCACGGGGAGATATGCAGTCCACCCACTACTGATGTATGTGTTTATGGTATAGGCATACCTTATATATGGTCCTATGCATTTGCCAACTGCTGAGCTTGAAAGACTCTTAGGCTTTCCCTTGTAAATCAATTTTTGTGCAGAGAATTATAAACACTTTGTTGAGATATGCAAATAAAAGAAATTTGCCAATTAACTTAGAGCAAAGCAGAGAATCAAAACCAGGGACAAAAATACAGTTCTGGGTCTTGCTTTTAACACTTAATACTTTGCAACTTCCAGAGCTGACATACATATTGTAAGAGAAATTCCCCAAGAGTTTGGTATCTTCTTAAAATTTCACAAGTCTTGCCAATCAGGATCCCAGTGCCAAGGTAACTTGTTTCCTACAGATTCAGGATGCTAAGTAAAGGGTACACCTACACAAGCAATGATGCAATGCTTACTGAATTAGGCATGTGCTGCAGGCCAGATTGGCTGCGTGTCTGTCCCTCCTGAGGAAGTTCACCACCTCACAGTCATCCTGGACTGCAGCCTTAGGACTGTGGGTTAGGATGGTTCTGTAAGTGCTGTTTTAAACATTCCGAGTCACCTGCAGTTCCCTGGCTTGCTAAGAGCCACCTGGTGAGGCTGGAAATAGTGCCCATGTTTGCTAATTCCTCTGTCAAACTTAAATAGTTTCCTTTCACTTTCCCTGGGATTAGTCAGTACTTTGGCAGTGCCAAAGTTACACTGAGCAAACCCCCAGACTAAGGCGTGCATCTGTCTTTATCCTTCCTACCTTAGCAGCTGAGGATAAACATCTGCAACAAATAATCCAGGGTAGCTGGAAGGAGTTTGGTTCTCACCACTCAGGCACTATTTGTGGTTAGAGCATGGTGGCCACGGGCCTTGATGCAAGGGATAAAATGAACCCATCAGTTAATTGATGTTGTCTTTGCCTGTGGCTGAACCCTTCAGTCCTGGTGCCTGTTAGGGAGGAGTAGGAGGTGGCAAAGAGCAATAGGCTGTAAATAGACCTGGGGGAAGAGCTGCAATACCTAAACCCAAACATTAACAATGTTAGGATTAATTATGGGAACAAGGTCATTTGTGCAGTTTGGAAGAAATTCCAATGGGGGATTCTGCTGAATGCAATGGTAAGTTACAGACAAAAGCTGTGATTTAAGCCCATATTTATTGTCTTTAATAAAATCAAATTGTTAGTAGTGTGGAGAGCTTGAAACGTAAGAAAAGCTTGGCCATTCGTACATTTTTTATGCTTTAATTCACAAATACAGCTTTCATCCTAAGAATGCCAGTGTTTTATTATTATTTGCATTCCAGTAATGCAGTGTTTGGGAGAGATTAAATGAGTTGTCCAAAGTCAGGAACACTTTGACTCTTCTTTCCCCTTTTTTGGGTAGGCTATTGAACATTATCTGGTTTCCTTTAAATCCCCAGCTCTTCCTAAAGTTGGGCAATTTTTTCTTATGCCACGTCTGTAGAAATTAGGTCTTCTGTTTCAGGCTGCCAGATTGCCTATAAGAGAAAGCCCAGCAGAACCGGGTGTTAGGCAGGCATGGCAAAATATAAATTCAGTGATGACTATAGTTGGTTTCATGCTAGTCATGAGATTTCATGTCATACCTCCCCCTGGAAACTGCACAGAGCAGCCATGAAGCACAGGAAAAGTGTTAATTGCTTTGTGTTGTCCTGCACACGGTGCAATTAAAATGTCATCATCTATAATGGACTTGGTAAAACAGGGTGAAATTCGTCAGATGGGAAACTGGAGAAAGTTTTTCATTATTTTTAATTTCTCCTTCCTTTACCATCTTACTAGAGGAAACTGAATTGGCCAAAACCTCAGCAAGAACAGCCTGAGGAGCAATTTACCAGTAAGCAGAAAAAAGTGGTTGAGCAATTTAAGCTGTTAACAGAGTTACCATTTATAAGTTTATTTGTCACTTTGAGGGCTCTGACTGTCTGCTGTGTCACACAGGTAATTCTGCTGGTGCTATAGGGCAAAGAATTGGGTATGAACCTTACACAAAAGGTCTTTCCTCTGCTTGTGCAGTGTCCATCCTGCAGCGTGGGAGGCCTGGCTGGGTCTGTAGTGCATGGCCCTGGGCACAGAAATGCCTTTTTCTTTGCAGTCCATCTCAAACCTGGTGCTAGGGGTTCCTAGTGCGTTCAGCTATTTTTGAATCAAGCTCTAAATCTCAAAAACCTTTATGCAAAAATTTCAGAGGTGAGCTCTGGAATAGATCAGGTCAGCAGATACAGCAGTGGGGCTGCTTACAAGCTCTTGTTTTGCATGGAAACAAGGCAATTGCCTGTTTCTGGTTGGTTTTGGATTTCAGGAGTGTGCTTGTTCCCTGCCTCTTCTGGCTCTGTTGCACTGCAGAGATATGTAATGAAGCACTTTTACCTATGGTCTGGGTCACTGTGTCACACACAGCATTCTTTGCACTAAACATTTGTGTATTTTTTCCTTAGTTATCGGTGGAACACATGGATTCCTGCTGGGGTGTGGGAAAGAGTAGCCCTGCTGATTTTTTGTTTCCTATGTAGTGTCAGTGTTTAAAAAGAACTGGTTCAAAGAACATGGTTGTATGCAGTATTTTTGTGCTTGGCAGCAAAAACAGAAATGGGCATTTCATCATTTACAAGTTTGATTTTATTTTGTTAATCTGATGGTAGGTGCTGTTGCATTTTTAGTCTATATTTATCTATGGATCACAGCTTAGCCCACTGAAACTGGGCTATTTGCCATCACTGCATCTTGTGCAAAGCATGTTCTAGTAGCAATCAACTTATCCCCACCTTGTCTTCCCTCTGCCTGCCCCAAAGTCCTGAAATAATTGATTAGGCATATTACCAGACATATAGCTGAACTTCTTTTTAACTTGCCACATCTGTCCTCATGGTGGAAGAACTGGTAGCTCAGCCAGTGAGCACTGTTGATATGTTTTGTTGATGTCTTGCATCAGTACTTCAAATATTTCAGTGCCCAACCATAAATAAATGCCTTTCCAAGTGAGATATAGTTAGAGGGGGATCTCTCCTCCCTTTCATTGCTGATGCAGCTTGTGGGTGCATGTGCTGTACTGCAACCGTGATCTTTTCCTACTGCAATCATTGCTTATCATAAATCTTTGTTTAAAATTAACAATTTGTGATAAACTTAATAATCTCAAGATGCACTTGCCTGTTTTATGTAGAGCCCATTGCCACAACATCTGAGTATTTCCCACAGCTGAAGAAATTTATCTTCATGGTATTCTAAAGAGGATAGAAACATCCTTGTTCTGTAATGGAAACCAAATTTCATCCTGAGAGCTGGGAGATTTGGGGTCTGTTCTGATATGCTCTCTGGTTACAACTTCTTAGTTTTTTCTTTTGGAATAACAGTCTGGAAATTATTTGTTCATTAATCCCTTGTTGGGGCAAGCCTGCCTGCCCTCAATGGCTTTTTCTATTTCACCCTATCACTAACAATTTGGCCCTTGTAGAAGAGAAGTTCAGTGAGTGACAGTTGTACTTTTTGTGCAGCATTGATTGAAAGAGATTATTTCTACTGAGGTAAGGATTATTCTGATAGCCTCATTACTGTCAACTAAAATTTAATGCAGTCCTGGAACTGCAAGTCTTAGTCTGGAGTATCTACTAATTGTTGCCCAGGTGGAAAGGCACCCTCCATGGACTGCAGGAGAAACCTTCATCAGGCATAAAATGACTAACCCAAAGTAATTACAGGACTCAGAACTTGACACTGTCCTCTGAGAACATGATCTGCTCTGCTCAGACACTTCTTCCCCTTGCAAAGAAACTTAGAAGAGAAAGGCAGCTTGGGTCAGTTTGGCATTTTTAGAAGAAATATTCCCAATTTCATTCTTAATGTATAGTGCATATATCTACAAAATGGCTTATGAATGGCAACATATATATGAGAAATTCATTTTTAGACAAATAATTGGTAGCTAAAAAGGAATTTGGACCACCTTTTATCCTTCAACTTTTCATTTTCTTAGGAAAGACAACTGGGTCTTTTCTGGGTTTAGTAAAATTCTCAGTAACATAAATGACAATGGCACTTTCCTTAAATATTACTAGTGCTGAGCATGAGACAGACTGCTGAGTAACTAGTTCTCTGTGAAGGAGTGCTCTGCTGTATATAATGAGTATAGACACACACACACACCTTGAATAGATTAACTCCCTTCAGCCTCTGTACATGTGATAGAAGAGCAAAGAGTTTAGAAAGGTTACTGAGATTATTGACTTTCATGCTGCAGTTGAAACTGAAGCTTATTCTGCCTGGGTTATTTCAGCAGCCCATTTACAGGAAAGTTTCTGTGCATTCACTGAAATATTTTATTTCCTATCTTTCCTATATGAAAGCCTTCCCTTTTCCATCCTTCACACTCAGAAATCCTAGGAATGCAGATTTATCTGGCTTTCCAGTACCTCTTCTCTATTTCTAGCATGCTAATTAATCTGTACAGGGTCTGTCTTTTAAACTCTACTGTGTATTTAAGAGTTTATCTGTGCTATCTGACTCTGACTAGTTTCAATGACTTCAAGAATTGGTATTTCACCCAGGGGTGTGTATCATCCCAGACAGCCTCTGTGCATGCTATGGGCTCTGAGCTTGTTGTGCTCTTGATCTTTTCATTTCCTTTTCCTATTCTGAGCATGCTGCTTCCAAAAGTGACAAATATGACAAAATGGTGACACTTTCAATTTGTTGGTACCTATGCCCTCAGGCAGGACATGTTACATCTTTGGGGGGAAATTGGGACTTTAGGAAGCCAGAACAGAGTGAAAGAGGACTGAATTATAGATGAGATGCTGTTTGACTTCCTCACAAATCCTAAATCTAGGGCTGCAGACTACAAAACTAACAGCATGTCTCATGAAAGCTGCCCTCGCACCTCCTGGTTCACACTGGGATCTCACCCGCTGTTCATAGGATTCTGTCAAGGCATCTTTTTCTGGATTGACTTTGCACACCCATTCTGTGAACCCTTTCAATAATATCTCTGTCTAACCAACCTACAGCTTCCAGGTTTCAGCACTGCAATGTATCACACCAGCCCTCAGCATCCTTCCCAGTCCCCAGGAAGGCAAAGCTCACAGCATGAGAACTGCAGAACAGCTTAACAGGCACCAGGAGTAACAAAGGCCACAGACCAAAGGGAGCAGCACTAGCTGGGGGTTTAAGAGCCAATTTGTGGGCAGATATGTAATAGGCTGGGGTGAAATGAAGCTCTGAGAACTCTTTGAGGTGCTTACCAAGGCTATCTGCCATCTTTCCTATGTGTTTGTCCCTGAATCTGTCCCCATGAAATTGCAAATACAAAAACAAACCAGGCTATTCGAACTCGCTGTACGTGCATTAAAAACAAATCACCCCGTCCCACCTCGGGAAGGTAATTGGCAAACCCAGAGTGCATGAAATAGCTGCAAAGCTGAGAGCAAAGGAAGGAGTGATGAAAATATCAGTCTCCAACCTGTGTGTTAGTGATGCGTTCTGAGCCATAAATACCAATTACTGGGCCACCAGCTGCAAATCAGTCTTATAGTTCAGGGCTGAAACACCCTCTTTTCCCTCCCTTAGTGATAAAAAAAAAATAAATAAAATTAAATAGGTTAAAGAATAAAAGATCTCCTGGACCTCCAAGAACTTGAATTTTTGCTTATTTTTTGCACTGGTGAACTATACAAGTAACCTTGGTAGAAATGACCCTTGCCAGAAACTCTTTAATTGCATCCATAAACCAGCCTTGTCCAATCTTTGTTTGTCTCTCCTACAATCTGTTGTGCTGTTGTTCTGCAAGGTCTTTGTTCTACAAGGTCTTTCCCCTGCAAGACTCTGCTCTAGTGTCATGTCTGAGAGGAGTTTTAAGGATGAAAACTGAGAGTAATGTTCTTGCAGATGACAATATGAAAAGAATGTATCTGTTCTTGTGGATTTTGGCCTCTGCTTCTCCCTGGACCCAGAAGAACAGCAGAGTATCTGTTGTCTCTGGAGCAAACATTTTCCTTCTCACAATGAGGCAGGCAGCACATACACCTCAAAATCACTGTTAAAAGTAGAAGTTAAAAGGAATGTCCTTCCCAGCCTGTTAGGCAGTGTACCTATCTCACCTAACACAGCATTTTCAGCAGGAAACTGATGCTTATTAGCCTTGCACAAAGCTCTTTCAGGTTAAAGATGGTGTGAACGTGACCCCGGCATGTAAAATAAAAACACTGGTCTAAAGGAAAAAGAGAATTTGTAGCTGCTCCCTATGATCTTGCTGTAAATAATTGCTTGGTTGGGCAGTTCAGATTTTGTGCGTTCCGAATTTGGATTCCAATGTCTGATCAAGCTTTGTAATTGGTGGTAAAAGATACTTGGATATGCAGCAAGTCAAGATGGGGTTAATGCAATGTGCTGCAGTGTTAAGCTAAGCAGCAGCAGTACGCAGTGTATACTATTGGCCTGTTTGATTTTAAATCTCATCAACAAATGATCAACAAATAAGGTTTATTGCCAGGCTAATAAACTGTGTCCCTCACTGATTGAAAAGCCTTCACTGCCTCAGCTCCTTTGCAGTCCTCTGGGTTTTTTTATCCTGATATCAAGACAGTGTCTGCATTTTTATAGCAGCTTGTTTAGCTCCTCTTGCCCTCCTCCAAAAGCTGTTGCTAGCTTGGAAGCTTGGTCACCTTCTGCATTTGTTGTTGCATAATTTGACAGTGATGTGATGCCAAGGTTTGCACTGCTGTGTTGGACTCCTTTAGAAAAGAGAGGGTCTCAGGCCACCAATGGCTTTCTGTCAGGTCTTGTCTCTTTTATGCCACCTCCTAGGTCAAGAGGGAACATTAGTCCTGGGTGGGCCCACCCTGGCTTCCAGGCTATGAATCAGATCTCACACTGCTGAACTGAATGGAAACGGGATTTTGCCAGAGCTCTGTGTTGTGGCTCTGCCTGCTGGGTCTGAATGCCAAGGAGCAATCACTCTCAATCCTGGCTCTTTTCAAGAGTGGTGAACTGCTGTTTAACCACTTAAATAGTTTTGCTTTGACTTTTTTCTAAGACCCTTCTACCAATGTCAGACCAGGTTTAGAGCATCACAAGATTTCCAGAACTGTCTGCTGAGCTCGCAGCTTCCAGACTAAGCCACAGCACTGTGCAATGTTTCAAGAAGAGGTTTGGTAAAAGCGCCCTGTAAAGATGCAGGGCTGTCCTCTGCCCTCAGACACGTGTGCTGAGGTTGCTAATACTTGTAAACCTAATGAGCTGAAGTTTTAGTGGTAAGGAGCTCATCGCCCATATTATTCATTGGTAAGAGGAGGAGGATGGGTTTCCTTTGCAGAAACTGCTGGTAAAAGCCCAGAGGATGGTTTTATCCCTTGTTTATTTAGTGAGCAAATGCAGTTCACCTACAGAACCTTTCTATCAAGAACTGATGTGTTTTGGAAGTTAACATTAGCACCTAAGAATCTCTAACCTGGATGGTGGAAAAAACTGAGAGAAATTTTACTGGAAAAGAAAATCTATATCGTGGCAGAGTAGGCATATGCATGATCTGTTTTTTGCTTCAAGTTCAGGTATCCTGTTGGCTTTCTTGCTGGAAACGTCCCATCCCATTGGAAAATGAGGTACAGGTAACTTTGCTGTAGTGACAATGCAGAGATTACTCATTGCTGAAAGTGACTGACCCATCCTTAGAGGTGGATTGGACAACAAATTGCTACTTCTAAGAGACTCTTGTGTCTTTCCCAAACTGAAGGTAAAATCGAGCATTAGTGCAAAATGTTACTGCAATCCTGATTGTACCAATAGGACCTTTAATGTGGATGATTAAGTAAAACATCTTTTAGGGTGCAGTGTACTTTAACTGTTCTCAGGAGCAGACGTGGTCCATTGTGTTTTATAAAACCAGGAAACTTTAAACATTTTTTTATTGTTCTCCGTAATATGGAGCATTTAAACTGTCTCATTTTTCCCCATATTCTTTGCTCTGCTGACTTAAAATATTTGTAGCAAGCAGAAGTATGGATGAATGAAATAGTCAGGAATTATCTTCCCAGTGTTCATAAAAGTACAAATGCAAAATAAAAGTTCATAATGCAGAAGTGTATAGTTTTCTTGCCAGCCTTCACCTCTGTCTTCTCCCTGTATGTTTGTGGGCTTGGAGGATGCAGATTTTGTTTCCTGATCAAAGTTGTAATGGACAGGGATGACAAGGCTCATCAAGCCAGTGCTGCTGGTAGCCCCCCTGTCAGCAGCAGTCTTTCTTCAGAGTTATCTTCTGACTTACTGCCAGGGGAAAGGACAGTGATGGGCTCTGCTGGCCTTGGCGTGGGTGGCTGTTGCTCTTCCCTGTTGAAATGTCTTGCTGGTTGGTGCCTACATGAAGTTTAAAACCTTGGAGCTGAGAGAATCCTAAGATTTTTGTCCCCTCTATGTCAGTTCAGGCTCTTCAGTTGTCAGATGGATGGGATGAGCAGGATGGGTTTGTCTTTCCAGCAGTGGATGAGAAACAAAGACTGGAGTTAATTTCCCTTTTTGTTTGTATGTTTAGATGTGTTATTTATTTATACTCTCATTTGTTTTCTACAGTATCTATGCCTCATTTCCTCATCTCAGCAGCCTCAGTAATTCCTCCTACCTACTCCATGGGGGTCTTATGAGTGCTAACATTGATAATGCACTGTGTGATTCATTGATGAACACGGATGTGTATTTATGTGTCAGATACCATTAGTTCAATCCTTCTTTTAAATAATGTTTCTCAGTCTATGAGCACTAATGAACACAACCTTCCTCTATAGATCATCTGCCAGGTGCCACAGCAATCCTTAATGTAAAGCTAATGACTTTTTCAAATGAGTTTAAACAGCCTAACAATGAGATGTAACGGAAAAAAATTAAAGATGCCATCGCATTCAGAGGCTAAACGTATGTAGAATATGTAATAGGAAGTATAAATGCATTTTTTAATCTCAAATTACATGTTCAAAACCTCAAACTACAGCCTCAAACTTTATTCAAATCACTAACAACAAAAGCACAGAGATGTACTTTCATCCTTAACAAAGGTGGAGGAAGTTTTTGCCTACAACAGTTGAATATTTCATGTTCAAATAGTGCTGGGTCATAGTTACTGTTTGATTATTGACATGAATCAAAAATAAAGTGTTGTTTTCTAGTTATGGGTGTGAAAAGAGTTATTACCTAAAGCTGCCCAAGAACCGGTAACTATTCAGAATCTTTTGAGCATGTTTAGTTGCTAAAACAATCCAGCATACCTGGACTCATGGTGATGAATGCAGTGTAATCACTCTCTGGGAGATCTTTTTGGGGGAGGAGAGGAGGGGGAATTTTACAGCATGCTGCCATGAAAAGTGACATTTTACTTTGTCGACTCGACCTTCTTTGTTGAAAGTAGTCAAGTGTTTCTGACAGATGAAAAGTACCACTGTGTGAATGAATGTCAGGGATAGGAATTGAGATCCAGTAGTTTGTGCAGGTAAATGGGTGTCGTTTCTCCCTCAAAAAGTGGTTTCTTCTGCTCAGTAGCCTGAACTTAAAAATACATGTGGAGACTGGACCCCACTTCATGATTTAGGGTAAAGAAAAGCACAAATTAACAAAGAAATAGCCTATTCCAGAAACAATTTAGTAGGCTTTAAAATTCACTTTACGGTTCATTAGAAGCTGTTAAATGCTCCTTTGAAAAAACTCAGTCTAAAGAAATAAACCTAAAATATATAGAAAATATGTAACTAGGAGGAATTGAAAACAAATATATTCTTTATTACCCTGGCCTATTGTTAAGTACAGGGCAGTCTATTCAGTCTACTGCAGAGTGCCAGGCAAACAGCCTTGTTTGGGGCTTTTGAAGGACTAAAGCCCCAAACACTTCACTCAATGCTTTTGCCATTACCTACAACAGTTTAGAATTTCTATTTCTGTCTTACATCTCTTAGGTTGGCAGTGGAACTCTGGGACTTCAGTGGGAGATATCAGATAAAACCAGATGTGCATGATGTAAACCAGCACACAAAGCAGTATTTACATTTATTGATTCCAAATGTTTTCATTAGGAAATGTGTTGGAGTCATTTTCTTATTAAGATCCTGTTCCTCTGGTTGTATTTTACCTTATTTTTCTTTTATTTTAGTGCATTTTATTTTACTGGGTGATAAGTGAGAAAAACTTCTATTGATCCTGTTTATTTATTTGCATTTTAATTCTGCTTCAGGCTGGCTTATTTTATTCTCTGTTTTTCTTTTTAATTGTTTGAAATAATTTAAATTCAGGTTCAGTGCTGTTATTCAGCTTCTGTTCACTGCATTATGAGCTTCTGCGTGTGCAGCCTATACTGGTCTTATTTAGACAGTGGTGTGAATAAAGAAGATTTTAAAGGCACGCAGCAATTTCTTAGCAGCTGCTAAACCTGAACATTGCTTCTGCTCTGAATTCCTTCTGTTTCAAAGTAATCCTGGCTCTGCAGATGTATTCACAGATAAAAGTTCCAGTCAGATTGAACATTTCATCTCTCTGAAGTAATGTACCAGCTATCACTTTTCATGTAGCTTTTTCTTTTTTTTAAACTGGCTAAGCTTTTCCTATCTGGTTTTTTTTTCTGCCAGAAACATAAACACAGTTAAAGCAGCTCAGAATAATTTGATCATGGACAAATTCTGGCATGTAGCTAAATCCAGATCTGGACGGAGGGTGTTCCTTTGCTGCCAGTGATGAGGTGTTTGCGTTGGCAGAGGTGGATTACTTAACAGCAATGGCTTGTTTGGCTGTTGACGTGCAGAGTGTGACATGTTGATGTACATTCTTGTTATGGTGTAAAGCACTCTGGTGCTCCAGGGGTTGACCAACAAAAAATTGTATCCAGGAACAAATAACAGTAGAGCTTTTGTTTACTCACATGGACATTTGTCCTTGGCTGGTGACAGAAACAGGTCCCTTTTCCACAAAAGAAAATGGACCAAGCCACAGGGAGCTGCTGGCCACAAGTCCTTTGTCCACAGCAAATGCAGGATAACATGATGCATATGAATTACAACCAGGCACACTGATAGCACTGACAATCAGCTGGGGTTCAGAGTGTTTTGCTAACCTGACATACCTGTTTGTGTGTCTTAATCCACATTAGATACATTTACCCTTGGCCAACTTCTAGAGCGACGCACAGCTGATGATATCGTAGACCTGCTCTCTCTAAAGGCAAAAGGGGTCATCTCTGACAATCCCTGGAAGTTTTCACTAAGATGCCAGGCAGTGAAATGGAGCAGCCCAAGGTGCAGGTGTATTAGTTTGTCTCTGAGCCACATACAAAAGTGGTCAGCACAGGCGTGGTGCCAGGAGCAGGAGGCAACACAGCTCTCTACCTGATAGATATCTGTTACCTGAGCTCTGCTAGGTAATGACTGGAGAAGTGTAAGAAGATGGAAGAAGCATAACAACTGTGCCTGTGGCTTTCTCTCTGGGAAATAACTTGCTTAAATTTTCTCTGAAGACACAGAGACACATAAAAGCGGAGTAAAACCTGGCAAGGATGTGCCCTCTCATTCACTCATCCCCTAGGAAGGTGCAGCTCAAGTCGCGAGCTCTTAATCCTTCCCACTGGATTAATTTATGGTGCAACCACTAATATATGAGGGATTTAGAAGGGCTGGGCCCTGATGCGGGTTTCTGTTCCTGGGTTACATGAGTTTAGTGTATTAACAGTCTCAAGTCTGCAACCCTTGTGCAAGTATAAATCTGTGTATGAATTGACCACTCTGGGGACAGAAGGGGAGCTACTTCCACACACAGAGTCTTGTCCTGAAGCTCCTGTGTTGAGAACAGTAAACCCCAAGATATTTTAGAAGTACGAAGGGCTGTGCTCTTTGTTGCACTACTTGAGAAACTGCTGAACACTGGGAGTTGAGCTCTCAGGATCTTCAGCCATGAGAAACCAAAGCAAAGCCTGATCCCTTCCTCTCCTAAGTCTGTACCTCAAGTCTCCAATTACTGTATCTCAAGGCCCTCTGACTTCCCTGACACACTGAAGCATCCTTTCTGCCCTGTCAAGGTGACAGCATCATTATTCCTAACAAATTCGCTTCCAATAAGATATTCAAAGGATATCCAGTTCATTCAAATGTACCAAATTTAAATGTATCTTAATTTATGACTGTGTTCTAATCACCAGTAGATGATGAATATAATTAAAGATAATGAATGGTCCCATTAGTCTTTTGCTTGCTGTGATAATTCCTTCAGACAGACACTTCCTTTGTCTGTGTGGTGTGGAAAGATGCCTTAGCAAGGGAAACTTCTGTTGCAGCAGGTTCTTACCCTGGAGCTTGAGAGTTTTATTTAGTAGCTAGTTTGGGAGTAAAGAAGAGAGAAGGAGCAGTCCTCTATGCTAAATTATATGCAAGTAATCGCTGAAGGTGGAGGTAGAAAGAGCTGATCATACCTATCAAATGTTGTGTGTCCCTTACGGAAATCTCGGAGTTCCCCCACCATATGCTGATATTTGCACCTCATGCTTTCTCAGCTTTATATATCTTATAGAAAAGATTGCTGGCAGCTTTATAATATCCACTATCCTTCCCTTACCTTCCAGGCATTCCAGACCAGCTCAAGATTACGCAATCCATTTATTTGGCACAGGGGTTTTCCATCTCTCATCTAGTTAATGAGTAAGAATGACACTATGAAGCCTTTACGCTGCAGCAGCATTGCAGACTCCCCTTGACAGGGCTGCAGAGCTGAACCAGGACTGCTGAGGCTCTTCCTGCTCAGTGGTTGCATTATATATGCAAAATGTGTGCCCTGATCTGCCTCCCTCACTGCCATGTAATGAAAACAGAAGGCAAAATGCAAACCATGGTGTTTTGTTTGGTGGGGAATGGTAAGGTGGTAAAAGCAGGCATAAAGCTGAAGTTTAATTTTGGGGGAATTTGTCCAGTGCTGAATTGAAAGTTGTCTCACAGTATGGTCTGCAAGTTTCATGATTCTGCTCTGTTTGTCATGACCCACACAATTAAAGAAAACCTGGAATGCTCTGGAAGGACTCACTTGAAGGAGGAGGATGGCAGGAGAACCTCAGGAGTCCTCACAGGCTTTGCATCCCTCTGACAGCAGCTTTCCCAGTTCACCAAGGCTGCAATGATGAGCTGTCACTTTTGCCTTGGAATAATTTTATGTGGCTGTGTTGAACCTTTGGAGATGTTTTCCACCCTCTGTGCCTTCCTCATAAGATTTTCACTCAGGCTGGGCTTTAGGACACTGACATTGCAAGAGCTGCCACTAAAAGGCCTTTCAAACTCCACCAGGTTGCTCAGGAATTCAGGCATGCCTGACCAGCACGGCACAGGCATGGGGAAGGCTGTGCACTCTGTTTGCCCTTCCTCACTCCTGTCAGGCTTTTGAAACTCATTTACTGGGCTGCAAACCTCTTTTGAAACAGTCATGAGAGAGACACACTCTCAGGGCTACATTTGCTCTGAGACCAGAGAATTTCTGCACCAAGTAAGAACCGCTCTTGGCCAGAGAGCAGGAGATGCTCCTAATCTCTGTTTTGACACTATCCCTCCAGGCTGTGCTCAGCAGATGCTTGAGTTAAACCTGTCAGCTGTGGCAATCTGATGCTTCAAATCTATTTTGAGACCCAGCAGGAAAACCTAATATCTCTGGATGAGAGGATATCAAGCTTGTTCTCCTTGCTCAGAGATTATCAGATGTGCCATGAAACCCAGAACTTCAGTAATATGACTCACAGCTTTTGATCTGGCAATTTCTTGTTATCAATGTACGTGCAAAGATGTCTGCTTAATATTATAAAAACATGCAGGAGCTATCTGTTCCTAAGATACCTGCTAAAACCCCACACTGAATTCCTGTTAACATCAAGAGAGCAGGGTTGAGCCTGCAACAGTGGATATTAACTGATTTAACAACCTGGGTTAAATTCTCCAGACAAAAGCTGGAATTTGATGTTGACGTGTACTGAGGTTTTGTCCCTCCTGTTCTTCAAAGGGGAGTTTTGAATGCGAATGTCTTTAAAAAAATTTTCAAATATTATACCCATCACAGACTGTTATTGTAGCACACCACAGATCCCAGTCTGGAGGCTGGTGGGAGCACTACATCCACTGCTGAGGGAAGCTACAGATGTGTGAGCTTGCGGGAAAGATGGAAATGAATGGTAGGGAGACATGAAGGGGGTAGAAACAGAAAAGACCAACTTAATAACGGTTTGGGATAACACCTGCTTGGACCCACAACTTGTCTTGAGCTTGCCTTCTACAGATCTTGTTCAATATGTGCTTATATTTTTGAGATGTAGGGATCTTGACTAACAGTTGAGTTTTCAAAGGAACTAAAGTCTTTGTGAAATTAGCTCTTGCTGAATAACTTCACTACAAAATAAAGGGAAGGGTTTTTTTTCAAGTGACAAAACATTTGATTTTGATTTTTAAAGAGGAAAAAGACAATTTGTTGCAACACAAATTTTAAATTTTATTTTTAAAATTGACTAATTAAAAAAAAAAGAAAAATAGTTTTTAAAATCTGTAAAAAAATTACCATGAAAATGCAATTTACAACAAACTGGAAATAAAAACATTTAGCGAATAGAAGGGGGATAGAGTGGGTGCTGGGTTTGCTCATGAGAATTCCTGCCAGCAGAGCTGGAGTCACTTGCCACAGCTGCTGCTGGCTCTGGGGAGCAGAGCAGGGCTTGCGAGCAAATTTCTCTGAAATGCAACAATGAGTGCTTTCTCTAGGAATAATTACCCAGGGAATTATCAGGACCATTTGCTTCTTATGCAGAGCTGTAGTCACTCCCGGAGTATTTTCCTTCTGCAGGAGGTGCCAGAAGCGGGGACCCTGCTGGCAGCACGGTGCCCCCTTTTCCAGGCTCGCCTGCCACACTCTTCAGCCACCCTGACAGTTGATTAATGCCTCAGCTGTGGAGTGACAATTCTGTTTCACACCTTCATCCATCATCCCTGCACCATTTCCTGGGGGCCTCGGGACCCTGACAAATTGTCACATAACCTAGCAGGGACTTGCTGTTCCTCCAATTGTCTGTCTGAATAAGTGTCCTGTTTTTTTCAGAAGTCGCAAGAGGGAGAAAAAGAAAGCACTGGAAAATGGCTCAGATGCCTACCATAGGAAAAGGAGATTGGTATAATTCAGGAAGGTGGCTAATTCACCTTTTAAAACTTTTATCCCACACCTGTTCCCAGGAAAGTTGCAAAGTTCAGTCCCTGGCTCCCCATTAATGGGGGTGATCTGAGGTGATGTTTTGCAGGAGAACTGTGGCAGGGCTAGGAGATACGTGAGAAATGAATGGTGCTGTAGAATCCAGTGCTTCCTTCAGACTTGTAGGGGTGCCAAAACAGTTTGTGTTTCCATGCCTCGGTTTGTGGGATGGATGGCAGTGATGGAGAGCAAGGAGTCTCCACGGCAGGAGAAGTGACCTGGAAGATCCTGCAGGGAGTCCCAGCGAGGTGGGGAGGTCTGATCTGCTCATAGTGTGGGACTGGCTGTGAGCCGCTCTGAGCCACTCGGGCTCTGCCTCGTTTGCCTGGCTCTGCAGAAGGACAAGCCGCTGTTAAGGTCTGCGTTTGTTTTTTTCACTTTAAAAACAAAAGGAGCTCCCCAGATACCCTTCACAATGTCACATTGCGATCGCACATAGAATTGCTGCTCCTGCCTACGGAGAGAGTGAGATGAAATCAAGTTGAGGCATTTATCTTTTTGCCCTTCGGGCGGGGATGCGTGGCTGCTTGTTCCGCTGCTTTTGTTCTGAAGCAGGGAGGACCAGGAGGAGGGATAGCATCAGCGAGAGGTCCCTGTGTGCTGCCCGCGGGGGACACTTTCCCAGGGGACAAAGGTGACTTCTTGTTCTTCGTGTCTTGCACAGCCCCATTTCCCTCTGTCACAGGATCAGCCCAGGCACAGCACAGGTTTGTGTCGCTGAGCAGCACCAAGGCCAGGGACCTGCCAGGCACAGGTGAGGAGCTGCTCCCAGAGCTCTGCTCGCCCTCGAATGCAGCAGCACATCAGCTTTTACCCACTGTGAATCTTCCTCACAGCTTCAGTATGTGGAGAAGACACCCAAGAGACACAGCCCCAGAACTGTAGATCTCTGTATCAGGAGAACAGAAATTGTTTTTCAATACCTGAAAAAGAAGCATTAAATTTTCTCTGATTTACAGCTGCAACCACTGAAGTACCTCCCATACAAACAGTTCAGCTCGTTGTTGAAGAAGGAATGAGTGTGAAGACAAGAGTTCTCTTGGCAGGTACAGCTTCAAATACATGTGGGAGCAACTGCCCAGAACCATGGAGAGACCTTGTGCTGCAGGGGAAGGACTGGAGTGAACTCAACTATCCACACCCAGGGCAATCCAGAATTGAAACTGCTGCATCTGTGATGCCAAATGAAGTTAAAAAGCCACATAAAAAGGTTCACAGCAACTATGGGTTTATCTTGAAACCATGACAACAACATGCCAGAGCAATGGAGGAGTGAGAAGTCCCCGGGAACAGAATACTATAAAAATCCTTTTTTTGTTGATAACTTATTGTGTGAACAGACTAGAGCGGAAACTGTAATAATGAAAATATGACCTAGAGTTACCTTCAGTGATTTTAATACCAAAACCCACACCCCCAGGAAAATTTATATGTGCAAATGGTTGTATGATCAACCAGACCAAGACCACCACACGTGCATTAAGAATTTTGTTACAGCAGCGCAAATGACCAATCATCCTTCTTCCTCTGTTACCGTTTTGTGTTTCTGAGAAGGTCTACCAGTAGTGCTAGGTGCCTGACATCCTGTTCTACAGAATGGTGTAAAAAAAATCAAACAGCTCAACTTTGGCTCTTGCAGACCAGGTAAAAGATCTCTGCTTTAGGGACAACACTGGGGTGTTTACAGTTACATGTAATGGTTTACATAGAATATCCATGACTTAATCACAGAGTCTAGTTTGGGACAGATTCAATGGAACAAGAGTATTTTACATATATTCTGTTGTAGATGTGTTTTAAACTTCTATACAGGATTTTAAAATTGATTTTGGAAACTGGTAGGTGTTCTGGTACCATTCTCCTCCTGCTTGGAGATGGCTTGTGATCACAGATCTGGAATAGGTCTGCAGGGAGTTATGAATTTAGTAGATCAAGCATTTATTTTATAATCTTTCTCAGGGTGTTGTGTGATGGCCTGGACTAAGGGATATACCTAAGAGCCAACCTTATGTGAGGTAGAAACCACCTAGGAATGTTTCCCTTGGGTGTGTCTGTTTTTCTGGGAGGGTTTTCTAATCTGGGATTTGCTCAGGAGTATTACTGGAACAACAGGAGAAACAGACTCCTGTGTTTATATCGCTCAGGGTTATTCATGAATTCAGCTGAGGGTGCAGGAAGCTCTCTCCTGGTAGGGCTGGATAGAGAGGGGCAATTCAGTGTGGGTTTTGTGGACTGTGCCTGCAGGCATTATCACCTGGGCAAAGCCAAACTCCAGCTGCCGTTAGGAAGCTTTAGCTTCCATCATATTATACTTTACTTGGTTTAATTCTGAGCTGTAAAACCCTGAAGTGAACCAGTGCAGGCTCGTGACATCTCCAGGACCTGCTGGTGCTTTTACCTCCCATGCAGGGAGTCTATGTCACTGTCAGCTGAGGGAGATTTGTAGGAGAGGAAAGGAGCCTGAGCTACCCCACCTCAGAGTTCCACCTGAGGGTTATTCGGACAGGGAGAGCTCGCACCTGGGGAAAGGTGTATCATGAATAAAGAAGAAAAACTCAAGCATCTTTTTTGGATGGTCTGGACAACAGGTCAGATTTCTTTGCAAAGCCTATACCATACCCTGGCATCTGTCTGGGAACTGTTCAAGGGAGACAAACCCTAGAAGGGGATGGACAGAGCAAATAGAGAAAACAAAATCTGGGTGACTCTATTTGAGCACTTATTTGGAGCAGCTTTGCTTGCCTTTAGCCAGCTCCTCTGCACTGCCTGACTGTTGCATCTCTGGGTCATGCAGCTCTTCCAGGACCAGTCTGAGCCAAATCCTTTCCAGAGCATGGATTTTTTTTTTTTTTTTCTAATGGCACAGATTTCTACTTCTCACTGCCAAATCCAAGCGGGGTATTTCTCTAAGCTGAGGAACTGCCTCTCCAGTCACTCTGGTGGGGATGGATGTGGTTGTTCTTCCTCATCAGTCTACAGCTGCCTGCAAAGGAGAGCCTTGGGGGTGGCAATGCCAGCACCACCTCCAGTCACTCCACACCTTCCTCTACTCACTCCTGACTCATCTTTTTTAATGTGGGCAGCACATCCAAAAGCGACTGTGGGGTGGGAAAGTTTCCTTACCAGGACATCAGATGGAGCAATTTCCATCTCCCTAATACATAGGTTTGCTTTGGGATACATCCAGCATGTTCCTCACATTTTATTAGTGAAAGTGTCAACAATGCTGCAGGTAACAGCTGGAGAAGGAAAGAGCAATTTGATTCTTTCACAAAAAAACTTTTGACCTTTTCTCAGCCAGTTTCCTACATTCTCTTTTTGCTTTAATAACAAGGGTGACATTTTGAGGCCTTTGGAACTCCTCCAGTCTCTGTCTACACTTTCATACTTCAGCTATTTTCTGAAATAAATGAACGCTCTAGAGCCAGCTGCATGTCTGAGAGGAGGTGTCGGCTGCACACCAGAGCAGAGCTGGGAGATTTGCAGTCTGTTGGAACTGGTACCAACCACCTGCAATTAAAAACAAATCTGGGAATATAAGTGTGCTTGTTGGGTTGTGGAGATTTCTTGTCTTTATTTTAAGAAAATGCAGGAATATCCTTCTCTCTGATGCCTGTGTGTATTATAACGGGATTCTCTACAGCACATGCTTTACCTGTTCACTCCTGGGATCATTGGGGAAATAAGTAAACATCTGTTGACTTGGGAAGAGAAAGCTCCAAGAAAGCCCTCTCTCTCTGCAGAAAAGGTCACTCATGCCCTGTGCTCCTTTGGCCAGGCCTAGGACTGAAAAATGTTGCTGGGTTTGTTGTTGCTGTCATTTCTGTTTGTGTTTTGAATTCCAAGGTCAAATTTGATTTAAATAAGTCATGGCCACTTGTAATCAAAGCTAATGAGCAGGTAAATAATTTAATAATTAAAAAACTCTTTGCCAATAAGTCACTTTCCATTTGTCCAGCCAGGGATGATATTGCAAATCTAAACAAAACAAGTCAAAACACGTGTGCAAGCACACTGAGTGGGACTCGCATGGGAGCAGATACCATCTGGAATCACAGTTGTTCTCACAGCCAGAAGAGGCAGAAAGATGCTGTCAGACAGGAGAGGTGCACAAGTGAGCCATGGGAAGCTCCTTGGGCAGCAGAGTGAAGGTGGTTTCTGAGCTTTTCCATCTTGTGACCAACCCTCTGCCCTTTGCTCTCTGTGCTATGCGTGTTTTGTTCCAGGTCACGGGTACCAGTCCCTGCCTGTGTGCAGGTGCCAAGTGTGCTGGCAGGGGCACGGTGCTCCTTGTGCCAGAGGTACAAACCCAAGCACAGGTCTCTCTTGTACGGGTTACCAGCAGGGTGGATGTCTCAGCCTTTTACTCCACCCAGGGACACCTCTAGTGCTTGACTTCTGGAAGTGATTCCACGTGCTGGCAGCAAAGGCAGGCAGCCACAGGGCAGAGTGCCACGGGTGGGTCTGTGGCTGGACTCTGGGCTGGCAGGAAGCATATGGTGAGCTGGCAATGGGAGCCTGCCCTGAGTCTGAAGGCACTTTCACATCCAGCCACCACATGGCACAGAAGGTAGTCGTGCAGCTTCAGTGAATGTTGCACACAGCATCCTTTAACAAAGGCATTTCATGTGCACAAAATGCAAAAGAACAGTGAGTTCGGGCTGTGTTTGTTGTCTTTGTAGCTGTTCCAAAAACTCCTAATCTCACAGTCTCCTAGTTTATTTTTGGGTCTAGCTTTTTGGGGCTGTTACCATCCCTGACTGGCTCCTGTCTGTCTGAGTTGCAGCCTGTATCGTTTTGGCTTCCATGCGCCCTGTTTGCAACCACCGCTACTGAAAGAAAATGCAGTGGGAGCATCGTCACACAAAGAGCCTTGGTGGAAAAATACTGTATTTAAATAAGTTGAGAGTATTATCACCACTTAGAAAATGCTTGGAGAAGTGACAGCATATGCTGTTCTGTCATTAAAACATAAGTTGTATTACAAAAGCTCTTTTCCCCCAAAGATATTATGCAGATATTGCTAGTCTGACGGGAATGCAGGGTGGAAGAAGAGCTGGACAGGGTAGCTGCCACCAAGAGAGGTGGGGGCAGGTGACAGGAATACAGATTTCAGTGTGATACATTCAGGGAGGAAGATGGCAATGTAATTTGCCAAAAGCCTCCTGGAGACAGTTAATAACACATGGAAAACTCCCCTTGTTGCAGAAAAAAATCATCACAGAGCAAGAGGAGTGGTACCAAATTTCTTCTTGGCAGGGGGATACTGGAGAGTGCTTTGATGTGGCTCTTCTTTGCCAGAAACCTCCCACCTTCTTGCTGGATTTGGATTTTGCTGCCTCACTGGAGCAGGTTGCTGTGTCCTGTGTATCTCCTGCTCTCAAGGGAAAAGAGGAGGAAGCATATGGGCAGAGCAGTCCCAAAGGCAGATCCTGAGGCAGAGCCAAGCATAAACTCTGAACTGATTCTTGTACAGAAATTCAAGCTGGAGGATGGAGTAGGGTTTGAACATTGTGACTGCACTGACACAATTTATGCAATGTGGAAAACACTTTTCCTCAGGAAGCTTTATGATGTGAAATATTTCTTAAAACAGAACCTTGAAAACCCAGTGCAGCTTAGTCTACTACAGTCCTGTGAAATGGACGGTTCCAGTTCAGACTATCCATCTACCAAGAGGAAACTTCATCATCTTTATCTGGATTTGGATGGAACACATGATCAGCTGCATAACCCCCACCAACCAGACTCAGTGGAATACATTGTATGAGTTACATCTTGCCACATTCAGGTTTTCACTGACATAATTTTATTTTAAGTCCGACAAAGTAAGAAAGGCTTTAAAGTTGACCTTAACTTGGTTCTCATAAAAGACATTGTGAGTAGAATGTAGAATCATTCCATATTTAACAAGTAGCTGATGGCATCATTTTCTGATTTCCAGGTTGCAGACGATTTCAAATCCTTGGGACATGGGAAGGGACTGAGCCACCAGGGCTGCCAGGGCTGACATGGTGCAGTGTCCTGGGGCTCCCCGGGGCACATCCGTGTCCAGTCACTCTCTGCTTCTGTAATTTTTCATGCATGATTTATATGGTGCAGGGGCCTTTGGAAACATTGTTTCTGAACTGCAACTGAAAAAGACAAATTACAGCATTCAGGGTTTGTGTTTCATACTGGTGTTAAAAAACAGGCAGCGCTGTGCTAAATTTCTGGGAACTGGGGCTTTTCTAATAATCACTTCTGCTTTGCTGTTCCCATGAAAAACCTTGTTGAGATGTTAATTTCTTACAAGATTTGTACAGCCAAACCTAGCTGAGGACTCTAGCCTGGCTTGCAAAATTTAAAATAAGCAATCATTTTCTGAGGACACAGCAATGGTAGACCTTTGTTAATTCAGGTCTAAGGGACCACTGCACCCCTGGGCAGCCAGAACTGACCTACAATGACTTGTTCTCTTGGGATGACAGTGTAGGTCACCTCCCTTTGCCTCTACATTGTTTCTTGTCTTTTTTATAAGTGAGATTTTCAGCTTAGCACTAACAGTGTGCATGTGCATTCAGATGATTAATAAGCACCACAAAGCTTGTCTGCTCTGGGCTAATTTGAATGGCTGGGAAAAACCTGCACTGGATTAAACTGAGCATCTCTGGGGATGCCAAGTGTGGAAAGAAGCACTGATGGCACAGGCCAAGGGGCTTATATGCCACAAGAGTGAGGATGTCCCCAGCTACTCCAAATAAAAACTTTGGCAGAGCTGAGATTGCAAAACTGCTGTAAAGGAGGCAAGCAAGGGGAAATATGAGTGTAAGGAAAGCTTAAATATTATTGTTCCCAGCAGTTACAATAGTTGAATACAAAGGAAAAAGGTGTTTTTGTTTTGAAGGCTTGCTGATGAATGCGGCTTTCCAACTTCTCCTCCTTTCCAGATGTTTTGATTTGTAACGGTGTGTGTAAGTAACTAAACAAACAACAGAAAAAAGCTAAAACTCTAAGTCCACCTTGTTTGTTCTCATTTTGATTTGCATTTTCAAAGAAATCTGAATGTTAAAATAGCAAAGTTGGAAAGTACTGTGATATTTGAAGAAACACTTTCATAGCTGCAATTTAGAATATTCCCAACCTATTTCACACATATACACACACAACACCCTCCTCAACATTCCTGCTGTGCAGTAAATGAGGGTAACATTACAGATCTACAAAACATTCCCAGATTTTTGCCAGGTGAAAAGTCTGTTAAATTTAAAATCTATAGTGTATTTTTCCTCTTCCAGAAGATGTCTAATTAATTCTTGTTTGCTATATCTGAAGTAAAATAAACATGAGAAAGGCCTGGGCAAGTTAAAGTAAACCAAGTGCACCCTCCTGACTTGTCAGCTATGTTCATGTCATTCTTCTCACAGAGGAATCAGGAGCTCAGGTCTTCTGGAGTGTGCTGAAACCAAGACCATTTCCTTCCTCTTTCCTCAGGGAATTCCTTTCCATATCATATCTGCATCCCTGCAACTTTCCTAATTCAGGAGTTTCTCTCTTTGTAGCTGTTTCCTCTCTCAAACCCCTCTCCTCATGCCTCTCCTCTGAACTTTTAAGTGTGTTTGCATCTCGAAGTCACTGTTGTTTTTAAATTTAATCACAAAGGGGTGGGGAAGGGGGGAAGAGAGTGAAAAACGTGTTAAATGAAGAAGAAAATCAATTTTGCATTTGCCACATCTCAGCAAACACCCAACCCTGCCCCTCCCCTGCCTGTCAGTGCCAGGCACCGTGGCTTCATCCCTTCTGCATCTTTTTCAAGCTGGTTGCATCAGGAACGGGTTGCTTTTCGATGCTCTTGACCTTTGAGTGAGGACTGGTGTCCTTGAGGCATAAGGCAATCTAAAAACTCTCCTGTCTGCACTTCACAGAAACTCGGCGAGGTTTGTGTCAGCTCAGGCAGCGGCGCCTGATGAGCAACATCCATTCTCATCACGGTGACACCGCCACTGCCACCTGCTGCTGAGCGAGCCACAGGGATTCTGGCGGAGGGAGGTGATGGGCAGCAGCCCACGCCCTCCTCCCCACCCTGCTGTGGCCAGGCAGGGCTGCTCCAGCACAGGGGAAGGGAAAAGGGTACCAGCTGATGCTGCTCTGGTTGTGTTTCCAGATGCCAGGAAAGAGGGACTGATAAAGGAGAGCAGGCGGCTGTGTTTTGGATCCCAGCACCCACACAAGGTTTCTTCTCCATGTTCTTGCTCTTAGCCTTTTATCTCTATTTTCACGAAAATTACTCCTTCTCCTTGCTCTCCAGGCTCCTCTCAGGAAATGCTTAGTGCTGGAGGAGGAGGCGTGTGATGTTGGGAGTTGCAAAAGCTTTCAGGTTAGATCAGAGCTGTCAAAGAGATTTTATTCTGCAGGGATAAGGCACTGGCCTTCTGTCAAATCCAAATCAGGTACCTGGCCAGGTCTGTGTAGTTCTGTCTGTGGGCTCTGGTTTCCCTCCATGGAGCCTCACATCTGACAGAGGGAATGTTTGCCAGACAGGAGAATATAGTGAGGTGGAAAGTTGTCATGGGTTCTACATTTCAGGTGCGCTTTTTGGGTCTTAGCAGGCTGTGCAGTGAGGTTCCCAAGGAATATGCCAAGCAGTGCAGCCAAAGAGTCACAACTACCTAAAAGCACATCCAAACTTTTGTCAGTGTCTGCCCACGAGAACAGAAATATGAGAAAACTTCCATTCTGGTAGAAAATTTTTGTTAAAAAGATATTGTTTTTTTAAAGACCTTTGCTTCACTTTAAAGCCTAAAGTGTTCTTGAAAAAATGGGAGGCTTCTTCTTAATAAATTCTATGACTAATATTGTCAAAAACCCCTAGAAAACACGCCTATCTCATTGTAGGAGTTTTGCTAATAATATGAGTTAAAATTAAATAAATGACAATAATATTGATTCCTCCTCTAGCTCTGGCATGAATTAGATATTCAGCCTAGATGGCTGCAGTAGACATAGGGCCATGGATGTCTTTGTTTCTAATATTAGTTAGCTTGTTTAATTTGACTTGTCTGCATTATCAGCAGCTATTCATGTGTGTTACATGGCTTGAAATTACTCTGCAAGCCTCAGTTTTCATCAAAGAGCTCAAAAGACAACAGCACAAAGGATCTCTCTCTGGTTTTTATTCTTCTGCCAAACCTCGATTCCAAAGTACCAGGGTACTTAAGCAATTCCTGCTGGAGTTTCTGTTTGTAGCTGGGTTGTTTGGCTGATGCTCAGCTGTAAATGAGGCTATGAGAAATACTTCATCAAGATGGCTTGGTTCAAAGCCATCTTCTCAATAGAAGATGATTGTTATACTTGGGCCCAGTGCCTAGAGAAGACAATCTTACATAAGCAAATAAATATTGTATCTGTTATTCATCAGGGTAGAATGGACATTGGATGCAAAACTTTGTAGAGCATGAGTAAAACTTTGTGTTACGACACAAATGTCCTGGAACATTTGAAAGTTTTGTCTTAATGTCCTGCAAAATTGTAGGAAATTGGCTCTCTTTAAACTTCTGAAAATCCAGAGATATTTGTAAAGGTGCTCACCAAGATGAAACTCTATGGTTTCTCCTTCTCCCAAGAGAAAGGAGAGAAAGATTTGAGGGCCTTGTTTTCAATGGATTTTATGGTCTGAATTTCTCTCTTTCAGTGTCTTGGCTTAGAAGGACATTCCCTTATTATTTCCTTGTTGTCTAGAGGAAGCATCACGCTCGTGCAGCATGAGGTAACTGAAAAGGCAGGGATTTATGCATAATATTCGGAACCGTGAAAATGCCAAACAAGGTTTGACGTGGTGCAAATCCAGTTCTGTGTGGACACCTTGGGTGTCCTTGATCCGTGCCTGTTCTGGATGAGGCAGTGGTGTCTGGGTGCTGGTGTGTTTGCAGCCTTTCATTCCATGAACACGGGGTCCCACCAGGCCCCCAGTGTGCTCTGGCTCTCGCTGAGCACCAGGAATGTGGGCAGACTGCTTCCCCCAGTGCTAAGTCTGTAGGCGGGCTGCAGGTGTGTGATCTTCAGCCTCTCCAGCAGCCTCTGACCCAGCTCTGAGGTGGGCAGAGCCACAGGTGAGGCAGAGATCACATCCTCTGAGGCATCTCTGACATGTTAACATCTATGTTAACATAGATATATGTTAATATAGAACTTCTCTAACATTTTATCCCAACCAAGAATACCATTGTTATCAAAGAAATCCAAGGTCAGACTGGATGGTAAAAATGGTTGTTTCTATAATTGATTTCAAAGAAAGGATCAACCACTTTTGCAACATGGTCTGACCTGCAAAACAAAGGCAGGAGAAACCTCATAATTACTTATGCCTTCCTTAAATTTGTAACTTTAAAACAAAACTAAGCTTGTGTTTGAACTAGATTGGCTTTCTTTATAAAGCTGTGCAGCTCCCACTTGCAGTTCCCCAGGTGTTCTGTTCCCATGGTTATTTACCTGAACTCTTGAACATCTGCATCTCATTTCAGTATCATTTTTTCTTTATTTGGTGACAGCAACAGGGATCTGTTTATTTCTTTGACTTCTGATCATGCAGCTGGATGTCTCACCCCAAATCTAGCTCACCTGGGGATTCAGCAGAATGAAATAGCCCATGGTCACACATGCCCCTTGGTAATATTTCCTGTTAGGTGGCTACTTTGTGAGATACCCCTTAGTAAGGCATCCTTATGAGCAGCTTCTCCTCTGACATACTCAGGCTCAGACACTGGTCAGTGGTTCTACTCCTCAGCATCAAAGCAGCGACCTGTAGAACTATTTGGAAACATTGCAGAGTAAATGGGGGGATGCAAAGTGTTGGCTTGTTTTGCAGGATGCTGGCACTGCAGTTTTTAATGTCATCAGTGCTCACTGTAGCTGTTATTCCCCCTGCCCCAGGTTACTACTGCCCTTTCTCTCTGCCTTCAGATCAAGCAGCGAGTGCCTCAGCCCCTTTCAGCCAAATAAACCCACGTGCCTCTGTGATTTAAGGAGAGCATTTTTATTTACTTACCTTTTAAAGCAGGTAGATTGGGATTATCCTCCCAGCATCTAAACTATCTCCTCTGACAGCTCCTTGCATCAAAACCTCCTTGGTGATAACCCGGGAAGAAATCAGCCTTGGCAGAGATGCCTGTGAGGGTAAGAGAGGCAGGGCTGCCTGCTGGGGGCTCGTGCTGGGAGTCCCAGGAGGGTGTTGGCTGTCGGTGCTGGGGAGCTGCTGGGACCAGGAGGTGCCTGTGCCCTGCCTTCCCCAGGCTCTCTGCTGTACCAGCTCGTTGTACAGGCTGCCTGCCCCACAGTGCCCACCTGTTTCTGGTTCCACTGGGTTGTAATGAACAGTTATTACGAGAATAACTACAGGCAATTACTGCACTGGTGGTTGTTGCAGTGGAAACTTTAAGAGAAGACTTGCAGAAAGGCCTTTTGGGGCTCTTCAGTCCTAGCTCTAAGGATTACTTTAATTTATTCAAAGACAAGAAATAACCGCTCCGGCTGTTGCTTCCCATTCAAAGGTCAGGCTTCAAATACCAAATCCTTGCTACAGACTTCTCACTAACAAGCTGCAAGGCTGTCATTGTTCTAACAAATAAATAACACAATAATTTTGTACAGAGTGTCTGAGAGGATAGAATTACATAAACAGGCACTTTCTGATCTGGAAAAGGGTATGTTTTGCCTTCCAAATTCTTTCTGATTTATTCAGTTGCCCATACATGTAACAAATAATCCCATAAATAGAGTGATGCTAAAGGAAGAAGTTTTATAACTGTTTTGAGTAACATCTGTAATCATGAAGAGAAACCCTCATTGTGTAGGACCAGCAGTGGCACTAGAAAATGAACCATATATATTGCTCTGAAAATACTAATTGCAGCCTGAGGAAGTTTGCTGCATTTCTCTGATGTTTCTATGATATGATGACAAGCCACCTACTCGATTTACATCAGCTCACTTCGAGAAAGCAATTGACTGTTAGAGAAGGATCATTATTTAAATGAGTTCTTTTTAAAAGATTAAGTCAAGACAGGAAATTGCCAGAAAGTGTGAGTGAAAAGCAGAGAAGTTCAGATAATCTACATCACCAGAGAGATGGTGATCTGCATTTCTTAAATGCTCATCTCCCCATGGCGTGGACTGTAATGGACCAGAACTGCTCAGGCGCAGATACAAGAACATTGGCTGATCAGAGAAGTGGTCTGGTTTGAGAAGTATCTTTATAAAACTATCCTATTCACTGGTTATGTCCCATTGTGTCACATTTTGGAACTGTTCATATATGTCATTATCCATTCTGTTATGGTGTTCAGCTCTATTTGAGGTATAGTCCTAAATTAAAGCAAAAGATTAAAGCAATGCTCTGGATTAAACTATTGAACCTTCTAAGAAAATTAGATTAAACTATTTCTTCTGTGAGTCATAAACTGACCTTTCATTCTTGTTGTTCTGGAAAGTTATAAACTCCAGATATTCACATACTTACAAATACTGAAATACCTTTTAAAAAAAAGTAAAATAATGATTTGATTTACTTAGATGATATAAAAAATAGTCTGACAGCTTTTGTTGTTCTTCTAAGCACTACTATGTAACCTTCCTTAAGTGTAACCCATCGGAGTCACATCAAATGAGAATAATTTAGAGATAATGTTAATGAAAACAGACTCTTGTCAAAGGGTAATCGTCTCCTGCTGCTACATGAATACAGAGTATTTATCAGAAATAAGCATCAAAGGGAAGTGGAGGAGCTACATAATGCAGAAGTGTTGAAAAGGATCAGTGCTCTTGTGCCATTGCTACTTGGTGTTTGCAAGGGGGACATGCAGGAGGAACCTGAGGTGCTCTGGTGTCTGTGGCACTTGTGAGCATGAGGGAGCTGTGCATGTCCAGAAAACTGTCTGTGTTCCAGGGTGAATGTGTTCAGGTATTGATGGAGGAGAGCAGACAGGGCTCTCCTCCTGCATGGTAGGGTGGTGCCAGAGTGGAATGTCACCAATCCCATTATTAATATTTTTAATTTATCTAAGGACAAATAAAGACAGCTGAAATTCCTGCTACAATGTGCAGACTATTGTGGGGACAAGGAGGAATAAGATACAGCTTCAGCCAATGTTCTCTGTTGAATTGGTCTCCCCTGTCTTTCAGTGAGGCACTCTACCCTGCTGAGTGGTCCAGCAAGCACCCCAGGCAGAGGGATGTTGTTACTTGTCCCTCTGTCACACAGTCAGCAACAGGTTGTTGCTAACACTGATGGGGCCAGGAGCTGTTGCTTTGGGGGATTTATTGGCACAGCTCAGCATGGCTTGTCTGGCTCTGGACACATCCACTCAGGATGATCAGGAGCTGGATTTCCTCCAGCCAGCAGAGCAGCTGACCCTACACTAGTGCAGAAGCATTAGCTGCTGTTTCTGTTTTGGAAGCTGCATTTTATCTCTCTTGCCAAGCGCCTGTCATTTTTTGAGCATTAATAACTGTAATAACAAGCAGAAATGAAACCAAGAGGTCCTAGATTGGCAGACTTTTAAAGGTAACTCAATACTACATAGTGACTTTAAGAATTAATTTATAAATATTTAAAGCTATGAATATTTCAGTCTTTTCAATTCATTTTGTTAATTATTTAGCTATAAATCATATATCACATTCTTTACCTCCTGTTCAAATTGCATTTTACTGTATTTTGAAAGCCTCTGTCTGCAGATGGCAGCTGCAGCAGCTCAAGATCTAAGGCTGTGTTCTGCAAGTGGCTCCTGGCGTCTGTGTTTCCAGGGAACAAGCAGGGACTGTTTGATGCATTTCCTCTGCATGCTGAGTTTCTTACATTTACAACCTGGGTAATGATTCCAGTCACACAAACACTTGCTGTCCTCATGTGATTTTGCAAACCAAGGCCTGGCATATGCACATCCAGGGGCTTTAAAAAATGCTTATTCAAGAAAAAAGTACTTTTGCCTTCTTGCTAGAGACCACACCTTACATTCATGGCCAGAAACAGTGACAGCCCTCCTTTGCAAATAGCCAGACCATCAAAGATTGAACAAAATTTAATTAACTTCATTGTGATAAATGAACAATATCATAGGCCAGATCTTCTTATTATCCTCATCACTCTTTCATTAGACAGATAAGTACCTCCTTCATAATCATCAGTCTGTTGGAGCACAGACTGGCATTTTACTGTAGACCTGTGCAGTATCAAAACTAAAGGTACACAAGTGCACCACAGCAATAACAGGGACTGCTGCTCTGCAGCCAGTCCACTTGGAAGTCCTGTTGACTCTGTAAGAGCAACAAAGTAGTGCTGAGCTAGAGGAAGCTGAACCACAAAATCTGTTGGAAATATGTTCATTATTCCATTTCAGAAAACTCATTCCACACTTATGAGGAAAATATATGGAGAGAGGAGACCCAGGGTGGGTATTGCACAGCCATGTGGGCACAAGTTGCTTTACTTCTCTTTGGAGACTACAGAGGAAGGTTAGAGCAAATAAAAGCCTAATTTAGCTTCTGTTAGCCTGACTGATAGAATGGAGATAAATCACATCTGTATTCCCAGTATTTCATATTTGTGTCTTTAACAGAATTTTCTTGGAATTGCTCTCAGAGCACAAAAATATCAGGCACCCTAGAAATCTGTGAGACTCCCCTGCTTTATATTGGACATCCAGTGCAAGTCTGTAGTGTTGTCTGCATTTTTAAAATATGTAAAACGGGGGTAATACTTTCTGTTGTCATAGAGCTGCCGGCAGAGTTAATTCATTAATTTTTATGAAGCATACAAATCCTGTGGTGGGAGAGTCGGGCAGGAAAGCTAATGAGAAAATTTAAGATGGCTTTGGAGCTAGGTGGGTGGGTGGGAAACAAAACCTTTGGCCACTTACCAATTTTCTCTTCAAGGAGAAGATAAAGATTATGTTAAATAATGACTTTGTTGCTAATGAGAATTGCCCTTGTGTACCTGAAGCAAACACTGCAGTCAGGATTCTCCTCTTGCAGATTGCTTTGCTGTGGACTCTCTAGTGAAAATCACCCCCTGTGCCTTGGATTCCTGCTCTACAGAAAGGAGATCTCACTCTTTTTGCTAGCTGGAATTGCCCTGCACTGTGCTTTCAATCAGAAAATGCTTTCTTGAAACCAGACATTTTCCAGGAGTCTTGTAATTGCAGGGACTTCTCATCAAAAGCAGTCAAGTCTCAGCACTCCCTGTACAGCAGATCCTCTGTAGGGCAGTGACCTGAAAGCCAGTTACTCGGTTATAATGTGAAATGATTAAATGCAATTACAGTCTTAATGATAAAATCTTCATCCTTCATCTCCTTCCACCCCCACAGTGTGCTCCTGGGTGTTTGCCTGGATGGACAGGGTCCTTGCAGTGTGTTCAGTGCTGCTGGAGCTGTGAACTGGCAGTGTCACAGCGCTCCAGGGAGGGGAGAGAGCAGGAGGGCTTCCCTGGGTGTGGCACTCCCTGCCCCTTGTACTGCTCCTCCCTGGCAGAGCTCTGCGTGGGCACAACGCGTGGGCTTCTGCCAGCCCAACGGGGTGCTTTGTACAGCATTTCAAGTCTCAGCAGCAGCTAAATTCTTGTTCTGCTTAAAAGTGACCTTGGGAATTCAACCCAGAGCCAGATGCTGCTATTTGTGCCTCTGCAGGGATTCCCTACTCCCATGAGAAAAGGTGGAAGCTGCAGGGCTCTGTATTCCACAGAGTGACAGAAATTTTGCTCATTCCTGTTGCACTCACTTGTGGTGTCAGGATGATGCTCTTTTATGCCAAGTGTTTGCAGAATCTTTCTTTTTCTCCTTCCATTTGCTCTCAGTCCTTTCTAAATGGATTTCTGTTAGATTTGTCTTAGTGCTGCGGTTACCTATGTTCTGATTTGTCTGACTATGAAGCTACTCTGTGACAATGAGTGTCTTTGCTCAGCTATCTCTTAAATTGCCCAGCCTGCCCTCACTTGTTTACTTGTCAGGGTTTCAGAAGCCCCACGGCACAGCAGATTTACCCAGCTGGATTTGACACATACTGATCCCATTCTTCTCCTAACCAAACAAGTTTTGCTTGGCTTGATCAGCTGTTAAATTTCTTATTTTACTTGAGCTCTGGCATTTCTGGGAGATTTTCACGCCACCATCTGTGGTGACTTGCCTGAGACCAATTGAGAGCTGGCGTGAGTAACAAGCACTTCTCAAATCCAATCCCTGCTTTACCCCCGTAACTGAACATGAGAACAGCAAATCAGACAATTTTCTTGAGTTCAGTCCTAGGAATGCAGTTCAGAAACTTCCAGCTGTGATGAGGTTAATGCAGCAGGAGGTAAAACAATAAATGTGTGAGGAAAGTTTTGAGGGAGGACAAAGGATGTATCAGTCTTTCCATCAGGATGATCCCTAGCTCACGTATACAGTACTTCAAAGTCGAGACTGCATTTCATCTCAAGTCTTTTAAAGGCCCTATGTGCTTCCAAGCTGCCTTTAGCAAAAATTCAGGCAGACGAAGTGCCCTTGTCTCTTTCCCTTTATTTTATTTTAATAGTTTTGTGGCCTTTCCCCTGTCATCTGAGTGCACGTTTCATTGCTGAAGCACTCCTTTGTGAAGAACTTGCCCTGATAAGCCAGGTGCTCAGCAAGGGAAAGCAGTGATCATGAAGAAGAATAAGAGTAAGCAAATTTGCCACATCCCTGCTGATGTCTCGCCTGACTCAGTGCTGTATGAAGGGTTTGTGGCAGGAGTAAGGTTATAGAGGCCTCGCAGAAATGTGGTGCAGTTCTCCATGAAGCCTGTGAAGTCTCTGGATTCTATATCTGAGTGCCTCAAACCAGCTGTTTTTCAAGTCTTTCTTTTGGGATGCAAATCTTAACCCCAGGGGCCATGAATTGCACACAAGTCAGATGGCTGAGCAAAGGAAAAAGACTTCAAAGCCTTGTTGTCCTTCTTCAGGGGAATCCGTGCTTCTTGTGCTGTTCCCTTTCCAGATCTCAGCAATTTTAACTGGCTGCTTGAACTTCACTTTCTAATCTCAAATCCCATGCAAACAAACGAGGGTGGAGTGTAACACTTCAGAGTCAACAAAAACAACTCTCTGCTATAGGCAAAAGCAGAGGTGACTCTGTGACATCAGGAGACGCCTGGTCCCTCCCGCGTGGTGGCCGTGGTGCTGCATGGCACAGCCATGTCTTGAGGACAGCTGCAGGAGTGGAGAGTGACCCTTGCAGGGGGCAGTGCTGCTTTCCCTGGACAACACATGCACGCCTGTACAGAGCCAGGGTTTCTTCTGCTTTGCCAAAGCGTGCATAGCTTGTTCCCAACCACGGAAGCAGGTTTTTTCCATCAGCCTGCTTCATCAGTGCTCATTCCTCCCTTAGCCTGCACAGCCCAATACACTCAGCAGAATATCTGCTGTGTTGTGATGAAGGAGTGAATCTCCTGCTCCAGAGTCCACTCGTGTTGCTCATGGAAGAGGAGAAAACAGGGAAGTACTGGGAGAGCTGAGAGTCTGACTTTTATAGACTCAGCTGTATTTGAAATGTGCTCGCCAGCAACTCCTGCTCAAGGGGCTGGCACTGGCACCACCAAAATACCTGCTGTGTCCCAGCTGTGTGAGGGTGAACAGAGTATTACTGAATGCAAGGGGGACAAAGAAGGACAGGTTTTGGTTCCCACCTTGCCAGTTTTTAAGGGTGACTGCTGTTCTGAGGAGAAAAAGGGAAAGCCTGGCACAGCTCAATTTTTTCCCTTGGTCTTGTTCCACTGCTTTCTATGCACTACCCAGGCTGCTGGAAGCTGATGATAAAAAAAATACCTTCTATTCCAGCTACTTGTGTTTTATCAGTTGCCTATGGTATTGAATATCTCACCCACACTTTTGAGCATCAAGCAGGTTGTGATACCTCAGTGTGTATGCAGTTGGCACAATTGCAAGTGAGTTTAATGCCAGATGTATCCCTAAATATGACACAGGAAATCATGTTGGTGTTTGCAATAAACAGTTATTTTTTTTTCTTGGTAACATAACAGGATCAGGTTTTAAATAAAAGGAAACTGATTATTTGTGGGCAGAGATAATGTTCTTTGGAACGGTTTGTCCACTGGGTGTTTGTTATCGTAATTAAATTTATTGTTCAAATTAAACAAAAGCAAGCTTTTCCCCAAAATTAATTAGTCTTCATAATTGGAAATTGTTTTTCAAAAGTGCATTCAATTTATATGCTAGAAATTACCTAGATTATGTTTTGCTGACAGTTATCAGAGTTGGCCATGCATACCTAATGTTCAGAGATATATTAATTACCTTGCTTAACTAGCACGCTCTAATACATTAATAACTCTGTGCCTTGGAGAACTGCTGCTTGCTGAAAGCTTTTTATTGAGATGCAATTTCTCATAATGCAAAGTTCCTGCTCAGATGACATTCATGCTTAGGCAGAGTTACTGAAAACAATCTGATAATAAGGTTGCTTTCAGCAAAACCTGGTGTAGATGGACAACTGGAGAGTAGTGGCAAGCAATGGCTTTGTAAAATTAAGCTTAAATATGCTTAAAATAAATGTTTCTTAAAAACGCACAGGAAAAGCAGGGACATCTTCCACTAGACCAGGTTGCTCGAAGCCCCATCCAGCCTGGGCTGGAACTTTTTCACTGCACAGAAGGGCAGTAATGGGACAGTAGGATTATGCCAAAGAACAGATGAAAGGGTCACAAGAAAGGGACCAAAACAGCTGGGGGACAGTCTGATTGTTTGACTCCTTGTGCTAGAAATCCGTGACTAAGCTCAAGTCTTACTGGACTCTCCTGAATCCTCATAACGGTGCATTAACCTGATTTTTTTTCATAGATTGCTTTTCTGGAATGGAAAGGTGCTGGGTCTGAGATATTAGAATATTCAGATCTTGACGCACTCCTGCAAAGTTTTTCTGCTATTTCTGATGTAAACAGAAAAGAAAGAACTGCCTACTTTCAAGCCACAAGAGACACTGTGCACCTGTTA
The DNA here is from genome assembly GCA_013397795.1 of Orthonyx spaldingii. Taxonomy (NCBI): domain Eukaryota; kingdom Metazoa; phylum Chordata; class Aves; order Passeriformes; family Orthonychidae; genus Orthonyx; species Orthonyx spaldingii. Next base: position 382,480 of record VZTJ01006262.1, on the reverse strand, counting down.
CAAGTTTTCTCCTTTTCCTGCTATTTTTTTTTTTTCTGGATTCCTTCATGCTGATAAGTGCTTTCAAATCTAGGCTTATGTTTCATCAGAAAAAATTCTCTTTGTGCGGGGTATATTCAGTAACGTCTCCCCTTCTTCAGATTTAGCTCTAGTTTGGGAAGAAAGCAGCACATCTGGTAAGCTAAAAACTCCAGTTAAGCTTGTTCATCTCTATTCAGTTCAGTACTTTGGCTACAATTTTCAACAAAAGGTGGTTAAATTCCCCAAATCCCACAGAAGGGCATACAGGCCTGTGAATAATCTGTCCTTAAATGCCTGACTTACTGGATCAAAATAAATTTAAGCACAGGTTTATATACACAGAGAACTGGTACAGCAATTCCACCTGGCCAAAAAAAAGAAAACAGACCAGTAAAGATTCATTGATACTGAACTGGCACACACTCTGTTTTCAAAAAGCAGTCTTTATACCTTAAAAAAAAAAAAAAAGTACATTTGAGTTGATCCAATAACCAAGACATTCAGCTGTGCATAACTCTGAATCAAGGCACTATGAATATACATGTGGCAAAGACTGAAGCCAAGGTAGACACAGCTAAGTGCTGAATTCCCTGATGAAGAAACTTATTCTTAAAGTTCTTATTCCTATCCATTTATTTTAATTGATCCCAGTCTGTGCTAAGTTATTTTAATGGTCTCATTATTCTGAACTTCTAATATCTGGGTTTTAAAAGGAACATATTTCACAAAGACAACTTCAGTAAATAAGATCAAAGCTTTCTGGGCTGACTGGTTTGGGTTTTGTCCTCTGCAAACAGAGACATATGCCTGATGCATTTTTCAAGAGTGGAGATTAAGAGAAGTCAGTATTAACATTAAGGGTAAGGAAGGCTGGGCCATTCAGTAGTTTGCTTTACAAATGGCAAAAATACTGTGTTGATTGTCTTCATTTGGGGGGCCAGAGATTTATCAAATGCACAGACAGAATTTTAGGTGTTTAATTCCCATTTTGAAGACCCCTTAGACTGTACTACAATGTCCCCTTTGCCTTCTTTCAATTCCTCACCTTTATTAGGACTACAGCAATTTGAAAATGGAAAAAAGCAGAGGGAAGTGCCAGGCAGTGATAATGCCAGGTCCCAGAGCTGTTCTGGTAGCACCTGTGAACAGCCAGGAGCACCACAGAGGCTGGAGGGAGTGGTCTCTGTGGGCAGGAGCGTGCAGTAATGACAGCTGGAAGGACAAGGCGAAGGAGAAATTACCTCATTATTTTCCTAAGTAATACAAACAGCACTTGTATTACTTCTGTGTGGGAGTTCCCAGGAGCACAACTCAGCTTTGAAATCAGGTGTTGGAGAGGAACACGTACAAACAGCCCTGCAGTGCTGCCAGGGCTTTGATAGCCTACAAGGGAGACTCATTTTCCATTTTTCTGCATAGAGAGAGTCACTGGGCAGTCAAGGGATGTTGGGCTTTGCCAGGATGCTTGTTTATAATGTATTCTCAAAATAGGCTTGCTACTTGCATACGTGGTACTGGTGAGGAGTTCTCTGAAGGAAGGGATTGTTTGCTGTGAAGTTCTAGGACTGACGTAAAAGTAACAAAGGAAATGAACCTTAAATAATGTCCAGATACTGCATTGCTTTTTTCTCTGAATTGCTGTGACATGTGGTACTAATCAGCTGTGTCACTGGCACATCAGAAATAGGATTTGGATTGTGACACCAGGTAAAACATTGACAATTCAGAATTCTACCCTTGTTCCTAATTTAGAGGTATAGTATCACATCTGTAAAAACAAAGGGCATATTTCCACATTCCTTTGGGAGAAAACAGAATTTAATGCAGTTTCTGACCAATCTTTTCATTGTAGTTCTGTGTTTATAGGTTAATGTCTCATATGCACTTTTCTTGTTACTCTTAGAGTGTTCAGCCAGATCTGTGGGTACTCAGCCAGTTCATGAGGCCTTCATATTTCCCCTTCTGCAAACTGAGAATAATGTTAGTTATGTGGAGTTCTCACCACGGAAACTGGAGGAGATCTGTTGCTTAATTTTTGCAAATAGATCCAAGGCTATAAAGCACACTGTAAGTGATAAATATGAGTATTTTTAACATGGCATTTTCAATGGCCCAGAGAGTTTCTTCACTGAGAGGTCCAGCAATGTCATCCATCAATTTAAGAACATGAATCTATCAGGACAGTAATACATTAGCTCCCAGCACTGCTCTGTCCTCCCATTGCAGTTACCTTGACAAATCACTCAGTTCAGAGGCACTGCATCAAACATTATTTCTCTGACAGATAAACCAGGATGCTTCATAAATGTTGTGCTTGGAGGTGGGTGTGGAAAGCTCTGTTCAGGGAAAGACAAGGCACTCCAGGGTGCTGTGGAGAGGGACTGTGCCCAAAAGTGGGAGGGAGTTGCTGTGAGGGTGGTGAGGTGCTGGCACAGGTTGCCCAGAGAAGCTGTGGGTGCTCCATCCCTGGCAGTGTCCAAAGCCAGGTTGGATGGGGCTTGGACCAACCTGGTGTAGTGAAAGGTGTCCCTGCCCATGGCAGGGGGCTTGGAACTAGATGGTGTTTCAAGTCCCTTCCAACCCAAGCCATTCTATCTCTCTGTGAAGGGGAGTGAGTGGTGATCTGAAACGTCCTGTTCTGTTTTTGGAGGGATGGATGCCAGACGATGTGCTAAATAAAGTCTAAGCGAAGAGTGGGATGTGTGACCCTGGGAGCTGGAGGAAGTGAGAAGGACCCTAAAGCTCCTTGTTTATTTCAGCATGTTAGAAGGCAAAGCTGCAGTTTTGGTTTTAGGGAAATTTGGATTTTCAGAGTTTGAGGAAACATAGGCTTTTTTGACCTGGGGCTGGGAGGTGGCAGTTCCATGCTCCCACATGGAAATCACAATCTGCCTGCTAAACCCATGCTGTATTTCCCTCCTCTGGTGGAACTTTCATTCCCATGGGAAGCAGGGTGGCTGCTCTAACTGTGGCATAAACAGAGGAAAGTGAGGTAAGAAGAATTCCTGTGAGGCTTGAAATAGGCTCAGACTTTGCTTCCTGTTATTTCTGAGCTTTTCAAGGGTGATGGCCATGACCAGGCTGCACACACAGTCATGCTGCAAAATCTGAACTGAGAACTTCTCCATCAGTGGAGAAAGTCTGGGGGGGAATTAGTTTTGTGGCACAGCTAATCTCTGCTGCCTTGGTTAATCCTTGTAGCCTGTTGCAGAAATAATTCAGTCGCTGTGGGACCCAAACCTGAATCAGCTTGACTGACATCAACCAAAAAACCCAAAAAACCTGCAGCAAATCTCTTTTAATAACTTACAGCATGTACTGGGGTTTGCTGTGTCACAGCCTCAGTTTTGGTGTGGCAATGGCAGGTTAACAAGCAAATCTGATTGTGGCTCAGCTACTGGCCAAGGACCTCAAGTTTTTCTCTAAGCGCATGCTCCTCACCAAAATCTAAGAAAGCTTGGGTTTTTTGCACAAATCCCAGTAGAGTTAAGGCAGGATTTTTCTGGAACAAAGGTATAAATTATGGTAGTTGTGAACTCCTATGCTTCTTCTTTCCTTCTCCAGTAACAGGAATTTTGAATAGGATGAAATAGAACTAAGTGTATTGGTGTAGATTTATAGGTACTTGCTTTAAAGAAAAAACGGAATCTTGGGCCAGGTTATGTCCATGAAATGCTAGATCGTGTCAATCAGCTTCTCAGCATTGTGCACTGCCAAAGCAATTTCACTTTAAGTGCTGGAAAAAGTAATTGAATTTGAATTGCAAGTTGTTGTTCTCTTGTGTTCAAGATAATATTTCAGTGTTCTCTTTTCAAGTCATTTTTCTTTTCCTAAGTGTTATCTCTCATGTCGTTGCATCAGAGCTTGATATTCACCCTTCTGGTTCAGGTTCACATCCTGGGAGACTTTGCAAAACCTGGGTATGTGTGAAGATTTAAGTCCTTGCTGCTTGTGATGTAGCCAGTGTGGTGTAGTAAATACATCTGCCTCTGTCTGGAGAAGCTTTTGGTTGTTGATAGGCTTCCTGGGTTGTGAATGATAATGCATGTGAGACAAGCTGTTTCTCCAAGCATGGGTTGTGACTGTCCTGTGCTTTTATAATTTTCTCTGTGAGCACCCCTGGACTTTACAGGAGCAAAACCTGGCACAGTGGGCAGCTCTCTTTGCTGCTCTTTGCTGGCACACAGGAGTTTGCTGTCAGCCTGGAGCTAACCAGAGCTGTGGGGAGGTGGTGTCACGGTGCCAAGTCTGAGTCAGTGCATGCTCACAGCTCCTCTGGTGCAGGCAGAGCCAGTTCAGGTCAATCAGCAAGATGTACAGGCTTAACAGGGAGAAAAAGACTTGTACGCCTGACCAAGATGGGATTTGTGTTCCCACTGCAGAGCAGAAGCCTGGATGTTTTGTCTCCCCTGCTGCCCCAACAGCTGTGTCTGTCACCTCTCTGAAAGCACCCGAACGCAGTGCAGGCACTAAAAATGCCCAGACACCTGGAGTCCATGCCTAACAGGGCAAAACCTGGCCTTCTCTTGAGTCGCTGCTGTCACCTGGGCTGGCCCTACTGAGCTGTTGCAGATGCTGTAAGTCATCCTCCCATCACACCTACAGGGCTGGATCGAAATACAGGTTGTCCTCTGGGAGTGGGAGGAGAGGAGAGGGCAGCAGCTTGGGCAGTTTCCATTCAGGAGCTTGTTTGTGGCCATGTATTGACCTGATGACAGAGTCAAGATCTGAATTCAGGCCCTTGGATCCAGCACCACAAGAACCAGCTGACAGACTGTGGCACTGCCAACCCTCCTGAGCTGCTTGAGAGCATAACCATAAACATCCATTTTATTGGTGAGGCAGCCTCTGCCAGGGTGCCAGCAACACCTCACCAAACAGTTTTGAAAGCAGTAGAAAACAGCAGAAGTAGTAAAAGTGCAGTGCAGCACTGCTGTGATTTGGTGGCTCCCAGAGAGCAACCGTGGCCCCTATCCTGCAAAACTTGGAAACTTGTTTAACCTGAGCCTCCCAGAGAGTCTCCCTGGCTGGGCAGGCTGTTCCCTTGCAGGGAGCTGCAGAGGGAGCATTAATGCTTGTAAAGAGGAGGGGCAGGCACTGATCTCTTCTCTCTGGTGACCACTGACAGAACCTGAGGGAATGGCCTGAAGTTGGGTCAGGGGAGGTTTAGGTTGGATATTAGGAAAGGTTCTTCCCCCAGAGGGTGGCTGGGCACTGAACAGGCTCCCCAGGGCAGTGGTCACAGCACCAAGCCTGACAGAGCTCAAGAAGTGTTTGGAAAATGCTCCAGGCACAGGATGTGACTCTTGGGGATGGTCCTGTGCAGGGCCAGGGGTTGCACTTGATGATCCTTGGAGGTCCCTTAAAACTCAGCATATTCTGTGATTCTATGATTCTGTGATCAAAGCTAAAATCCAGCAAAGCTGTATCCAGCTGAATCTGTACAACAGCCAAGTAAATGAGCAAATGCAATTTTGTGTATGATATTTTTTCACCTTTGTTTAATTACCAGAAGTTCTTCTTAAACAGAGAAAACCTCTTGAGAACAAGAACAAAGTTTATTTTGTAGTCATTGACAGTTAAATATTTTCATCAAAATTAGATGCACACTACATTCAACTTGTGCACAGAAGCTTTTTTTTTTTTGAAAAACCAATTACAATTTTTTTTCCAGTTTGTCCTCAATCTCTCAGAGTAACAGGGAGATTAACATTCTGAATGATAAAAACCATGAGGTAAAATTATAGTAATTAACTCCAACATTGCATGTAATATCCAGAGAAAACTTTCTTGTTATGTATGTTGTCTTTAATTATAATTTAAAGGTTTGAAAAGGAGAAATTAATTATAGTTTTTACCCTGAGATTGGCAAAACTCAAAACATAAAGCTGATAGAGGATGCTCTGGAGAACATCTTACCCACCATTCAATTTAAACGTCATTTAAGAGCCCAGCCTCCTGATGAGTTGCTTAGATTTCCAAATCCTGATATTCCCTTGTCGTTAAAAGCACAGTGTGAGACCAATTTCCCGACCTTGTGCAAATGATATTATCCTCCAGTAACCTGAAATGGGAATGCTCGGGTCACCATACCTGGCATTTTGGAGTAACTCTCTTCTGGAGAGTTTCTTACATTAGTTTATCTTTTCAGCATGTAGGTGTTATTGTGGCACAGGACTGAAAACAGCATTTTTGGACATGATCTTCAGCTAATTTGTCATGAGCAGCCCATAATCTTTGCAGAAGCCCAGTGTTACCCTTAATGCCATGCTGCAGACCCTTGAAAGTTCTACAGCAGATCAAAAGAGAGCAAAAATGACAATGCCCACCCTAATCAGAGACTTGCAGATCTAACACTGTTTATAATGTATCTGCTGCTGTTCCTTCAGTAAACAGAAACTGCTTTTTATAATTATTCCTTATCAATAAGCTTAGATAGGTTTTACAAGTCATAATATCCATCACATGCCTAATTAAATGAATTAGGGTTTTTTTTATTGCTGTTGCCAATTACAAGTGATCTTCAGAACATTCCTGAAGTCTCTAATTATAACTTATCTCTGTCTATTTGTATAATGGCTAAGTGTTGTGCCACAGAAAAGCAAAGTCATATAATCAAATAATATATCCTTTAACACTGTTGAATTAATAAGGGTTGTGTAAGTCCAGTTTTAGAATTAAATGAATCATGGGGAAGATCCTTGAGCCCAGAAGATATTTGTTTCAGATTTTAAAAACAAAAAAAGTATTTATCCTGTGGGTTTTGCTTTATAAAATACGTAATTTTTTTTTAAATAGTAGGAAATAAAAGTCTCAGTTTTGCAGCAGTTGAAGATAAAATATGGGGATAGAACCTTTGGAGAAATGTTCTGTAGCTCTTGGAAAAATGAATATTCTCAACTTGAGGGGAAATTATAATGCTATACTGTTTCAAGTGTTCTAATCTAACACAGATAATTATTTAATTTAAGTGAACTTTAGAGATTAATTTTGAGGTATTTGAGATAAATTAGAGATTTTATCTGAGCCTGATTCCTAGGAGGGAAGGGACCATATCACAAGAGTTTGCCTCTCCACTGGCAGCTTTTTGTGATACTGAGAAGCTTTATGTGGCCCTTCAGAGTATGACGGGTGCCTCTAGACCTCCAGGTTACAAGTATGTCTTTGCCAGGGTGCATGATTCTTACTGTAATCTCAGGCATTCCATTATTCATCCAGGAAAGCAGGGATTTATATATAAATATATATATATAATTTTAAAAGAAACAAAAAAGGAAAGAAAAAAAATACAAGAAGAGGTATGCAGCATCTCTAGCCATTAATAACAAAAGACTCTGCAAAGTGGTTCTGAAGAAGCCATGGTCTGAGCTCGAACTATCAAGTCAAACTTCAGCTGCATTTAATGGGTTTTGGGGAGCCTTTCAGCAATGCTACTTCATGCAGTTTTATGATTTTTTTTCCATCTAAGTGTACATTTTGATAGAGAGAAATGCCTGTTGCCTTCTGCGATGTACTTTATCGTCTGAACACACATCATCCACGCCTTCCTTCCTTCCTTTGACTACTGTTCTTCCAGTTACAGTTCAGGTTCGAAAAGTTAAAGTAATATCAAGTGGTTCTACTGTACCATCGACTGTGGCTGAGCAGCCTCACAGACAGGGACAGTTTGTCCTTATAACCAAAGCAATAACATTTTATTCCAGTTTCTATCAGCTGTTAGGTAGGATCTGCTTGTGCCATCATCAGATGCTTTTGTTTCTTTTATATTTAAATTCACAGATTGAATTTTAAGAGGTTTATGCTAAACTGCAGATGCAGTGTGCTGAGTTGAGCATTGCCCGTTGGTGCCAGCTCAGGCCACCCTTTACCAAGTAGAGGTAACCAGCCCAAAGTAACATTTTCCATGGGACTGGTCACGGCATTTCCCTGAGGGGCATCCTTGCTGCAGCACGGTTTCCCTGCTGAGGGCTGTGACTCCAGTCCCAGGCACTGCCACCACCTCTGCTCTCACAGCTGACCCAAACCCCGAAGCACCTGGTAAAGACGTTTGCCCTGAGGGCAGATGATAAAGGATTCCTCTTGCATTAAAGCCCTTTGGAGAGCACAGACTGCCAGCGTTTTGCCCCCGGTAGGGGGTTGCCAGCACAAGTCAATCTCTTGGAACACAACCAGCACTAAATACTTTGCAGCCCCCTAAAGAAGCTTCAGGAGATGATGGAACTGTCCAGTGCTGGCAGCTCTCCTCACTTCCAGGTGCTTCTACTGAAATGCAATTTGCTTAAGGGGAAATGCAGATTTTGTGGTTTGATCTTTAGCATTATTATAGAGGCCAATCTGTAATAAAGCAAGGGAATGGCTCTGTGAATGTTGTAAGCCCTAGGGAAAAGTGTTCAGCTTGTACTTGATACAATTAGTGTCTGGTGAGCTTGAGGAACACCTTGTGGTTTTTTCTCCTTATGTAGGTTGGAATTTTATATCCTGTTTGAGTAGAAGAGATGCTATTTCTGATTAAAGGTAGAAATCCTAACTTGGACCAAGTTTTTCTTGTGCCAAAGCAGTGGCAGAGCTATGTTGCATCAGTGTGTGTCACTGTGCCAGTGCACAATCACCATGTAGTGTACCTGCTGAAGAGCTGCTCCCATATTGCACAGCAAAAACAGATTTAATCCATGCAAATGTCTGCCTGTTTCCATTAACTTCTCCACTGTGCAAACATTTGCAAGTATAATCTGTTGTCTGTCAGATGCAATGTGTTTCCAGCAGCCCTCTCCACGTGCTTTATATAGGCAGCTTTTCAAAGTGAGACCGAGTAGGATGTGCTCCATCATCCCTTGTGCCAGCCACTGCAGGTTGGGCAGAGGGGAGGAGCAGGCCCAGGACCACTGGTCTGTGCTCTAGCAGAGCTGTGTAACAACAGCATCTCTTGGGCTTTTCACAAGTTGGAAGTAAAGGGACAATATCAGCTTATTTAATTTCACCTATGGTGATACTTGAAACTGATTCCCTTAAAATAACAAAAAAATCTTTTCAGCAGTTGCTATTCTAGAAGTAAATATTGGTCCTTTTCCCTTTTTTCTTTACAAATGCTAAAAGAAATTAGTTCAGAGTGACTTGTGAAATATAGAAAAAGGTCTTGGATGACTGGACAATAAACATGGACACATTAGATCAGCAACTTACCCCAGTGAAAAGGAGCAAGAGAGTGGAGAATCATCCCTTCCCTGCAATCAGACAAATACAAAGTCTGACATAACACAAAGGTGGAAAATATTGTAAAAGGCAGAGGACTATAAGGATTTTGCAGAGACCTGTGAGAGGAGATGTGACTCCAGAGTGGTGGTCATTATACTTTGGTCCACAGGTCCTAGGGATCCCTCCAGTGACTGACTAGTCCTAGGGGATGCACAAAGGGGACTAAGGACAGGGATTTCTCTGCTGTCAGTCTTGTATTTCTCATCATATTCCTCACCTCTGCTGGGGAATGGCTGAAGATCAGCAAATACCAGAAGCTGGTCACTGGAAAATGTTCAGGAACTGGCAGGGCATGTATTTCCTTTTTGCCCCCCTGTGGCTGTGCTCACCCCAGAATCAGTCAAGAAGAGCCTACTTGAAAAGGCAACAAGAAAGAGAAGGAAAAAAGGAAGCATCTGTCTTGGATCCTGGTGTGCCCTGCACCACCAGGACTGATGACCCCCAGCATCTGTATCTTGTCCCCCTGGGGCAATGGCTGCTTTCCCTGTTTGCTTCATCCTTTTGGAGCCATCTCTTGGCTTGTTAAGTATTTGTGCCAAGCCCTCACAGGGAGCAGAGCCCACAGAGGAGAGATGCAGCCTGGGATGCCACTCCAGGACAGGTCATAAGATAAAGAAGGCTGAGCTCAAACGACTGGGCTACACTGAAATTCGGTGTCTGTACATACACACAGCTTGTTTTCTTCTCCCTCAGTAGCACCACATGTGTAGGAATGCACAATGACCAAACTCCATTAATTCCCTTGTAATGCAGCTACTAATTTACAAGCCAGGAGCCTTGTTCCTGCTTTCCAGGACTGTGCAGGCACTGGTCTTGTTTTCTAGTGGAAATGACGAGGCAAACTGCCCCAGCCATTCTTCCTATTCATTTTTCCTAATGCACTCAGGTTTCTCTCTGTCTCTTAGCCATGGGCTTCAGTAAGACTTTCATTGAAGCTGAGAGAAGCAGTTTGTACATGTCTAAGCATGCATATGTATATGTACACATATATGTACATGTATAAGCATTTCCCTCAGCAGGCAACCATTCACAGAGTTCAGAACATCACTGCTGATGATCCCAGCCAGGCAATTCAGGCAATAACTTGACTTGGCTGGATGTCAGAACTTCTATCTGTTGTCTGTGAGCAGAGCTAAGCCAGGCAACATTGGGATGCCCAGGATTGTTGAGCAAATCTGGGAGCTGGAGTAAAACCACAGCTACCAACTGTTGGCCAAGGAGGTTTGAGCTCTGGTTTGCTGGGTTTATCCCTCTTTTGGAGCACAGTTTGAGTTGCACTGGTGTTGTGAGGCAGAAGGCTGCTTATTAACCCACAGAACCTCATACATCAGGCAAATAACAAGGTAACACTAAATGCCTTGAAGTTGCCTCACAACCACTCGGAGAATCTCTGATGATCTTCCATGTCATCACAAGAGCAGGATGCATTTCAAGTGTCCTTTTCAGGTCCTCTGACTATCCGAAGGGATGATGCTCAGACGCTTATGATTGGGATAGCTGAGAGAAGTTAATAGAGTAATTACACTCCTGTCTGTGTGCTGCAGTACTAACAAGCCATATTGCATTTACTGTAACTGAGAAAGCCACTGAAGATAAAGGCCAACCACAATTAGCAGCTCACAGGGCTGCTTCTAGAGCTGGTGTAGTCTATTCCTCTAGTTTGAATATTCAGGTAAATTCTCCTGCTGGCAGCTTCAGCTGACACTCAGTGCACTGCCCTGCTGTTTTCTCCTCCTACACTGTGAATTAACAGAGTCCTGTGGCCATAGGTGAGGTAAAGTTCACTGATCTTTCATGCCTCTTGACAGGACCAGGCACACGAACATGCAGCTCCACTTCTTAGAGTGAAAGACTGAATTTGTATTTTGCAAAGGAAAGGATTAAAATGCCATCAAAGGTGAAAGAATAAATTTTTAGGGTGAAAACTTCAATTTCAATGAAATTATAGCAGTAGTCCTAGATAAATGTGAGGATGGGTTGGCAGTAAGTTTGGAGGCAGTCCATTTGCTGATTAAATTTGATTTTATACGTATAGCCACGCTAAACCCCAATTATCGTTATTCAGGAAAAGCACCTGGATTAATCAGACCTGCCACATCCATCTTTTTCTAATGCCTATTTCACTGGCTGTGACTCCTATAGAGGAAAATTTCACCAACTGATTAGTTTTACAGCTCTAATGTTTCTAAGCTGCAAGTATGAAGAGCCAGTATCAGATCTCCCCACTTTCCTTCCTCCCCTCCCAAACAGGGCTGGACGAGCTATCTGCAGGGAGCTTGGGAACCATGCCTTCCAACAGGGCTCCTGGGAGCATGGGGCCAGAGGTACATGCCCAAGGTGTGGGGCAGTGCTGGGGTTTCTCCCTTGTTCCAAAAGTAATGTCACAAAAAGTGAGATGCCCCAATATTGCCATTTTTACTGCAGATGAGGAGCACGGTGGGACCCAGTGTGGAGTTGAAGGCAGGAGTTTGTTTTGAGATGTAGAGTCCCAACACCCAGTGCAGAAAGCAACAGACAGACACATGAGGCACCAGAGCTGCCTCTGTCAGGGTGCCCCTCCATGGGGAGGTTGTTGAAGGGGAAAAGATGGGATGGGAGGAGAAGGTGTTGGGAACAACAGTGGAACTGAGCTGGCAGCTCAGCTATGGGCAGGGGTGGAGCAGCTGGAAACTGGCTGATTTCACTGATCTGGACTTCCATTAGTGCTGCCACCCCCTCTGCACCACTGGGTCTGGAATGTCATCCTGCTCCCACCCAGTGATCACCTTGTATCAGTGAACAGAGGATGCCTTTAAATCGTGTACCTCAGCAAGAGGCAGTTCTGGCTCTTCCCCGCAGCGAGAGCCGGGCTGTCTGAGGGATGCAGGATGAAGAAACACCCAGCCAGGCTCTCTAATTGTTTCTGGCCACTGATTGACTGTAACAGCCCGTGGATTCTCAGGCTATTCCCTGCTAATTGAAATGACTGTGGAAGAACAGACTTTGCCGCTACTCAGACAGCTCTTTGGAGCCAAAGGAAATCTATCCTTTATAGTTTCCTCCAGCAAGTGAGATGACATCAGCTCTGTGGGTGGACAAATGTATTGAAAACCTGTCAAAATTCATAGTATTTTCAGAGATGCAGATATGCTCGAGCTAGAAATGCTGTTATAATCAGCTAATGTCAGCTCCTTTCTGTCACAAAGGTTGGAGAGTCTCACCCAGACATTTCGACAATTTCCAAATCTAGAAAAATTGAATCTAAAGTCAGAGCTGAACTGCTCAGCAAGAAGGTCATTAGTACTGAGACAGATGAGACAGAATAGATTCTCCATAACTTGTTGTTTTTTTTTTTCTTTTTCTTACAACCAGGTGACTTTCCTTCTGATAGACTGATACTAATGAGAATTATTTTACTGATCTAAGATGTGCTAACTGGTGTCCTCTGGTCTGTATCACACAGGAAATGTGAATGTTTTGTTCTACCTTTGGCATCCACAAATCTTTGAAACATGGAGTGGCTGGCAAGTGGGTTTGTGGGCTGCATTTCAAGATGTGTGACAAATCTTACTGGGAACCTACCAACACATTAAGGAGAGTCTGGATGCTTGTGTGCATTTGTTTGGCTGCAGATTAAGTATTGGCCATGAAACAGCATGTCCTGAGGACATGCATGGATGGCTTTCACAGTACCCAGTCTGCAGTATGAAGAACAATTCAGAGAAGGCCAAAAATTATTTTCTTCCCCTTTTTGATCTTTGCATTCACTGCACCTTTCTCCTTCACTGTACCTTCCCTCTGTGAGTAAAGAACATGGCTGTGTGCTTCCTTTATTAAACAACTCCAACTTTCTTTTCTTCATATGAAGAATTATTGTAGCTCTCCTGCTCTCTCTTCTTTCCCAGGACATGTTTTCCTTTGGTTCTGATGGATCAGTTTGCACCATTGAGACTCAATGCTCTAAAACCTCACATGAATTTTACAGTCATGCAATAAGATTTTGAAAGTTAATAACACATTGTTATGGAGAGGGAAAGCACTTGAAGAAAAGCATGGGAAATTACACACAGATCAGAAGTTCTGAAAGACTTTGCAAGTTCATAAAGCCTTATAAATACAAAATGAGCTTCTCAAAGGACCAGTCTGAACACCTCCTGAAGCCAGGAAAATCATTGTGTAAATAGTCTGAGCACAGTGCAATGCTTCCTGCACACCTCCTGGCAATGCAAATACTCACAGCCCTTTTCACAGAGGTCCTGGCTTCATAAGCAGCCACCAGCACAGCTTGTATCTTTGCTGGATTTCCCAGCCTATTTTTGAAGAGCTGCCTGACTTCTATTCCATGCACAGCTTTGCAGTTCCCTGAGTGGCAAATCTAGGATGGGATTTCCACCCCCACTCCTTCCCCCACCCTTTACTGCATCACTGCCAACTCCACCAAGTGTCTGATCTCTCCCCAAGCCAGCCTTTCTCACTTCACAACTTTTCCCCTTGCAGTCTGAGCTGGGTTCCCAGTGCAATCTCAGTCTGTTATTTCCTAGAAGACAAACAGCCCAGCAAGGGAAAGTATTTTAGGGCATATTACTCTTCATTTTCTTTCTTTGCTTCAATCTGATATCAAAACCCCTTTTAAAAGCATCTCTCCTGCTCTCGGCAAGTATTCAGAATAATTTGACTTTCCCCCTCTGCTCTGGAAAGATTTTTCTTTTCTCTCTGTCACTCAGGCATAGGCAAATATCTAATATTATTCCTGCTGAAAAGCTCTTGCCTGCTATGTTGGCTCTGCAAAGGATTTGGAGATAATACAGCCAGCAGGGCTGAGGGGTGGTGACAGTGGTGAGCTCGGCCAGAATTCTGTGCCGTGTGCCATTGTACCCACATACAGAGCTGTGACTTCCTGGCAAAATACACTTTGGCTGTGACAAAAGTACACAGACAAGAGGTGAGAGAATCTTGACTTATTGAGGACACAGGTACTAGAAAGTCCCCATGAGCTAATGGAAATATGATGCAAAATATGCAGGCCCAAACCAGGAGATGAGGGTCTTTGGATCCTCCTGGTGAACAGCCTGTGAATGTTAATGCTGCTAATTAGTTGAGGGAGATGCTGTTATAAATAGAAGAGCTGACTGAATCTTTTTTGTGGCAGATAAGCGTACAATGAGTTTAGTAATTTCCTGTTTAAGAGCATGGCGATATTTATAAAGCTATTTTTAATTGTTCATTACTGTTAATTACTTGGGTTTTAAAAAAAGAGACAGCATTATGAAAGAATTGAAACTATATGTTTATCAGAAACTAACATCAACCAAGATGCCCCCTTCAAGCTGACTGCCGGGGAAGATTGTCCAGGTAGCAGACACATGTACTTTGAACCAACAGTGATTTTTCAGGCTGACATGAATTTTGAGCTCTCACATTTCTATTTTCATCACGTTTCTTTTTACTGTAAACAACTTCCTTTCCCTTTTGTCCATGGGACCAGGGACAGCGGGACTTTGCCTCAGACAGGGAAAAGAGATTCTGCAAAGCCCAGACTTTGCTGGAATTGCTATTCTCACCAGAAGAGTGACCCACAATACATGGAATGTTTTCCTGTGTCAGAAAATCTCCCGATCTCTAACACGTGGGGAGTTGCAGCAGACTAACAGCTGATGCTTCATCGCTCCTGTCCAAATGTTGTTGCCCACATGCTTGACAGTGAATTAGCTGCTAATAATGGATCGCCAGGCTCTTCTGGAGTGAAACATTTACAAGAACCGACATGCTGCCAAGTTTAAAGCCTGGGAACACAAGGCAATTTCAAACCTGTCATTTCCTCACAGAAAGGGGATTATTGTTTTGTTATCAGCAAAGATACTATGTTATGTAGCTTTCCTGCCCTTGAATTATTTAGGTCATATGGGATGGCCGTGGGTTATATTGAAAAATTCATCTTTTGGGTCTGTGTGTTTATGTAATGGATCTATGTCTATATAAACATCCAATGTGGAATTCACTGGCTGTGTGCACAGCCGGTGCAGGTGCACAGACCACATACACGCAAGTCTCCATGCTTACAGACTTGCCAATTGCCTCAGACAGCCCCTGCAAGAGATTTATTGCCAGCTCAGCTCCCCCTGTTCTCGGCACTCAATGTGCCTCCTGTGACAGCTACAAGGAGTCAGTGCAGCACCTGAGGCACTGACTGAAGCTGAAGTTGGCAAGTACCCCTGCTTTATTCTTTGTGCCATAAGCCTTTGGCTTATATAGCTGAACTTGACTGCTTTATCCAGTGAGAGGTGCTCTGAGAGCCATCTCTTGATCACAGCTTTTCTATAGCTTATTTCTGCTCATCAATACATAAAGGAGATGATAAAATTGCCAGTGTATGGCGAGAGAGGATTGTGCTGTTGCATCCAGAAGGTAGCAGTTGATCCCACTTTCATTTTGGGCGTGGCATCTTGTGCTCCCTGCTGGGTTTTGCAAAAATTTCTGTGGTTCCTGATGCTCAGAGTGTACAGAGCTTCAAGTAATGCATTCACATGCCCATACTGCAGAAAAGTGGGAGATGAATTGGACCTAGTTTTTAAAACATTTGAAATCCTAAATCAGAAAAGGTATCTCGGCCATGTTCTGGCTTTCCAGTAAAGCCATGCTTCTGCTGCTGAGTGTCCCTTTCACTAGTTAAAGGGCATGAACCATGGTGACAAATTCATGGTATGCTACTGGTTTGTAGAAAAAACATAGTACAATTTTAAGCCTTGTTTCATTTTTGTTACAATATTGAAGCATGCAGTGATAATAAGACACACTAATACTTTGTTGCTATCTGGTAATTAAAAACACAAATATTCTCGGGGTGCTCTCAAGTCTTTTCCTTTGCACATTCATTTCCTCTGCTTCACAGTCTGTAGTTAAACTGGCTTGAAAAATCACATTTTTCAGAATGTGCGTGTTTCGTGAGGAACAGTTTTAACTTGAATATAAGTTGATTTCTTGCAGCTCCTCAAAAGCTGAGAATTTATGCAGAGTATTCAGGCTAATTTCCTGTAGTTTTCCAACTGAGGCTGTCATCATGATCTACAGAAAACAGCAACCAGCCTTACATGAGATATAGCAATGATTCCATCTTCTTGTGTAGTGAAATAAATATGTATGTGTGATGTATCTACACATCTATAGTATATGCCCTGTACATATGTCTTTGGCACTTCACTTAAATATGTCAGTTAAAATAATGTGTTTGAAAATTTAGACTATAAGCACAACTTTGGGAGATTATGAAGTTTGAATAAATTCTGATCGTTAATATGCATCTGTATTTACCTTTGCAGGGCAGTACCTGCCTTACAAAATGGTGTTGTACTGCAGAATTGCCTTTGATTTACAGCAGCATCAATGTGCTGATTGACTCAAAGGAATTGAGACAGCAGGTCTGGTTCTGGCATAAGATTTAATGTATTTCTTTTAACTGTTTCTTTCTAAGTGCAAGGCAGCTGCACCAGTAAGGAGGCACTGGCATGTTTTGAAAGGGCATTTCCCTCACAAAAGCAGGCATAAGTCAAAGGAAATCTAAATTCCTCACTGCAAGAAAATCAGAAAGTAAAGAGAGGCTGTTTGGAGGGCTCATTGTTTGAGAATTCCTTTTAGGAAGCTTTTCATCAGTAAATCTGTAGACATCGCCACTTCTTACTCTAAGCCAAGCAGGAAAAAACATAATTTTTTCCTGTCAATGCCTTGAATTAAAAATGACTAAACAAGCATTTGTGGCAGGTTAATTGCTCCTTGGGTACTTGCAACCCCTGCACAGAGTGGGTGTGAATATTAACTCCAGCAAGCAGCAGCTCACCGCACGGGGAGGCCGCATTAGCCAGACGTAGATGGTCCCCAGTAGGCCCCTACCCAGACGGCATGTGCACCACAAGGTCAGCTCGACCTTCCTCCACTGTTTCCTCATTATTTCAGCTATTCCTTTGCTGAATCAAGAAATCTGGCGTTACAGAGCTCCCAAAGCAGAGCAGCAACACAGCAATGGAGGGAGGGGAGGACAAGGTGCTTGGAGTATAACTACTATTCTTTAAAAAGTTCACAGCGTGAGTCCTACCTATAAAACTATGGTACAAAAATGTTTAGTCCATGTTTCAAACCCACTTGTCTGTCACACAGACACACAAACACAGCTTCTCTTTTCTCCAAAGACCCATATTCAAACTAAAGAAAATAAATGGTGCAGTAATACTTAGATTCACCTCAGATTAGTTGGAGTAGCATGTACTCACAGTTGAAGATTCAATCAAAGCAACAATTGTGTTTTTATAACTGCATATAAATATGTGTCCTAGGGCTTTGTTTTCTCTTGGTATTTCATTCTGCTCAGATCTCCATCTCTCGGAGTGTGTGCACACCTGGAAACGTGGGGAAGCACTGTAAGAGAGGAGACAGCAGAACCAAAGAGTGGCCAGGGCTGGTCTTTCCACTCAGGTCTTGAGATTATTCAGAGGAGGCTGCCTTGTTTGCTCTCCAGAGGCTGTCAGCGTGAGGAGCACTTTGATAGTCAGGTTACCTGGTCTGATCGGGGATGTAACATTAGAAATTGAATGTGCAGTAATCTTTCATATTCATCCAAACTGTCATTGCTTTTGTGCCTAATACAACTGTTAATGCATTTATTCTTGCAATGCTGTCCTGAAGCAGGGTGGTTCTGTGATCCATCTTTTGCAGGGAGGGAGCTGAACTGCAGAGTCACCTGCCGAAGGTCAGGCAGGAAAACTGAAGAAAAGGGAGCAGGACAGCTTTCTTAAATGCTTAGAGACTCTTAAATGCCTCCTCCCCTTGAGGCTAATCCTGGGGGGAATGAGGATTGAGCAGCGCAGGCACACGAGCATGGAGTGACTCACTTTTACCTTTTCAGTGCCTTATGCTTACTCAGATGTCTGAGTGTCAGCCAGAGGTAACAGCGGTACCGGCTGCATTCTTGGGATATGTGTTGGTGACTCTTGGTTGTGAATTTGGGCATCCAGGATAAGGACAAAGCCTGCTTTGGGAAGGGACTAGGGAGATAACCCCAAGATACATCTAATCAGCTGTGATTTTTTCAGCAATGCATTATCATTGCTTTGTACCCTGTCATGTGGTTCTTTCTTACACATAAATCCCGGCTTTGCTTTGCTTTCTCTTTTCTTTGCTGTCCCCAGAGATTAATGCAGCGTGTTGTGTGGATCCAGCTGGACATGGGGCACAGGTGGGAGATCATGGCCTGAGATTAAGTTTTGATCTTGATCTCATCCATAGTTTTAATTTTGTGACCAGAATGGAAATCAAGTATAAATATATGGACCTTGAGTCTACCTTAACTTTCTGAGATACCTGAGTAGAGACATCCCTCTTGACGCTGCTACATAAAGAATTCTGCACCAATTAATTTTGTATCTGGATGTAACTTTGGCTTTTAGCTGGATTTAGCTCCATGGACCAGACCCCATCTGCTTCTGTGGGTGAAGGGAGATGCAGATGTCTCAAAAAGCAGCCACAGAGCCAAGTCCTTTTGCAGTGACTGATCAATACTCGATGTAAATAACTAAGTGCAGTGACCCAGCAGCAGTCTCCAAGTTTGTTTTCTCAGCTGGCCCAGCTGGAGGGCATGAGGGCTGTGTGGGCTACAGCCAGGGCCATTTCTAGGGCTATCCTGCTGCCCTGCAGTTAATTTCAGGGTGTGCTTCTCTGCAAAGCTGGCAGAGCAGGTACGTGAGTGTGATAGCACCTGCTGAAAGGCATCAGTTGTATTCCTTTGCAGTCTTTTCTTTTTCCTCTTGTGCTATTTTTACTCTGGTTTGAACCAGTGTTTAATTTGCCTCTTTTCACTTCTTGCCTCTAATAACAACTCTCTCTCTCATCTCACTGCTTTGCCTGATAATTTTTCCTCCTTCTTTGTTAGATGTCTGGTTTCTCATATTCTCCTTTCTTCTCTCCCCCTGTCTTGCACACTCCTCACATATATTTTTATGTATTGTTTATCTGCACAGCTCCCCAGGACATGTTCGGTAGGTGTCTTAAGAGGCAGGAGAGAAGGTCACAACCCTGCCAGCTGCTTGGACACGTGCACAGAGAGAGCCATTTCCACAAAGGGAGGCAGACTAATGTCTGCTAAAGAAAGCCAGCTTTGGTAGCCCAGCAGTGCCGAGCAGGCAGAGCATGGAACCTGCTGCCTCTTGATGCAAAATGTGCCCCATTCACCATTACCTTGTCCCCATTTGCCCTGTTGTTCTGTTTCCATTTCAGCAGTGTTTTGATGGCATTTCCTATGAGGATTCTCTTGTGCAAGGCATTGTGAGAGCAGGGAGCAAACTGCATCCCTGTCAGTTAAGAGCTAAAGATGTGAACTGGCAGCCTGGAGGAGAAGGGTCTTTGCAAACCCACACACCAGCTCCATGGCCTCACTGCGCTCACTGGACCCCTGCTTTCCTTTAATCAAGCTGTTGCAATGGTGCCACACCTTATTCTTGGGCTTCAGCCGACCTCACCCACTGAACCTGCTCCTTTGCAGGGATGTTTCAGACCTACACAAAAGCAAAAAGCATTAGGAGTCCCTGCATGACAGTTGGAATTCACGCGGTCTAGTTTCCTTGGGCTGGTTTGCCATGGCCGGCTGACTGCGGTCTCTAAGGGAAAACCAGATTCAACTCTGAATGTTGATTGTTTTCTGTCCCAGTGTCCCATTTCTCACACCTCTGCAGTCTGTCCCCTGCCTGAAGGACCTTTGTGGTCTCTTGCACCCAGACAGTTATTTTCAGTCTTATCTGCCTGTCCTCTATCACTCAAATATACTTGCTTACAGCATGGCACTGGCTTCAACAAAACGGTACAAGATTGCAGCAGGATTGCCAAAACTGTGTTTTCCTCAGGAAAAGGGCAGCCAAGCTTGCCACAGGACTGGTTTTCTCTCTTTCTGCCTTTTAGCCCTCAGGCAACAAACAGGCTGGACAAATTCTCCCCACCCACTTGTAATTAAACATTGAGAGGACCTTCAGATGCGTGTGTTTGTCTTCACCTGTGGCACCTCCCAGTCCTGCCTTGGCTTCTGATGGCAGCAGGTTCCTTCAGACAAGTGTGTGCCTGTGGGTCTGCAGGACCATCCCCAAGCAGTTCCCTGATAAGGACTCCCCCTGTTCTCTGGGGCTCTTCTCAACCCACTGCAAGGCTCCAAGCCAACAGAACTCAATGGAGGGAAGAAGCAAGAGTACAAACAAGGATATTGCAGGGTAACGCTACATACAGCTGGGGCTTAAGCTGCCATCTAGCCAGCTCGTGCATGCACACATGTATTTTGGTTTTTCAAAGAGTGACAGTGGTCAGGTGAAGTTTTCCTTTCACATTTTCAATTTCTTTCTCTCCAACCCCACCAAATATCTCTCTCTAGAAAAAGACCAGGAAAGTAGTGTGCCTAAGATCTGCCAGATGAGTGACCACCTGCAGATCAAAAAAAAAACTTAAGCCTGTTTATTTATTCTTGTATTGTTAAAAAGTGCTGAGAGCCTGTCTCAGAAGCAGTGATTTAAGTACTCCTTCAATCCTAAATACTGCCAGACCCACCCTGAAGGAACTTCCCATGCTATTCCCAGAGGTGCCGGGTCAGCCTTCAGTGACTTTGTGTCCTGTGTCAGCACAGGATGGTGCAGGACAAGTCTCACAGCACCACAGCCTATGGGAACTCAACCTCATGCTGGGGTCAGTGTGGTCCCATCACCTGTGGATGGAGGTGGCTCCTGCCCCCACTGATGAGGAGATTGAGGTCTGACAGCCATGAGCTGCAGCAGACACAGTAGTTGTCCAGATGGTTAAGTAAAACTGTTTTTCCCATTTCTGTGGGAGTTCTGAAGAATTTGTAAATTGTTTCCTTACTTGCTGTTTTGGAATAGAAATTAAAATCTCAAATGGTTGACGGCAGAGCTGTAAAGGAACCACGAAGTCTGGATAACCTCAATATTTCATCTTTGATTTTGACTTCCTAACATTTTATTTACTTCTGCGGAGGACAAGGAATCAGTTAACATGCAGAATAAAAGTGTTTACCAAGAACAGAAAGGAAGAAACGTTTTTCCATGTTCTTTTTCTCACAAAAGGTCTAAACTTACAGCAAAGACACATTTAAAAAATATAAAAGAAAGAAACAAACTTATGTGTGAGAGGAATAACTGATGACTGAAGGGGGCATGGGCTCTTTGTGTATCTGCTATATTATGAGCCAAAGGCAAGAGTCAAACTGAAAGACATCCGATTAGTTAACAACCTCTCCATTTAAGTACATTCCAAAAAGTCAAATTATAGCAGGAAGAATCTGGGCTCGCCTCCGTCTCTGCCCCAAAATATCATTGTTCATTCTCACAGCCTGGCCAGAGGCCAGCTGCTTCCAGGCTTTTAGCCACAGGGTGTATTTAAAAACCATTCTGTGCTCCTGTTTTCCTGTCAGTCCAAGTGAAATCACTGTAAACAACCATTTTCAAGTGTGCCCATGTCCAAATAGAGGCTGTGCTGGGTTCTCTGGGGTTGGTTGGAGTAGGGGCAGAAAGGATGAGGGGCTCCAGAGCAGAGCACTCAAGCCTCTCCAGGTCTTCTCCTGCAAACATCTGCTCAAGCCTGAGCAGGGTTATTCCAGCTAGGATCAGGCTCTTCAACAAACCATGGGGAGTTTGTTTGAGGTCTGCACATAACACCAGTGGAAATCTGGTCAGTGCAATCCCCTGGTGGTGGTAGTGCATCACAGCCTACTATGGGTTGGGTGAAACCCCAAGGAAAAGACAAAGCTACTGCACAGAACTGTCAAAAACCCCCAAACAAAACAGGTGAGGGAGGCAAAACTCCAAGGAAAGCCTCTAACTGAGAGTCTGTTTGGCCAATGTTTTTCCTGTGGATCTAGGCATGGCTTTTGTGAGTTCCCCAGCCAGTCTGACTGCTGTAAGACAACACAGGACCAGTGAAGTCCTCTCTTATTTCTTTTAAATTACCTCTGCAAGAAAATTAATAAAAAGCAAACAAAACCCTTTCCCCCTCTATTTCAATTGCACGGTGGGAACATGGAATAGTTGTTCGGGTTTTGGGGTTTTCTATATTTTCTACAGACATGGACATTTTCCCTTGAAAATAAGTGAAGAAAGCAAGCAAGCAGTAGAAAGCCAGCTCTGATTAAATCCTAAGCCTCTCTTAGCTGTTGCGTTCATTTCCTTTGCCCTGTTTGCTTTCCTTACTGTCTAAAAAAAGCTTCTCCACCATGCAGGGCCCTTGTGCCAGGGGTGGGGGCAGTGGTGGTGGGGATTGCTAAATCACCGTGACTGTCGAAGCCTCTGCACTGCTCCGCCCCAGCACTTGCCCCCACTCACCATCATTTTCGTGGCACCTCTGGGGAGCTGGTACTGCCACATCCACTGGTGTGTTTCATCAGGGAGAAAACAGATGCTGGATCCCTATTCTGGTTTTGTGGCACTGCTTCTGAGCTAGGGATGGAGGACCACTCACAAAGCATACGAGGTGCAGTCAGAATGACCCCATTTCATTTCCTGCAAGGTTTGCTTTGCCCACTGTGCTCAGTGCCTGATCTCCCCTGCAGGCAGAAGACCTGCTCCCAGAACAGAAGCAGCTCCAGACTGATTTCTGTCCTCTCATGTGAGAGCTACGGGCTGGTTTGATCATGTCTCAGTACTCAGAGATATAGATATCGTTTATAGGATGTCTCCATCTCTGCCCGGACTGTGTCTGCTCGCACACATGCATTCGCACAAACTGTAGGTGGCACTTTGAGAATTAGCAAAGATGCTGCTGCGTCCTGTGTCGGGGCATGGCTCCGTGCACCAGCCAGGGGAAAGGAGGAACAAAAAAATGGATCAGTTACTAGGGAGAAAGGCAGAGAGTGAGCAGAGCCTCCCTGGGAAAAAAACCCCGTTCCTCGCGTTCACTGGGATTCGACATTCAGCTGCTTACAGCCTGTGGGAGAGGCGTGCCAATACCCTGTACTTTTCTTTACAGTATGTTTTATTTATCCGCCTCAGAGGAGGAGGTTTGCTGTAGTTATCACCCCAGGAGTTCAGCTGGATACAAATGTTAACCAACTGCAGGGGAAACAGCTTGCTCCAAAGGTTTTATCATTGTTTAGTACACAGCGAGCGAGTGCCAGGTGCAGATTTAGAGAGCTCCTGGCCCTCTCCTGCCTGAATTGTCAGGAGAAAAATTCAAACCACACTGATCAATTTGCTGTCTGTCAGGAGCTGGGAACTGAAGGGCAACCCTGGATCGATCCATTCTTGGAGTACTGTCCTCATTTCAGGGATTATATGGTTTCCTCTGTGTTGTATTAACACTTTAGGTGCTGAGTGTTAAGCGAGCTCTGCATGTGGTTATCACTTTTGCACGGTATATTAGAGAGTGTTTGTATATTCAGTCTATGAACCTTGCACAAAGCTTGTTCTGTGGATGTTCAGTGTTGCTGTGTATGAGATGAAGGTTGGCCTCTTCGACTGTGTGCCAGAGGGACAGGGAGTCCCTTCTTTAATTCAACATAAACCTAGATTTTGGAAATTATGCTGCACTTTTTATGAAGCTCTGAATGCCCCTGGAATGCACAGCCCTGGTATAATACTAGGAGATGAAAATGGAGAGGAGTTTGGTGCAGTTCACATGCTGAGAAGCCAAGAAACACTTCTCAGCCTGCTGAAGTGGCATCACATGAAAACTTGCAAAGTTTCTGGCCTTTCTGGCATTTGGGAGAGGATATGTGAATGTCATCGCTCATTTTTAAAAACAACTAAGCAGCTTAGAAGTCTGTAAGAGTGGGGCCATGTGTGAAGAGTTTCGATCCTTTGTGTTTTGGAAATTGTTGCTTAGTCCTTGGAGATGACCTTAGGATTCCTTTTTAGCGTGTCTCACCCAGAGAGTTGCTCTCAGCTGCTGGGATGTGGAGCCCAATAGCACCTGAAAAACCAGCCATGGGAGGGAAGTGCCATTTTATGGGCATGTGGTGTATTCTCAGTTGTTTGCAACAAAACTTAGCAGCCAAAAAGGTAGAAGTGAACTGGGACCATATCCTTGTAAGGCACTGGTAGGGGGTCTCAGAGCTATGCCTAGTTAGATATGCAAGGCCCAGGGAAGAGACCATCTTCAGTTGCTGCTCCTGCCTAACCAGTGCTTGTTCTCGCCGTTTGGCCACTGGGTTAGGATCCAGTATCAGTCCCAACTGTTATTGGCAAATTATTTCCATTCTTTCTTACTTGAGCACCTTTGTGCACTGATTGCTGCAAGTTTGGATGGAGCTGGGTGAGCAAATGGATTTCTTTTTGCCAAAGGCCATGGTCCTTATTGATCATCCACCCTGGTGCTGGTGAGTCTGGAGTTCCCTGCTTAGGGAAATGAGCTGGAAGTGTGTATAATGTGGGCTCTGCTGCAGTCTTTTCTTTCTTATTCTTTCCATGTTGTTTCAGGTGGATGCATTGAAGATGCCACTGTGTTAATCACAGTGTTGAAGTGGAAGACTGCATCTTGCCTGTATCAGCCTAAGTGACTGG
This sequence comes from Orthonyx spaldingii, assembly GCA_013397795.1. Lineage (NCBI taxonomy): Eukaryota > Metazoa > Chordata > Aves > Passeriformes > Orthonychidae > Orthonyx > Orthonyx spaldingii. The sequence goes on along the minus strand of VZTJ01006262.1, from coordinate 357,698 downwards.
ATTTGCAAGATGGTCCAGGACCTTGTATGAGCACAGTTCCAGGTAAATCTGCATTCATAATCAAAGAAATAATTGTCTATGAAGTCTGCACTTCAAAAAAATATCAAGACTGATAAACCCCCAGAATCACAGCATCATCCCACCCTATCAATACTTCTCTGACATTTTCTAATGATAAAAACAGCCGTGTAAAGTCCACAGCTTTATTTCTTTTTTCTTCCCCCTTTCCCCTGCCAAACTCTCAAGTATGACACCAGCCTGAGCCCTGTTCATTTAGTATCCTCAGCCTTCAGTGCCCAATGACAACAGAGCCTGTGAAGCGTGCTTTGTTAGCTTTGATTGTGTTCAGTGTGGTGTAGCACAACAGCTGGAATAATTGAGATAATCTCCCAGCTCGAGTGAGGGGCAGTGATGTTGAAGGAGAGGGGGGAAGTGACAATGAAGGAGAGCTGGCAGCACAGGAGCAAGAGTGCTGTAGTGCAGGGGCATTTCAGCAGCCAGCAGGTTTCAGCAGCCCTTTGGGGTGTTTGAACCAGGTGGGTCTGGTCCAGCACTTAGGGGAGTGCAGTGGAAGCTGCATCATCACAGGCTGGGACTCATTTATCCCTAAATGACATGGGACCACTGGCTTTGGCTGTTTGTGAGGCACAACTCAGTGCAGTGCAAATGTGCTGGTCACTTTTTACACTGAATATTCACAATATTTGAAAACATTCTGCCCCAAGTCTTCTTCATAGAGCCAAAGGAGGGTCACAGTGATGGCAGCTGTGAGCAGCCACTCCTTGAAGCTGGCAGAGAAACCACTCCTGAAAAGCTCGGCGAGAGCTCCCTGTGCACGCAGGGACCTGCAGGAGCACTCTGCAGGAGCAGCCTTCTTAAGGATTTGTACTGCTTTATCTAAATCAAAAACATTTGTCTGAGTTTGGAAGAAGTTGAAGCCTGACTAGGTTTACTCTGTTTTGGATGCAAAGACTATAAAATCAGCCAAGAAAGAGTGGATCCTCATCTTCCCTTAGACTTGCAGTGCATACAGTCCTTCCAGCACCAAACATGTGTGAGGCTATTTGAGATTTACAGGGTGGAAAGCCATAAATTAAAATGTCATAACCATAGTGGCTGCGAAGTCTTGGAAATCAGAGGTGACACATATTCTCCAGCTAGGTGTTATCCTGGCTTTCAGTTCCACCTAACCTGGAATTAGGATTTCCTGAATGGGAACTAGCCTGTTTGCAGCAGTTGCATCCCATTTCCAGCATTTGTCATCAGCTCCTTAAGCAAAGATACTATTTGCCTTTTTGATCTTTATAGGTCTCTTCTAACCCAAATCACTGTGTGATTTTACTTTCCCTCTCCATCACTCTGCTGTCCTTTCTTTCCCTAGCAGAAGTGATACACCTATTTCTGCAGGTATCTACAGTTCCAAACCAGTCTCTGGAACTCAGGTAACTCTCAGGTAATCATATATGCTTAAAGGAAAAATAACAATCTTAAAAGTAAGCTAAGGAGGCTGTTTTGGATGCTACATGTATATAACTATATAACAAAAACCCTAACATGCCATAGTAAACTTTACTTAACAGATTGCTTAATCTCTACAAATGTTAACCTTCAGGTTTTTATTTACTGAGCTGGTGTTTTATGATGCCATTGCCTAATTGAAATGTGTTCATTCCTTCTCCAAGTGCCACTGCTAAGCAATTTACTGATATATTGCAGGAGGACTGGATGGGATTTTCTTTGTTTCAGAGTAAACTTGGGAGACAGATGGTGTTCAGACAGTACAGATGTGACAGCTTCCATTGCTTTCTTTATGGAGCCTTTCTTGCCAGCTAAGCACTTTTGTTTTCAAATGGCAAAACTGTAATTTTCAGAGGCACCATACAGAACAGGCAGGAATACAGGAGGAAGGAGATTTAGATTTGTGCCTCTTTGGCAATGCGGGAATTTGCTTCCAAAACCAGAGCTGGAGGTTGCTGGAGCCCACTTCCCATCAACTCTTGAGCTCAGACTGTTGCACAGAGAGCAGCAGCTTGGACAGTCCCAATACTTCTCTCTCTCCTGTTGTGCTGCTTGTCTGGAGCTTTCAAAAACAAACCTATAGCTCACTCTTTTGCTACAGAAAGGGGGACTGAGGCTCACAGAAGGGATCTGAGCTGCACAGCATCGGGAAGCAGGGGGAGGAGGCCTGGGAATAGAGCCCAGCTGGCCTTGATCTGGAGCCAAGACCAGCACAAATCACTCCCCTAAGACTGGGTGGGGAGCAGGGCAGGCAGACCTGGAGCTGCTAGTGGAAGCAGATTCCCAGAGCCAGGTGGCATTTTAATTCCAGCCTTCAAACACCTGTAGATTTGGACATTCAGAAAAACACATTTGTTAGCAGTGGTTTATTTCCCTTGTGCTGCCCAGGTGCCTGAGGCAACAGCAGAACTGCCATTTGACATCCTTAGTAGGCTGTTGTTTACCACAGGGAGAAAGAGCCATGGTATATTGCATGGAGGGAGGATTATGAGTTCTTTTCAAACTTGCTCTCTTGGATTATCACAAAGGTAAAGAGCTCAGCAGAAGAGGTGTAGTTCCATTCCTTCCCTATAAAACATCTTATAGGCAGCCTTACTGCAATGTTGGTGTGCAGCTCAGCCGGGAGATGGGTTGGAGCTCTTGCCTCTAACAGTCCTTGGGGCTCTGCTGTTACTGTGGATTCTTTTCACCACCAGCTACCTGCCTGCTATTCACACTAAAACACCAGGGGACAGTGATAAGGAAGGCCAGGTCTGGCTCTAGCCCATTTCTTAGAAGTTGTTCACCTTTTCATAAGCCAGTGCTTTCACCAGTGTGTGTTAGAGAATGAAATCTGAGCTGCTCTGAAACCCGTGGGATTTGTGCCAGCTGGGCTGGAGTTTCAGCCTGGAACAAAGACTAGAGCTCTCTGAAATACTGCAAAATGTGAAATTTTGGCCACAAGCAACTCTCACTTTTGAATTAAGAGATTTATTTATTTATTCATTTTTGCAAGGTGTTCTAGAAGCCAATTTTTCTCTCTGTGAAGACAGCTGAGTCTGCCTTGGATACTCAAGGCCACTCTCTGGACACGATTTATTCCGTGCTCTGGCACCAACCTGGCAGGACTGATGTGGTTGGAACAAGATCCCTGGTGAACCCAGAACAGAGCTGGGCACAGCTGGCAGCTTAGCACAACACTGCTATGAAATTCAGGCAGCTGAGGACCAGGCAGGCTGTCAGCAGCTGCTGCCATGCATTTCTCTCTGCACACTGCCTGTGGACACGTGGCCAGGGGATCTTGGGGTCTGCCATGCATTTCTGTCTGCACATTGCCTATGGACACATGGCTGGGGAATCTCGTACAGTCCTGGCTGTCTCTGATAGGATTAGTTAGCAACAGTGCTAGAAATACTCAGAGCAGCCATCTGTGGCAAGCTGACCCTGTCTCTGTGTGTTTATAGCAGCTGCATAGCTTTAATGTGCTTCTGTTCACGGGCTGTTGTTAATTTTCATTAATTTCATACCATGCAATGGAGAAAGGTAAGTCTCTGGTTCAGAGCAAAAGCCACCCTAGGACTGTGAGTCTCTCATTAATCTGGCAGTGGCAGGAAATCCTCCGCAGTCAGGAGACTGTGAGAAGGGATCCTACTGTTCAGTCTGCAGTGAGGTGAGCAGGCACTGAGGACACAACCTGATGCTGTGGATAAGGTGATGGAAGGGCTGTCTGCTCCCACAGCAGCAGCCCTGCCACCAGCTGTTGTCCTCACATGCTCTCACCCTGTCCCTTGTGCCACTGCTGGCTCTTGGCTGCTCCTGGGGTGAGAGTCTGTCTCAGGAGCTAAACCAGCAAATAATTTTCTTTTGGTTCAATGCTTTGGCCTAGCTCAGACCAGAGACAGCATGAGCATGAGCTGGGACAGCCCAAGCCCTGGTTTGGCAGAAACCAAATTGCCTCACCAGTTTCACTCAGTCTGAGACACAGAGACAAGCTCTTCTCTGGCTGTGGGCCAAACCCATCTTCAAACCCATGGGTGGTTGTTGCAAGGATCCGACATGAATTTAGTCTTTTGTTTCAAAACGGATGAACTGTCTGCAGGAAATCAGCTGGGTTTGGCTTATTCTCTTCCTGATGATGCCATCTCTCTTGCAAATTACCTTGCTGTTAGATGGCTATGGTTTCAATTCATACAGCTTCTAACATAGTCTGTTGTTTATCAGTTTATGCAGGGGGCCCATTGCTGTGCTGACTACAGAGTGCCAATATAAGTGTCAGCAACCCTGAAAGCGCAGTGCCCACACTCCCAGGGCCAATTCTCTCTGCCTCACATGGATATACTGTGTCAAAGCAGGTAAGTGGGTAAATATTAAAAATTTACCTATTTAGCACATGTGCAAAGGTGCCAGCTGGCAAGAATCCTCAGAGCAATAAGATGAAACGTTTTGAGTTACAGAACAAAATGTCTCTGCTGGGGTACTGAAATATGTGTATTTAATGTGCTGTTACTGAGGTTTGGTGCAAACCAGAATGAAAGCTGTTTAAACAGATCCTTGCTTCATGTAATGTTGTTGTAGTTCAAGTCATTGCCCAGCATGTCATGAAATACAATATTATCCAGCTTTTCAATTGGTTCAATACCAATTACTTTTCTGCTTCAAATATTAGGAAGCATTTTTCAAAAAAAAAAAAAAAATCGGTTTTGCTTAGACATTAAGGAAAACAAAGTTAGCAGACATCAGAACTCTGTCTTGGGAAATTTGCTGCAAAGCAGGTACAGGTATAACAAAAGTAATTTTAAGTGAATGCTGAGAATTTCTTTACTGGGATAGTGGCATTGTTAGAGAAGTCAAAATCCTTTTTTATCTGAGTCTGCACAAGTAGGTTTTTTGAATGAGTTTCCATGCTTCCAGCAGTAGGAGACTCCAAGTTTCTAATGAGGCTGTAAGAAGTACAAGGACTTTTTCATGGGAGGAGGGAACACGAGTCACATTGGATTTTGGAGAGGAGCAGTCCCCATTTGGGTTTGGCCAGAAGGTCCATGTCAGACTGGGCTCCTGAGTGAACACTGGTCCATTGTCTGGGCTGCATCACGTTGGGGTGGCCACGGAGGGTTTAGTTCATTAAGTGACTTTTAGAAAAAGCTCTTGAAGAGGAGACAAGGGAAATGCTACAGATCTGATGTTCAGTCGAGGACAGGTTCCTCTCTGAAGGTGTCATCATGGAGCTCACTATGGAGCTCCTGCCTCTGGAGAACTCTTATTCTAGCAGGGAGTTGTTCTGCATCCCAAAGAAAAAAAGTACATATACACTTAACAAACCCAAGCTCAGCTCCTTTCACAAACCAAAATAAATTGTTTCCATGCCTGCCCGGATTCTAAATTAGCAGAACAAACAGTCATTTAAAATGAATGATTTCAAGTCAGAAGAATACAAATCAGAGACTGTGTTTTTTCTCGTTGGAAAAAAACTGTTACACCAAAAAATATTACATAGATTTTTAATCTTCTACAGACAGGATAAAAGATCATTATAAAGTGGTCAACAGACAATATAACATATTCTGGCTCCACATCTGACATATCCAGATATTACCAGATCATTCTCTTTTGTGCTTTTACACATAGCAAAGGTTGTCAGCTCCAGGGCCCACATTTTTATTTGCCTTGTGTGGCCCTACACCCAGAAAGATTTTACCTCAGAATTCACCACTATGGGCAGTTTCTGTGCTCTGTTGTGCTCTGCAGGAACCCCAGCAGCTCTGACAAAAGACAGCATTCAGGTTTTGCTGGAGGAGAATGGTGGTGCAGGAGAAAGGGAAGAAGGAGTGCCTGTGATGTCCTGTTTTGAAGAGGAGTAAAACAGAGGGATCAGGCAACATTAGCTGAGACTTCACACAAAGCTATTTGGAGTCCTTTCTACAGCTCTGCCTCAACTGCTCCTGACTCCTGAGCTTTGGCTCCGTCTCTCTGCCATCCTCACCAGCCACGCTTTCCTTCATCTCAGACAAGAAATCATTTTTGCATGGAAGGAGGTTAGTAGGTGATCTTAGTTCATAGGTCTTCTGAGGAAGTGTCAATCCAGGCAGGAAAGCTGTTTGGAACAAGCTATAAGAGGTTACCCTTGGGCAAGTAAAGATGTGTGATGAGCACATTACTCTGAAGGGAGCTCATAATTTGATACAGACCTCTGGAAGCATCGCTACCAAATTCCAGTTGTGCATATTAAAACTCTGAATGCTTCAGGTCTGATTTAGGCTGCTGCAAAGTCAACAGGAGTCTCTCACTGCCTCCAGTGGGCTTTTAATGTGATCCTTATTGAATAAATAATCAAGAAGTAAACCTGCATGGAATCTGATTACCTGGTCTGCAGCCTCTGAATGAACTCTCTGCTGCATTGTGGAATTACAACACTAGCAAGTGAGATTCCTGTGAATTAAGAGCAGAATTTCCCTTGCCCAGCTTGGTACCTCTGGTCAGGCTAATCTCTGACTTCTGCTCTGAAGTCACCAGTCTGTGTTACACAAGCGGTCAGACTCTCTGATTTACAAATGTCCTTTCTGCTTTTAATAATCTGTGATGAAATCTTTTATACATGAACTCTAAGCAGCTGCAAGTGCCTGCACCAGCTGGCAAATCTGCCCCACAACCACTCACCCTTTCCGCAAGTCACTGTGGCTCCAAGGCTGCCAAGATGGTGCTCTGAGATGATCCAAAAGATCTCTTTTATTTTAGCAACACAGCTGTTTTTTATTCTGTCCAGGAGCAGTAAAGCTATCAATTGCACAGAAGGACAACATTTTAAAGCACACTAAACAGCAAATAATCCTCTGCTCGGGATATTAAAATATCACAAATCACAAATTTCTCAGTGTGTTATTATTTTGTAGCAGACATCTGGCACCCCAGTCTATAGAGTGAGGAGGCGATGTGCTCTTATCAAGTCTGGGTTAAAAGGGCGTGCCCAGATAGCCTTGTGCAGTCTATTTCCACGCAGGAATTGCTTTTGCTGACCCTTTATCTTCAATGAATTGTCTTACAGTCGCTGCCACGCTTGAATGGCATGTTTTGTTCCCACAATGAGGTTGGATGTATCAGGTGGCGTCTTGGCCAGCATGTCTGACTCAGACCACCTTGTGATGGAGAGGGTGTCTGCAGTCAATCCTTTTTGCATTTTTTGACCCATCTACCATTTTTGGAACTTGGAATAATTTCTGTAATTGCTTGCTTGCACGATGTCTTTGCCCTCAAATTCTCAAAAGCAGTTTTTAAGGCGCTGATCAAGTCAAGACCTAAGGCAGGCTGACTGCACAATGCTCTGCTGTCATCAGAGGTTCCTGCAGGGCCAGATCCATCCAGACATCACATGTGTATCACAGAGGGGATTACTGATGAGTGAAGAGGAGAACAGGCCTATAGGCATGGATAGACAGACAAACAGATAGACCCATTCTCCCTTCAAAACCTAAAACCTAAAGTTTGTTTTTCTCAGTCCTTCAACCAGCAGAAAAATTCTGGTCACACTGCTAAAACCACCAGATGTGGTAAAGAGTAACTACCCTGAAGTTAAGACAGAGGATGAGGGGTGTCATCTGGCTTTAGGTTTGAGATTTTGGAGACAAAGGAGGACAGATTCCTACACTCTGGAAAGATACTGTATATGACTTTGGGGCACAGAGGAGAGGTGGGACATAGAAAATGTAAGGTCTGGATTTTAACACCAAGAGCCTTCATCCTATTTCCTGTGATCCTCTGACACAGTGCAATCATTTTCTAGCCCTGAAAATGATGGTCAAGGTTTGATAAAAGGTATAACTCATCAGTATGTACAGAAGCCTCTGCAAAATCCAGATGGGAAAATGACCTTGGCTCCTGCAGTTAAAGAGAAAATGAGGCTTGGGCCAGATTAATTCCCAGGGTTGCACATTGATTTCATTGGAGTTGCCCTGAGGGTGAGTTTGATTCTCAACTCCTTAAAGATTCCAAAACAAAGCAGAATCCAGGTGGGTGGCAGTATAGAACTGATGAGCTTTTTTTGTTTGGGTTTTTGGGGTCTTGTTTTGGTCAGTTGTTTTATTACAAGCTACACATGATGTAAAATTTATTCCTGCAAATATGTAGAAGCAGACAACTGTTTTACCAAGAAAAGATAAAGCCTTCACCTGGAACCAGCTCATGCTGACTTTGGAAAGATTTCCTTTCATTGATGAACACATCTTTCTGTTTAAAGTACCCTGAGCTTTGACTCTCAGGACTGCATCCATTCTGTCTCTCTCTGAAGCCACCACCTGCTGATGTGTTTGCAGTAGCTTGTCCCAAGGAACATTTCTGAACAGAAAACTGGTTTTACTGAATTAATAGTAAGTGGGATCAAATTTCAGCAGTTGAAGTTAAATTTCTACATGGATGTGAACTCCACAGTTTGGGCATGTCTAGAGCTAGATTATTGTGTTCCTTGGCCATTAAATATTTCCAATAGTGAGCTTTTTTCTTATTTTAAACGCTACCAATTTATACAAGGCCAATTCAATCCTACAGATGGAATAAAATCCTGAAATACTCCAGTGTTTGAATTTGGAGATTCAAGAATACAGAGTGTAGAATTTAGAAGTTGGATTTGATTTTATAGGGACAAATATGGAAGTGGAATACAAAGATGGTGATTTAAACTGGACCCTTTTCCATGGCAAATTTAGGTATCTTAAGTACCCATAGGGAGTTTTCCCTGGGAAGTTCTGGTTCCACACCCTGAATGCACAGTTTGAATTCAGATTTAGGTCTTATCTGGCAGCCGACTGACCTTGATGGAAGAATCACATAAACTTGCCAGTGAAGGACAAGCCTTACAGTGCCCTAACTGTGACCTTGTGAAAATTCATTACATTCTCCTGAAAACTCCTCATCTGAAGCCCAGAGGAACTGAGCTGGGAGTCACCAGAATATCCCATCTGTTTGTGAGATAATGTTTTCTGCTCCCACAGCAGAAGTCAGTGTTTTCCCTATTAGTTCTGCTTTCTGTGCTGTCTGATAGCAGGAAGAACAAAACCCAGTGAAAATTTAAAAATGAAGATAATGCAAAGTTAAACACACCTCTTTTTGATCTTCCAATTGAGTTGATGTCAGGTAAAGCTTGTTCCCTGTGCACTGCCTTGCTTCTTTGTTTAATGGTGAATTGAGTGAAACTATTTGACTTGCCAGCTTGTGCAGTAAGTTGGAAAATAAAATTAGTAAGTGGCAGTGTCAGCGTCACAGCGTGTAAGTGACTCCTGCGAGGCACAGTGGAATCAGCTCTTCACCTGTGCAGTGTTCCACTACCATATGATCAGATCACCTTGTAAGCTTTGTGATCCTCATAACCCCTGCTCAGGGCTGCTTCTGGCACCATAGCCCAGACTGGGAACAGCCAGCAGGATAGCTGACATCTATGTGTCTCAGGTTTTGGGATTCTTGCTGTGGGCTCTGCACAAATCAGGGTCCTGAGAAGCAGAATTGCTCAGGACAATGAGCTTTGTTTTCCTGTCTTTCCCAGCATGTTTGGAGGAGACATGAGGTGCCCTGGGGATGACTCTGAGGAGCCCCTCTGGCTTGGGCCATCAGCTGAAATCCTGAGCAGGGCACTTAGTTTGGGGTCCCACTGCTGCCTGAGCAGGAACTTCTCTGCCTTCTTTGGACCAGGGTGCCCCAGGGACTCAATGAGGAGGATCTCCCAGGGAAACTCAGACCTCTGAGAAAGGAAAGCATCACTGTATGTAGGAGATGAGCCCTGAGCTGGATATAGAGATTTTAATGTCACCAAAGTCCTTGCTTAGGGACTGTCACTAAGATGGGTCCACTGGTTGCTTTTCTCCCTGCAATTTTTCTTAGAGCTCAAGGAATTCACCAAAGCCTTAATTTCTGAAAGTTATTGTCTGACATAATTTGTCCTTCACAATGTCATTTAGTTGGACTGACCAACATATTCCTCCTCCCCAGTGCTGCCCCTTTATTCTTGTATCAAGCTATGAGAAAGAAGGGTAGTAACCAGCTCCCTGAGACGCAGATTGCACACAAGGGTAGCACAGCAGAACCATCCTGCTTTCTTCTACCAGCTCTGCTCAGTATTTAAACGGAGTTATTTAGTTCCCACGGGGAAAATTTTACTAGAATAGAGAAAGGCACAGCACGCAGCTATTATTGGGGCAGTGATTGTAATGAGCATGGAAAATGGAACAATATATAACCTATTCTTAATAGACTCTTGGGAGGGTTATCCTCTGCTACTCCTCAGATCCCATACCCAGACATTTTTTGTTTTTAATAATTGATAATGCCTTGTTTTTTTCCATTTGTATTGCTCAGTAACCATTAATGGCATTTTCCAAAGATGGATTATTCCCATGCCCACACCAGAGTCTTTTGAATAAAACAAATCCCCTTCTTTCTTTTCAAGCAATTGTTTGATGAGAGATCCTGTCCTTTCCAGAAAGGGCGTTTGACCATGGAAGGTCAATTTTTTTCTGCACTGAAACTCCAGTTGCTTCATCTGGGAATGACCTGGAGTCTGTGTGAGCTTGCTGTGTCATCACCACAGTTCCTCGTGAATGCAGTGGTGAGGTGGAGCCATGCTGGCCTAGACCTCCTTTGCCATAAGGAAGGTGCCTGAAGTCCAAGAGGGAGGCAGGCTGGAAGATGTCCAACTTTCTGTGCATGCAGCAGTTCATTATGCAACTATAATGAATAGAAGTCCTCTGTCCTGAAATGGGAGTTATTCAGCTTTAACTTTGTGGCCACAAACATTTCAGCAGTTTTGAGATGTTCGTGCTCTTAAACATGATGCTAAAAATGTATCAGCCTGGCTATGGACGTATTTGGGGGATTTTTTGCCCTTAATAAAGGTGTGTAAGAAGAACATGGGGAAATTGGTGGATGCCCTGACTGCAGCTCAGCAGCTGAAGCAGAGCAGTCAAACTTAACTCCGTGCAGGTGAGGAGGGTGTGAGCCTTAATGCCTTCAGCTCCATGGAAACAGCCTTCCATTGCCGTGAAGGCTGAAACATTGGTGGTGGAAGAGGGAAGAAGTGAATGCCATGGAAACATCTCTGCTTCACTAAGGAAGTGCAGAGCTGTTTAATTTGGTTTTACTCCTAGGTATGTGCAGTGGGTCATCCCACAGCAGCAACTAAACATTTCATTTCAGTTCCGGGAGAGAAATCTGTCGCTGAAGACACTCACTTATGTCTTTTCTTGTTTTTGATATCCTTGATGCAGTGACATGCAAACTGATCCTTGTCATCTAGGACCAGGGCTGCACTATGCCCCAGTTAGTAGAGTTTTGGTGCTGGACACGTTTGGGGGCCAACATTTCCCCCATGTTAAAAGTAGTGTATTTTAGTGCATGTCCAGTAGTAAAGATTGCCTTTGTGTGCTTTAAATAATGAGAATTCTGTGCCTTCTTTGTTTTAGGAAGTGTTGTCCACATGAAGATGTTTTTTCATGCCTATCATGCACCCAGGCTGCAGTTTTGCTGGCGTGGAACCAGGAAGGATAGCACTCTTTGTTTCCTGCTAGTTCTGCTCACCCTTGGGTGCTTACACCATCTCCTCTTCAGCATTGCTCAGAGAGTGGCAATGATGCCTTTCTGGGGCAGTAACTCTCCTGGTGCACAATCAGTGCCGTTTAACATATAAAGGTTTAAAGTGAAGCCCGTGACAGCTTGAGGGATTGCGTGGGCCTTTATCAGCCAGAACCTCTCTGAGCGCAAACACAAAAATGTTGTTGACAGACAACTTTCATAAATTGCTTTGTTGAGTGTCAGCTTCACTTTATAGCACATTGTCACATGCCAGTGCTGACACTTGTGGCAGAACTTGCTGGCGCAGTATGGCAAGCTTGTCGGTAGCTTTTTCTGCATTTTCTTCCTAGGAAAATCCTTATGGTCCAAACTGGAGCCATTTTATCAGGTTTTGCCCTTGATGCATAGGTGAGAGGGGCTGTTTTGCACAGCATGTACAGCCAGAACCATGACAATATCACGATTAAAAATAGGGTGAAACAAAATGAATGCTTTAAATGTACTCATATTTCTGTGAAGTATTTTCTGCTGCTGGACTTGTAATGTTCAAGATCTTCTATAGCAGGATCTATTACTCAAAGAGCAAAGGTTTGCTGCAGCCTTATCAGAGTTAACAGTAGCTATGGGTCAGGTTAGACGAAAACATCCTTCTTTTTTATCATTTACTTTTCTGTGATAGGTGCCCAAAGCCATGCCATGATAGCAAGGGAATTTGTCCTACTGGTATCACATGCAGCCAGACAAGGGTTGTGGTCACTATAATGTTAAACTGGTCACAAAGCTCCCTAAATTGTTGTTGTATGTGTGGCTAAAGAAAGAAAAAAAAGAAACATCACTCATTGAGACTTGAACACCAAGCAAGAAGAGCGAGAAGCAGTGAAGAGACTGTAGGAACTTCAAAGTAAGGAAAAAAATCTCTGTGGCTTCCCCTTTCCCTGAAAATTGGGAAACAGCAGATGGATAATCAACAAAACCCACATCACCTCCTCAAGATAAGGCCTGGGGGCAGAACTTGCAAGGCACTTGTGTAAAAAAAAAAATGCATGAAGTATGGTATCTGCAAGCTGTGGATCCCCTGGGCTTTCCCAGGCATCTGGAGGGGGTTGGGACACCTGGAGCCAAGCAGCTCCCAGTCAGCAGCTCGTGCAGGTGGACACTGTGGAGGTGGGCTGTGCAGCCTCACTGGTTTTTGGGCTATCATGATGTCAGCAGTCCCTGCATTACACCACGAGCTGACTTTTGCAGCTTCCTAGAGGTCAAGAAAAAGCCCAGTATTTCCTCAGGGTTTTTATCATGGTTTATGCCATCATATGCAGCTCATGGTTAAGAAGGGACCAAGGAGAGTCAGCACTTAATTTCAACACTTGGCAGAAGACCTGCTCCGAGGTCGTGCAGACACTGGGTGACAGCAGCAACTGGCTCTCGCTGTGGGCAAACTCAGTGAGTATCCCTGAGTGATCACAAAAGTGATTGGCTCAAACACCATGGAACAAAGGAGCAGATTACTTTGACATTAGGCCTGAATATGGCATTTCCAGGGATTCTTGTAATTATTTGGCCAAAGACTATTAACAAGGCAAAAGCTCAGTGTGAGAAGTGGTGAGTCCCACAATGGAAAAATTAGCACATGGTAGGACTGAGTCTGCTGTTGCCCACAGCTTTTTGGGGCATAGGCAAAGGGTATCCTGCACATATGGCCACAGCAATTTTTGTCTCTCGTGCTGGAGCTGCTTTAGATGACATCAGTGCCCTTGGCAAGTTGCCTATGGCTGGATCCAGAACAGGCTTGTGGTAGCAAGGTGTGCTGTGGGTGTTCTGTTCTGTGGTAGGTGCTGGGCTTTCCCTTCAGAAGGGGAGCTGGAAAAGCTGTGACTCAGTGCCTAAACCATGGCCTGCTGTTTGGTGACTCAGTTCAGGAACCTAATAGCTCAACATGGCCTTGAGACTCCATTTCTTTGAGTGTACATGTCTCCAGTGAGCAAGCAGCCCCCCACCCACCCCCACCTTTGATTTAGGTTGCTCTCTAGTTTGTGAAGGAGCTGAAATGTAGGCAATGAATTACATCAGACAGGGCTGGGTGTGTGTTAGCAAGCTGAACATGTGTTAGTGACCTTGCTCCAGTGTTGTGGGGCTGGAGGGCAGCAGTAAGTCCCTCTTGCATGATGTGTAGCACGGGGGGTTGCCTGCTATAGGTGCAGCATCAGGCAGCAGAGCCGTGTCAAGAGGCTCTTTATTTCAAGGTTTCAGCTTTTTCAAAACACAAAAGGACATGCTTGAAATTCATTCCTTTGTGCTGATCCTGGGAGTCTTCCATAACCTTGAGATTTGGCTGTCTCCTTGCATCCCGTACAGAGCCGCTCACCGAGCCCTGTCGCGCCCCGGCACGGCCTCGTGTGGGGGGAGGGAGGCACCCGGGGCAGAAGTGGCTTTGCAGGAGCATTGTGGCCAGCCCTGGCACAGCCCTGGCACTCCCCTCTCCCACAGCCACAGCAGCTCTGCCTGTGTGGCTGCCAGCCAGCTGAGGCACTGGCCGGGATGGCACAGGAGCAGCCTCAACTAAGGAATTTCACATGTGCCCGTTACGAGTGACATAAATGCCCACCTGGCCTGTAACTGCAACGATTTAGGCTGGTTCTCCATGTATAAACAGCTGTTCTCGACCCTCTCCAGGCCCTTGGGTGATTGCTTTTTCCTGTTGTTTTCACCCCTCGCAGGACTCATGCCCATGGCCTGAGCAGCAAAGGCTTCCCAGGCCCCTCAGCCAGGACAGTGCCTGTTTCTGTCACAGCAGCTCCATTACTGCTGCTGCTGCCTGCAGGCCCTGCCAGCCAACCCCCAACCCACAGGGAGAGAAAGCACCAGACAGGGAGAGCCCTGCCAGTCCCCACTAATGCCCTGGTTGCTGCAAGCGGGCTCAGCGCCTGGCATCCCTCATCCCACTGCCCCCTTCCTGGCCCTTCCCCATTTGGAAATTCATTACTTCTGAAGTGGTCCTCCAGTGTCTGCAGCTCTGACACTGGCAAGACTCGTGCCCACACCCATACCCAGGCTGCTGCAGCATCTCAGGGGCTTCAGACCATCACAGTGGTAAGGCTGGTGCTTGGAGGGGCCTCCGCTTTGAATGTGTGGTATGTGAGGTGCCAGAACACCTAGGAAGACCCTAGCTGCTAGAAGGAAATGTCCTCACCTGGAGACAGCTGGACAGGCACAACCACCCATGTTCCCCTATACCTGCTCCCTCCTAGGCACACCCCATCTACTCCCTCCCCACAATCCTCTTTCCATTGCTGAAATCCTGTTACCCTCCCATACAGCACATGCCTCACCATTTCCATCTGACAGCAAGGATTTCAGTAGCATTTCTTGATCTGTTTCATATTTTAAAGCAAGCAGCTATCCCTCCTGCCCTTTATCTCCTAACTCTATCCTAATAAACATGATCACTTCATCCTGTGAGACCTGAAAACCCATTTCTGAAATTCCCCTGGCAACTAATACAGTAAAACAAGCCCATAAATATAAATAATTATGATAAAAAGGCATAAAATGCCAGACTTGGGTCAAACATACTCACAGAGTGACATTAGCAACAAATAACTACACAGGGTTTGAATGTAGATGGAAAAGGCTGAATACAGAGTAGCTACTTCACTGCCCATAACTGTCAGGCTCCTAATTTGGGCAGGCCGTATTTTACTGATAGCAGAGCAAACACAGTCATAATGCATCCCTACCTTTCCTGCTTTGTGAAAAATCCCATCCATCCCCAAGGAAGCAAGGATGTTAAAAACAGTAGTGTGAACGTGAGGTGAAAGGGTAAGACAGAAAGCACATTCCCAAGATGCAATTCCCACATGTTTGTTGCACATCATATGCTAAGTTCAATTTTCCAAAAGCTTTGTTTTATTTTTAAAGGTAACATCTTTATTATTATTATTATTATATTTATTAGTTGTTGTTATTATTATTATGCAGAGATGAGATTTTTTCCCCCTTTGATCACAGAGCAAAACAGTTTGCTTTTGAAAATGTTAATGGAGTCCTGATTTAAAACATTTTTTCTTCACTTTTTTTTTTTGTTGTTGTTGTTTTTGTTTTTTAAAACGTTGCAACAGGCAGGATCTGGGTTCTGATTTTCTCGTCCTACACAAAGAAAGATTCTGGAGTTCACACTCCAAGCCACTACCGGTAGGTCCTGCCTTGCTCAGTTGTCATCGTCTCAGTGTGGTTTCGCCAGGTGGGGTGGGTAGGTGGGTGGGAGGGGAGGAGTTGGAAGAAGGGAGGGTATTTGTCAGCTATGTCGAGTCTTGGTTAACAACTTTGCCTCCATTCATGGTTGGTGTCCCTGAACTTTTCCTTGAGCGTCCTTGTTTTTCTCCAATTTCATGCAGCGATGGCTCTCTGTACATGCACACTGCAAACAGAAAAGACACCCATTAACAGCCCTGAAGTCAGAGACACTCGTGACCGTAACAAATTACTTCTTTGCACAGGATGCTGAATTCCAGCCCCATTACAAACACACACATATACACACACTTACAAAACCTCTATGACTCAGCAGCAGATCCTGTTACCAAGCAGGATCTGTTTACCTGCCCTCGCTGCCATTTGCTTCTGTCTCTGGATTCTTTCAAAGACAGAAACGGGATTGACTGCTTACAGGTAAATCTTTCTAGGTTTAATGTGCTTTACAGTTTTTTCATGTTATATTCATATATATAAAATAAACATTTTAGCTCACAGAACCATGTATTGCCTTGAGATGCTGATTATCATCTAACAACAGGTCCAAGAATGACCCAGTTTCCAGCACCTGACCTGCACCAAAAGCCCTTGAGACACCTGAATCAAAACTACACCTGCATCTGAGCCATGAAGGTATTCTGGGTGTTGAGCTGTGGCTCTGAAGTGGTGACTCAAGCCCATTTGGCTCCACTGGCCAAGAGCTGAGGTCTGCTGTCGGCACTTCCTATTTATTCCTCTGTAAATCAAGCCAGCCAGCCAAGGTCAGGGCTGCGAGCAGACACACGGGGTGAGTTCAGTGACATCAAGTCAGGAGCTGTCCCAGCTTTGCGTAGTCACCTGGCAGCACCTGAGAACAGGGTGGCTGGAGGGCACCTTCTCTCCAGACCCTGGCTATGCAGTGTGTGTCCTATAAAAACGTACCTGCTGGAGCCCAGACAGCCGGCGAAGGCAATGTCTGCCCAAGGCATGGCTCATCCCCACGTCCTGGGCAGGACAAAGCATTTATCCAACTCACCATGTAGGCTAAGTCCTCACGGCTGTCCCTGTGCCACGTGAGGTGTGCCAAAGCAGGGGCATGGGCTGCTCATACCAAGGAGAGCATCTCTGATGAGCTCACTACAAATGCGGCAAGGTGTAGATGTGACTGAAACAGTGAGGCATCTCAAGGGCAGGCACAGTGGAGTTGAGAACATAAGGTAGGTCCAGACTGCAAATGTCACATCCAGATCTTTGCAAAAATTAGGAAATGAAGAAATGCTTGTGCACTGCTTCATTTTGTTAAGTTGTCACATCACAAACAATGGCACAGAGCTCCAACACATGATAGAGCCTATCAGGATTTGGTTCTGGGTAATCAACAAGAACAAAACTTCAAAAATTATCTGAAGAAATAAAAAAAAAAACCCTCATGTATGAGAAGGCAATGTAAGTGCTTGTATCTATAATCTCCCCCGATTTGCAAATAAATCCCAGCAATTAGAGGCAGGCTGAAAATGACATTATTGCTCTGCTCTTTTACTCCTGACTAGATAAACAGTTATAGCACTGTGCAACAATACAGGACAGAGATAAAGTGCAGTCAACTGTGTATTAATAGGAAGGATATTGAATTGAATACATGAGCAGTGAAAAAATGTTACTTTTCCCAGAGTATTTTTCATGCAAGGCTTTCAAAGCAGTTTAAACACACACACACACACACACACACACACACACACATATTGGGCCTCCCAGCAAGGCTCAAAGGAGGTACTGCTCTGCAAACTGTTATTGTTACTGGATCCATTTTTTTCAGGAAAATTTAAAAAAAAAAAAGAAAAAGAAAAAGAAAATGAAGGAGTTGTTCCATGGGTCTGGGCCAGGATGAGCACTGCCAGGACTGCCCATCATGCCCAGACAATGGATGCTGTCTGCATGCTGCAAGGAGAACGTGTAGCATGGCAGCAACAGATGGAAAAGGGCTCTCACATCCCCTTTCAGTCCTGACCTGTCCCTCACACCTTGGAGAGTGTCACTCAACAACAAGGTGATGGTGAATTTGCCTGTTGTGGCAAAGTACCCAATAATATCCTAAAACAAATATGAAATGGTTAACAACTGAGGAAAACCTGTGCCCTTGTGATTTCTTACCCTGCGCCGCAGAGCCTTTGGATAGCACTGAGGGTGTGCATCACTTCTGTGACTCACCTTATTCTTGGATGTGATGTTTGCCCAGCAGAATTATGTATTTGTGCCAGTGATGTCCCCGTGCCCCTAACGTTCCCCCTGACATTCCATACACAAAGTTTGTTATCAAGTGCACTGTTGGCTTCATCCTGACATCTCTGGTCCCAAGCTGGAGCTCGAGGGACCTCCATTAGTTCTTCCCCCAGACATTTGCACAAGCTCATCTCACCCACACCCATCCCCAATAACCCATCAGCCTGGGCCAGACACTTAACCACAAGGGCTGAGCACAGGTGAATGCATGCATGTTGCAGCAGCACCATGGCATGGTGCCTTTCCTCAACTCCCTGCCTCTCACCATGGCCTTTGGGCACAAACCTCGAGCTGCTATCAAGGCCCACAGAGTAATGAATATAAATCAGGCTAGAGAAGTAAACATTTGCAGCAACAAATGAAGGAAACCCTGTACCTGGCAAGCAAATAGTGCAGGAATTTTAAGCTTATCTTCCAGTCTAGTGCATGATACAAATACTGATGTGGGGCATGGATGAAGACTGCTCAAATTGAGCTTTACAGACAGCGCTGTCAAAGCCTCTGTACCAGACAGGCTGTGCCAACAGCCCATGCCAGAAAATCTGTAGCAGTATAGGACAAGCATATTTTCATATGTATTTAGATACACCTACAGTATCAGCGTACGCAGTACTTACATGGCATCATGCACAAGTGGTGCCTGGATGTTCTCCTGCTCAAGAGGTTTGTGCACGAGCGCTGAGCTGTGGCCAAGGCTCAGCAGGGGCTGTGAACCCCCTGCCCTGTGACACACAGGTGTGTACACCTACATCTGCACAGGCACAGGGTTTAAGGACAGCTCAACACGTTGTGCAACACAGGCTCTTGGACTGCAGCTTGTTCCTCTTTGTACTGAGGAAGTCTGAGCGTGACTCATGCAGGGAGATGTTAGTCACGGACTGGGGAGGGGGTGTTTGCAAATGGACTGTTGTGAGTGCCCAGATCTTCCCAGCTTTGCAAGTAGTTCTTTGGGGTCCAGGACTGGTAGCACTCACTGGCAGGTCTCTTTGGGATCCCTCTGTGTGTATGTGTGTGCGTCTAGACACACTTCCCCATCACCTGCACTGAGGTAAAGCAGCAGCAGTGTGACAGGCGGCATGCCCGGACACCTGGGAGGTCTGCTGGAGCACACAGCACAAGGAGCTTTGGAAGGATGAGCAATTCAGCTAGAACAAGAGTTCCCTCCCTGCTTTGCCTTGCTTCTCCCACCCACCCACACCCACACACCAAGCCAAATACAGCCCTTAATGTCTGGAAACCAAGCTAATGCTTTAGAGTTTCAACCAGATAATCAGCTCCTATGCCCCAGATTCCAATCAACACATCCATATTCATGCTTTAATTGGAAAGCGCTGTTAGCTTGATCTGCTGAAGAGCTGCAGGCGTTAATGGAAGGGGGTGAACGTAGTGGAGCTGTGCCCATGTCTGGTTCTTGCAGATTTCAATTCCTTGCTCCCGTCTAACCAGCAGTGCCTGCCACTCACAGGCACAAGGGAAAAATTTGCACAAAGAACAAACTCACCAATTAGGAAGGAGACTGAGGGTACAAGTGAGGAGGAAGCAGGTGGCAGGGACCATTCTTCCTAAAGGCAAAGGTGTGGAAGGGGCTGCCTGTCACCCAGAAACAGCTCAAACTCTTGCCTACGTGCTGGCACAGGATCCCACTCTCATTTCTGCTTCCCAGACACGGCACTGGCACATCACCCACATGGTGACACTGAAATCACCCTGGGCATCAGGGACTGCCTGAGTTTGGGAAGCATCGTTTTGTGTCCTGACCCTAGTATTTCTCACTTGGCATCACTGTAAGTTGATGAGGTTCAGGGGATGCAACAAACTCATTTCCTTTCTCTAGAATATGGCAAAAAGCTTATTAAGCAGCTTAGATATTTCCCATACACCCATCTGCACTCTGGGGCTTTCCTTACCCCAGGCCCTTTCAAGTTAGGAGAAAGTAAAATTTTTCTAAACTGCCATTCAGCAGGTGGGCAGTCCTGCAGGATCACCATGTGCCTGATGGTGCCTGGATGGGTCTGGGCAGGGCTGGAAGCACATCCTCTGGCAGCAGCCCAGAGAAGGGCTCCTTCCCTTGACAGATGCCACAGCTCTGGGTGTCGGTATCTGCCCGAGAGGCTGCATTTGCCAACGCTTCAGTGCAGAGAATTAATTGCCTGAGCAGCAGCACTCAGGGGCAGCAGGGAGTGAGTGATTAGGTACCCTCGTTTTCTGTCTCTAATTACTGTGTTCTAAATCCCAGCTGATGCATTTCAGAGGCATTTGAGCTCGTGTCTATCTGGTGGTAAATGCAAAGGATGCTGACAGGTAAAACCACACTTTGTTCAGATAAGAAATGCAGCACAGCATGCCAAAAAGCCAAGAAAAATCATGGTTAAAATACATCACATTTGTCATCTAGTAAGATGATCAAGAGTCTGATAGATGAACAAGTGAGTTAGTGTGGGATAGAAAACATACCAAAGCTTGCCCACCTGGAAGACAGATCCAAGAGAGGAGCTGTGTTAGCAAGGACTGATAGAGTGTGGAGATTTGTGATATTTGGTTTTTTAAGAATACTTTTTAGGATGTTGGGAAAGTGACTTTAACATGGGCAGGTAGTAATAGGACAAGGGAGAATGTTTTTAAACTAAAAGAGGAGAGATTTAGATTAGACATCAGGAAGAAATTCTTCCTTGTGACGGCAGTGATGCACTGGCACAGATTGCCCAGAAAAGCTCTGGATGCCCTATCCCTGGAAGTGTCCAAGGCAAGGCTGGTTGAGGTCCCAAACAACCTGATCTGGGGAGGGTGGCATCCCTCCCCATGGCAAGGGGTTGGGACTAGATGTTGTTTAAGGTCCCTTCCAACCCGAGACTTTCTATTATTCTGTGCTTTATGTATTAAGATTATACTTTTGAAGCATTTTCACAAGGCCTACTGCATTTTCCTTATCAACAATGTCTTGTACTTCTTTGCAACATGTGAGGACTCTGCCTTAACAGACCTTGGATGTTACTTCCCTGAGGAATGACACTGGGAAAGATCTGGCTGCTCGGATACTCATCAGTGGTAATAAATGGATCCAGACAAGTCATTAACAGGTCACCTTTGTATCTGAGATGTGCTCACATCATGAGGCTGAAGTGTCATAAATTCAGTTAGGGGCTGCTCTGCTGACTTAGATTGAGGAAGAGTTTTCTGCTTCTGTGGCCAGATTTGCCACCCCAAATGTCTTCTAGCTTGGGCCAGGAGAGAGAGGAAATGTAATTCTTTGGAAGAGTGATATGAAAATTATGTCTTCAAGGAGAAGGAAATATAAATAACAGAGCACAGTAAGCACCTGATAATATTCCTACTTAAATGACCGGAAACTTCTTGCATTGTTTGAGACGGATTTGGACATTTAGAAGAAAAAGAGGCACTGTGGACTGTAGGATTGTTGCAGCACTAATCATTACAGACACTTAAAGAGTCTGAAATTTCTCTAAAAGATTGCTTGTTGTCCAAATGACAATTATACTCAACCTCATTTCTTGTGCAGTCTCGTTCAATCTCGATGTCTTCACTTTAAGGCTCATTTAGCTCGAATAATCAGTGATCAGAAATAAAAATATCAAAAGAAATGTGTTGCGTATGTGTGTTTTGAAGCAAAACTGTACCACACAGTACATCAACTGCTGCCTACCAGGCTGTTTGCCTTGGCTTTGCCTGTGCACAGATGGGAGAGGAACTTAACATCTCCCCTGTTATTACAAAGTTTTTTGTGCTTTCATATTGATTAGGCTTAATCTTATTTCCAAAAACAAACAAATCCTACCTACACTAAACTAAAAAAACCTCCTACCAACCAAAACCCAAAACCTTTTCAGTTGGTATCTACTGAATTTTGTACAGAATACCTCCAGCATCCTGCCGATTTATGAGAGTCAAAACACTCAATGTTTAGCACAGCAGAAAGCTGTAGCTGCTAAAAGCCATAGATAACACACATCCATACACAGATACCACTGTGTATATATGCACATGTACTCCCATGAGTACTTACAAATTATCTGTGAGGATTATTTCTTATTTATGTGTTAGTTTGCTGTCCATTTGCAATTTCAAGGAGACTTCTGAATTCCAAAAGCAGGATGAAGCAATGGGAATCAAATGAGCTTGGGGAGCAATCTGGGGTTTTTTCTGTTTCCCTTCCCTATGAACGCTCTCTTCACTAAACTGCTGCATAATTTTTCTGTTCATCAGAAACAACTGTGAAGTTTCATCTCAGAGATAACCTGCCATTGAGCAGTAGGTGAAGTGATTCCTAGCAATGTGTGTGACACCTCTCCTTCCAAAGGGGAGCAGATTCTTCCTTGCACACAATCCTGTGTCAACCATCACGTGGCAGGGCTAATGCTGGCAGCGGTACCCAGCAACAGGAAACCTGGGGGTGTTACTGTGGATGGAAGCTGCAAAGTTACTGTGGATGGAAGCTGTGTCCTGAATAAGCAGCAAAGCCCACACGCTGGGGCAAGCCACAGCACTCTGCAGAACCGACATGCAAATACAGCAGGAGAGTGCTTTGAGTATTTCCTTGGAGTCATAACAAAGAGAAAGAAGCTGTTAAAACAGGGTGGGAATTGCCCCTTTTCTGTAACATCTCTGCTCACGGGGACTTTGATGGATGCGGTGCAGAGAAGTCACGTGTTGATGAGTGCATTTTACTCCAACCACCCCGCAAGCCTCTGCTACCTACAATGCATCTTAGGCTTGGGAACAGAGTCCTCCGTCTGGAGTCACAGTCCCAGACAGCTGAATGCTTTGGGAAGCTGACACGTGCCTTGGCTTGGGAGACTGCCAGCTCTTTGATGCAGCAGCGCTCACAGAGCCTGACTGCAAAGCATGTGGAGGAGGGAAGGAGTGGAGGAGCCCTTAATTTGGCTGCCAACTTCCAAAGCGCTCGCTTGCTCGGGAGGTTATGTGACAGCTGTGATTGAAGCAAGTGTGGGAGGATGCAACTGCGGGAAAGGGAAGCTCTTGGGCTGGGCTGGGTTGTTGAAAATGAAAGCCAGAGCAGCATTTGCTGCAATGAGATCTCTGCTGTGGGTCAGGCAGCTCTGTTAAGGCAAGGCTTTCCACGAGGAGAGCTGCAGGAATGGCCTAGTTTAATGCATGCAGAAGGAAACTATTGAGCCATTCAGCAGACACTGTGCATGCTAGATTAAAAAAGAAGCCTGGATTCAAAGAATCCCACTGATCAGTGTCAATGCCCAGCCAGGCAGCAAAGAAATACCAGGAGGAGGTGGAAACCCAGCTGTGAAAGCTGGTGCTTGCAAAAGACTCTCATCCCAGTCAAGGCAAGAGAGAAGCTGGTGACCAACTCCATGCGTGACGCAGGCCCTGTTCCTCAGCAAAACATGAGGGCTTAGGGCACCAATCCCACTAATGCCTCAGATAAACAACAAAAGGTTCCTGACTGCAGAGAAGCTGTGGAAAACAAGCACAGGACAAGCAGCTCCGGGCCATTCTCTGTTCTATCAATTTCCGTTTCCTGTGCAAAGGCCACAGATACTCGGAATGCTGCACTGAATTTCTCTCATGCTTTGCTTCAGATGGGCTTTTCCTCAACTCACACCTGCCTACCCCTGAGCTAGGAAGCTTTTAAAAAGGCTGCTGTTGTGTGGAGTGAGCTGTGGCCTCCACCACTTGTGAGGAGAGCATCAGTTCCAACCTTCTCCCACAGCCAACATGGGGTAGTGAGAGGGAGCACAGAGCTGTGTAGCCAAGGCCAGCTCCAGGCTGCTGTGTCCCTGAAGGGGACAAATGGTAAGACTAAGATGGGGTCAGAAAGGCACATCTAGTTTGGGGATCATAAAGTAGTGCTCTTCCCAAGCAGGAGATAAAAAGTGTTGTTTCCACAATCAAGTTAGTGCCTGTTAAATACTAGGCTTATCACACTAAGTCTCTCCATTTACCAGAGGCCGACCCACAAAAAGCAAAATGTCCTGGCAGGAGCCTGAGGCACACTTCAGAGAGTGTACAGGCATCAGCAGGAGGGCAGAACTTCAACTCCATGACTTTCACTGAAGCCTCACACTGTGATGAAGACATATGGTATGACAGCATCCCATCTAACTTTGGACAACAACTCTACCCCCAGTGACTAACTAGGATGTCTTTACATATGAGGAAAAACAGATTTAAGTTATCCCAGGGTAGACATATAAAGGACATCCAGCTGTGCTGGTAGGACCCACTTCTCTTCTGTTACTATGAATGGAGTGCCAAAGTCTAAAATCAGGTGAGATAAATCCTGTCTGTACTGACTCTGTATGGGACTGGAAACCTACTGAAATACACCAGCAAAATCCTCTGACAAGACAACATTATGATCACTGCTGCATCACATTCCTTTGGAACTGCGTGTATGCCAGGCTTTCAAATTCGTCCTTTAGCACCCCAAAGTTAAGAAACCCCTTTGAGACTAGAAGGAAAGCCGAGGAAATGCTAACAGTGCAGCCCAGCACTTACCTGAAATGTTACAAATATTCCTCCTTGCTTTCTGGTCTCGAAGCCCAATACCCCCACCCAGGAAACCCCAACGCTGAAGTTGCTAACTCCCCCTACCCAAACCCCACTGGGGGAGAGAGTGGGCACATTCCATACCTTCAATGGGTTTGGGTACAAAATGTGATGAGGGTTTGGTTTTTTTCACTCGGTTTCCCTTCATAATTTGACCTTCTTTATTGAGTCCCAGGAACCACGCTCGTCCGGATTCTTGCTGCCGGTACAGCGTGGAAGAATAAATAACGTAGTAGTTTTCAAAGACGGATTCTTTAAATTTGCACTCTGGTGTGAAAACATCCTGCAGTAAGAGAAACAGAGAAGAAGAAAAAGCAATGGAAGAATTAATCACTGATCTTCTAAATTAGGCATCACTGAGTGATACACCACAGTCACGCACTGCAGTTAGCGACAGAAAACAACAGCCATCAGCAATGCCAGCTCCCAGCAATAACACCCATCTAGAAAACTCCTGGCTGAAAGGCAAGGTTCTCTTTCCCTGGCAGAGCTGTGGTTTGCAAAACAGCCTACAGTGAATAGGCATGAAAAATGTGCAGGAAAAAGTCAGAAATTTGCCAAGATTTAGACTGAAATACTAAGCAAAAGAAAGAAAAAGAGAGCTGAGAAGCAGAGATAGCCTTGCTGTTCCCGATGCCTTCCCCTGGCTTTGCTCATACCTTCCGTGATGGACAAACGTACAATGCTTGTTGTCTAAAATATTGAGATTTCTTCCAATTCTTACAGGCAAAGGGCAGTTTATTGAACCATTTAAGAGGATTCAAAGAAATGGGAATACAAAAGCAAGTAAACCATTTAATTTCAAAAGCAACGTGAGGAAATGCTGGCACAAAGCCTGGAAATCTTTCAATAAAGAGAAAGAAGTAATTTTAAGATTTCTGGCACAAGTGTTTCTTCAGGTACCGAGAAGGATTTCCATCCCTGCCCTGGAGCAGAACACATATGGATCTGTCCAGGACATCCCCTGAGCCTGTGATGGCTGTGGGAGTGGCTGTGCCTTTGCCACTTGTGCTGGCTTTGCATGAAGTCTCCAGGATGAAACCACACTACTCAGCTATGGACTAGTACTTGTTATGTTCCAGTATCCAAGATTTTCACAACAGAGAAACATTAAACCTCTTTTAAAAGATCTCTCTGGCCAGGGGATTCTGTGGTACTGGGCTCCCAAACCTTCACTGAGTCAGATGTGGTTGTTAGTGGGTTGGGGTTTCTTCCTAGACTTTGATGTTGAGCAGAAAACTTACCCATGCCAAACAAATTCTCCCACTACTTTTCTAAAAACTATTCTTGTAAAAAAAGTTCAAGCCACAATGAAAATTCATTTTCTGAAGCAAAACTGTTTTAGCAAAAAAATCCCTTCCTTACAGGTCCCAGACAAGGCATTTCTGAGCAGATGCTGCTACAGGCAAGTGATGCTCCCTCCCAAACCTTTGCCACTCCCAAGTGTTTGGGAGCTTGTCCAGCCTTGCCAATGGAAAACCCATGACCAACATCTGAGCAAAGCATCTGGAGCAATGCCACATATTTACTGCAGACCTTGTTTAAGAGCGAACATTCTGAACATTCAGCAACACTCAGGAACGTGTTCCCAAGCGATCTGGGGGTTATATAAAGTGTTGCTGGTGTGACAATAAATTCAGCGTGCAACAGACCTGCAGAGCCTGGCAGGCTTGAAGCCACAGAAGATAAAGCACAGCAGAAAGCACAGAGCTGTGCTGCACACGTGAATTTTGCATCAATCATTAGCACCGCACAGGTAAAAATACCATCAGCGAAACGGGCCATTATGCCCTGTCTGAGGGAGTCCTTCTTGCTGGAGAAATAAATATTTTTAAAAGAGAGTGAAACAAGTTAAGAGAGATCTAGATGACTTAGAGCACTATAAAATGGTGTTTGAAGCAGCTTCCCAAAAGAACAGTGTTTAAGCTTTCCTTAATCTGCCCTTTATCTCCAGGCTTTGTCTTGCCTGGGAAGGCGCAGCTCACCTGGGAGCTGGGTTTGCAGGAGCTGCCTCTGAACTGCTGGCTCGGCTCGGGGGCATTCCCTGGCACTGGGCCCAGCCACGCAGCAGCTCTCAAACTAACTGGACAACTCAATCCCCTTTCCCATGCCTTCATTACCCCATCAATAAAAACTGATCACAAAAATTCCCTTTACAGGAACTAAAAAGTTGGCAGGCTGTGAAAGCTAGCTCCCAATTTGACCTAAACATGGAACTAAGACTATTTTCAATGAAGAAGAAATATAAAAGCTAATGCATTTTGAAAATGTAGTTTCACCAAAAAAAAAAAGAGAGATTTTAATTAAAAATTATTGTAAATTAAGTTTTCAGCTAAATGTCTGTTTTAAAATTACTGCAGTATAGTATGACACACAGCAGTAGTTCATAAAAGCAGATGTTGTATTGTATATCCACTTGTACCAATAAACTAACAAAATTCTTATATTATTTCAAAGCAAATGCATGTAAAGACATCAAAGTAATGAGGATTTAAAAAAAAGAAGAAGACATTGATCTCCTTTAAATGTTTAAGCTCCCCCACAAGAAAACAAAAGCATCCCATTGGTTTTGTGAGTTGATTCTTCATCCCCCATAGTTCAGTTAAACCAGCACTTATGGATATGAACCATGGCAACACCACTAAGAAACATCCCAACTCTGTCCATTCAGCATCTTAGAAGACCCACAGATTTGACAGTTAAGTTCTAGTTAAATAAGACTGGCTTTATCCACTATTATCCTTCTTATGTACATCACCTCACCAGCAACAACTGTGCCATGTGGGGACAGACACCCATGGGACACAGCTCATCCTGCCACCAAACTGACATGGCACAGGGTCCTCACAGGTGTGAGCAGGAGAAATCCCTGTGGGCACTGCCATGTATGGACTTGACACAAAGAGCAAGGGGATGAAGAAAGAACCAGATGACCACAGAGGAGATAGGGCAGAGTGGCAGGACACAGGCCACTCTCCCAGGCACTGCCTGAGGATATTAAGTGTCCCCTAAATCTCATTAACATGCAAACCCTTATGTTTTTCTTTACTGGTATTTTCTTGGTGCCCCATGGCAAGCCTTCAGCTACACTGCATCATTTAGTTTCATCACATGCCTTTTGCTGTCAGCTTTGGGGCTACGAATAACAAAAGGCTACTGGGATATTAATGGCAGAACCTCTCTACAAGCTTCACTGTCAAAATTAATTGTGACAATTATGCTGAATCAGGTGGGAACTGCTGTTTCAGTTGTCTTAGGCCGAGATGAGTTGGGAAGAAAGACAGAAGTGCAGGTGAGCATAACAGGCTTTACAATAACAAAGCAGTTTGTAGCAGCCACTGCTACACAGACAGAAATCTCAAGTAACAGAAGGTATTTTTGGAAAATCACTGATCTATTGACCAGACCTCTGGGGCATGCAAGATTTAGGGGTTTTTTTATTTGTTTGGTTTTGTTTATAAGATAAGTTCACTGTTGACGAAATGTGCTAGATGGGCAGACCTGGAGTCCAATACTTTCTCTTCATCTCAGATAAAGAGTGGGTAAACACAGCAAAGGGATCCTCAGGCTGTGTCCCCTACGTGCTTCTGACAGGACATAAGGACATCCTGGCCCAGAGGCAATGCTATGGTAGAGCCCTGGGGTCATAAGCATCCACTTCACTTCCTCACTTGCTGCAGGGACCTTTAGAAACAGGCTTGTATGAGTCCCACTCCATTATTTTTCCAACCCTCTCCTTGACTGAAATTGCATGACCAGGTAAAAGACAGTGAGAGGATAGATGGCTTCTATCTTTTAATCACCAGTTTTTTTTCAGTCTTTAAACAAAGAAATAAACAGTGACTCTATTTTCTGCACAAATTCCACAGAGGTCCCCTGTCTGGACTGTCACCAACTCAGCTCATTCAGAAAGCCCACCAGTTCTTCTCATTAAAATGTGTGCTTGTGATTTGTAATGGAAAAAAATTCTCTCAATTTAATTCAATGTGAAATATGTGTCTTTGACTGAATTATTTTTGCATACAAAGTAAATAAATACATTTATTTGTTTACCATTTGAAGATTTAAAGCCTGAGGTATTTTGTTAAGTGTCTACAGATATTACTGAAAGTGGCTTGGAAAAGCAGTTCTTTTTTTAATTGTTAAACTAAAAACTTGCACAAAATATTTGTAAAAGAAATGTTAGTAATTTACATGCAAAATGATTAGCATCTGCTTGCAGCTTGTTTTTTGCATCTCAATCCAGTCCCTTGAACAAAAGTTAGTTCTATTAAGAAGAGTAATTAGATTTGCTTTGAAAAAATAAACACAGGTCTGGTTTGTGCTAGCTGTAGTTTTACTGGAAATAGCATAGTCTTAAAAAAAACCCCAAACCCAACACAGTAGCTATCACACAGAAAATAAGGGATATCACATTCAATGACCCTTGGAATCAAAAGGAGCTAAACGGATGCAACTGCAGTTGGGGGGGGGGGGGAATTCAGTGTGTCAGACCCGCTCAGGGTAGGTATAAGGTACCACGGATTGCCCCAGAAGTTATTTCTGGTTTAGAAAACCAAGATGTTTCATTTATCCTTGATCCCAGTAGTGTCTCCTGCCATCTGTAGATGGAAATATGGATGTGACTCCCAGGCACAAGCCAACCTCTGCATCACTTGAGCCAGTTTAGTTCTTCAGGGAGATGTTGGGAATGTCTGGGCCCATCAATCCCTCACCACAACACAGGGTGGCCGTGGTTTTTGAGAGGGCAGATTTTTTTTCTAATCCACCTCAGCTTTCACCTGGCCTGGTCACGTAGATCTAATCCAGCCTCTTTGAACACAGTAAATTTGACTGGACTCTCCTTTGCATTTCTGTAAACGTGGAGAAGTTCCACAGACATCGGTGCAGAGCCACTGCTGTCAAACCTGGAGACGAAGCTTCAGGGTGTTCAGCGATGCACTGACACCCTCAGAGATGTCAGCCCCTTCAAAAAATGCCAACCCAAGGGTGCTGTAGCCCAGGTGCAGTCGCAGTGCTGCCAAGGCAGCCCTGGTGCTGCTCAAGAAAACAGTGCCAGCCCCTGCCACACCAGCCAGGGAGCATCTCTGCCACTGAGCATCCTCAGCCAGGAGGTGCAAAAAAAAGGGTCCCCAGTAAGCAACAGCATGGTGCTTCTGGGTTCTGATCATGAGAGCCAGCAATCTGCTCCCCAGAAGTCCCTGGTGTCCCCAGATCATGGCAGAAATGGTGACAGGTCTCCATGTGCAATGCTCAGGGACAGCCAGCAGGAAACTGTCACTGGCTGCTGTTGTATTCAAACCCAGCTGCTCACTCAGTGTCCCCCCAGACTGGGCAGCTTTGTTCATATTGCTCACCATTTCCCTACAAACATTCCCAAAATTGCCAAATAAATAAAGATCTCTTTTTTTCCCCCAATATCTTCTTTTATTATAACCCAAAGGAGAACAGCAAATACACACATGCACAAGCAAACTTAATGACTTAATAAATTTAGTCACTGAAACTAGCAGCAATAAAAGAAAAAACCCATTCTGCAAGTAGTTTGTGCCACAGTTTAGGAAAGGGTTGTTAATTATGAGTGTTGAAATATCTAACTAACACACTCCCAGAGTAACAGTTTTCCTTTGTTTACAGCACTTATGGGTTTCTCTTTTACGTTCTGCACAATTACTGAGCCAGATCTTCAGATGGGATAAAAGCATGAAACTGCACCATAGTCTATGGCAAAGCAAGGCTTCCCCGCCAGAGAATCTGGCTCAGGATACTTACTGATGTTAGTGTTAATACTTAAGAGCTCATCAACTCATTTAAAACATATTAAGTAGGAATCATAAATATCAGCACAGCTATCAGCAGTGGCATTTCACTGTTGTTGCGGAGGCAGAGCATGGAACGATTGGATTGTGTTCACTTGTCCTTTTAAGCGCCATTCCATCCCAGGGAAAAGGATGGCATTATAGAAGAGCATCTGTTTTATGATGCTCTTTACCCAGTAAAGCCCATTCTACATTCCCTGCTGACCTCAGCTAGGGCAGGGTTTCATCAACACTTCTCTGATGCCAACAGCACTGAGAAATTCAGCATTGAAATCAACATGGATGTGCAAGACACCGGAGTCTTGAAAACATTTGGTCTTTCAGATGAAATGCAAATGCCCAACTCCCTTTTAAACCCATGAAAGCTCAGAGACTATGTCTTTGAATATCTGAGAATTTGTGACCACAAACCTCATATGACAGCACTTGATCTTGGCATACCTCTTATTCCCAGGACAGGTCTTTAACCACAGAGATTCCGTTTGCAGGATAAGCCCTGTGCCGATCCCAGCAGCACTGCCACAGGCAGAGATGCCTTGCACAGAGTCTGATGCAGTTCAATGCCCACCTGCCTCAGTGTAGCTTCTCCCCTGACCTAGGGCTGCATCTGTCTGGAAATGCTTTAAAATAATTGTAGCTGAGCTCTCTCTTGGCATGTGATCAAGAACCGCAAATGTGCATCCAAACTTTACATCTCATCACATCTTTGTCCAGATGGCAGGTGATATTCTACTCTTCACACTCCACTCTTCCTCCCCCTTCTAGCTCCATAAGAGATTGGTGACAAGTCTTCTCGGTGGCCTTTTAGAAGTAGGAGAGAGCAGATACATTTTAAAATAACAAGCTGCTACATGGGAGTGTACAGCCCCGCTGCAGAGTAGACTCACTTGATGAGGCAATATGGTATCTGAAAGCATTCTGACTCCGCCTGGACCATCTGTGGGCTGGAGGGAGCACGTTTTCCAATAAATCATCATCCATGCAGTTCTGTTCTCCAGCTCTGGGAGCTGGGAAGCAGCATTAGCAAGTCACCTAACTTAGTGCTTCTGAAAATTTAACTAGAGGGCTATCTGCCCTCACTTTTGTGGGAACTTTCCGTGCTAAAGGTAAATAATTGTTCAGTTGGCTTCTCTTTAAAATGCCCACGCAAGAAGTGGAGTGCAGATCGGCTAAGTCTTGTGAGCTGACCCAATATTCCTAGACAGGCAAAAAACCCCAAGCCTCTGTAATTAGGCTGCAGATCTTTATATGCGGACTAAGGTTGTCCTAAAGCACCTTCTAATGTTCAAGGACTGATTAAATTATTCACGTCACCACCACTGAGGAATGCTGGAGACAAAGGTGTCATTGCAGCATGGACATGCCCAAGGTGTCCTGCAGCAGCAAGGACATCTGCCCAGCAAGCAGCAGAGTATTCACCAAAACCTGTGGTAGGTTCTGCAAAACACTGAGCTCGGTTTCACCCCAGATAATCAGTTACCTCAATCACAGTGAGCCCATGCAGATCCACATAAGCCACGGTCTCCCTCTGCCTACAAAGGACGTGAGTTTTGGGGATCCTAATCCAGACCTGTCCATCCCACCACAGATCAATATTGTGGTTTTTTGCTTTCAGCTCTTGGCCTGCCCACAGTGCAGGCACATTTTTACCAAGTACCTCATAAAGTGCCTAAATTCACTGCATGGGTCTTGGTGTGCTGCTCATGCAATCCTCACAGGAACACAGCTTTCAGTTTAATGACTGCTGACAAGAACATAACTGGGGATGACTCCTCCAGCCAGGCTGCTCACTTCCATACCTCCCTGGAGAGCCCAGGGAGGCTGGGTGAGAGAACAGGCTCTGTCAGGAAGGTCTAGGTACCTATGAATGCACAGCTCCGTGTGCAGTGTGGCCTGCAGAACCCAGCACATTGAGCTGCTCACCCATGTAGCACACTGAGCAAGTCACATATTTTGCCCTTTGCTTCACTTTTTCTTAATGATGGACCCCAAATTCAAATTCATGGTTGGATGGAGTAAATTTTCATCCCCTCTTTTTAAAATATAATGTATATTTGGAATTTACTTGATTGATTTGGTTTTTTGTTTTGGATCTTATTTCAAGATGGAATTTTAATGCCTCTTAAAGTTTGGACTGCTTTAAACTGGAGTAGTGATCACAGCACAGTTCACTCACGTGGCACTTGGCCCATCCAGTGCAGCACTGCTCCTCCAGGAAGCAACCCTCGAAAGGGGTTTTTCCTGACACCATTGTCTCTGGTATTGCATTTCTGGCAGCCTGGGGATCTGGTGAAACCCTGGGATAATTTTTAACCTGGGAATCCCAACTCCACTATTGTCTTCTCTACATTCTGTTTTCCTGACAAAGTGTCTGAAAATGTTAACAATGTTATCAACTCTGCTTACTCCAAAACACCATCCAGAAATACATCTTTGCATTCAGAGATAATGATCATGAGACAAGATGGGACTAGATGAAGATATGTTAGTTGCATACAAGAAAAACAGATTTCCTAAACTAGCATCGTGCTGCCTCATCTGCTAAAGCCTGAAATAACTATAAAGAAAAATAATAATGTAAGAACCCTAGAAACACAGCCAGATGGGATGCTCTGAACCTCTGATCTCTCTGTTTCTTGGCATCAATCTGAGTCTGAGTACAGGGCAGAAAAAATTGATTTGTTGCCTTTGGTTACTTTTACAATCCTGCTATTTTTATTATTGTTGATAATAATTACAATGTATAAACTAAAGTAAGGGTTATGCATTTATAAACATGAGATTATTTTCTTCTGAAAGTCAAAAGCAACCTTTTAGTGGAAAATAAGCAGTCAACATTGGGTTTATAATATTATTAGTTATATGAAAATCATCCTCAAAGGCTCAAACCAGAGTATAAATGCCTCTGGCATTTAATAAAATTCCCTCACAATGACAGGAGGACACAGTAGACCTCTTCATTTCTACATTTTTGTGCTGAGGTCCTGCACACTGAAAGACCAGATGGCTTGCTGGGTGCTCTGCAAACAGGAGGTGTCAGAGTGAGTGGAGAAACAAATTTCAACCAAGTTCCAGTTCAGTTTCTTAGGCAAGCATCCCCTCTTTCTGACATAAATAAAATAATGCAGCTATAACAACGTCAGTGGAAAAAGGACTGCAAATGAGCCCCAGTCCTTGTAAAGAAGAGTCTTACAAGTGTTTTATGGTTTTCAACATACAGACAAAACTGTCCTGTTCTCACCCAATGGTACAGCCTGCACAGAGTGCAGGTCTGAACCAAAAAATGGCCTCACTGGGAGCTGGGAAGCAGTTCATTTTTACTGTGTAGTTCATTGTCACGTGGGCATTAGATAAGAGGACTTGCCAAGGAGCTCACCAGGCCTATTACAGCCCTGAGCTGCTGATGTGCTGAGATAGCCTCTCTGCTTTGACTCTTAAATTCAAACTGTGAGACTCGCTGGAAACACACCCTATCTTTCCTAATGCCGGAAAGATCTCTCCTGCATTAAACCAATTTCAGAGTTGTCATGACGAGGGCTGGAATTCAATTTCTTTGCTGTTGAAACTTCCATTTTGAAAATGAGTGGTGCTAGATTATTAGTATTTTGACAGCTTACTGACAGACTGGCTACAACTGGGCAATTAACAACAAGTCCTGTGGTCTAAAGCATCAGCTGAGGCTGGGGTGAGCAGGTGTTGGACAGGCAGGTTTTTACAACCAAGATGAAATGTTACGAAGTGTGACAACTTACGTGACTTCTCCCTCCCCCTGAACCCGTTGCTGCAGCGCCTACACAGTGAGAAGGTTCACAGGATATTCTTGGGAGGAGGCCGGCTCTGCTGCCCATTGGAAAGCCAAAGGGAACCCTCTGAGATCTGTGCCCTAACAATGTTTCTGCTGACAAAGCCAGCAAAAAAGATCTGTGGTGCTCCCCTAGTATCTGCCAAGGTGACACTCAGGTGACACTTCACACCCCTCTGTTCATCATCCCAACCCCCGGGGAAGGTAGGTAGGTGCTATAAAAAGGAAGACTGTGGAGGGTGTGCAGGCACATTTCTATGGCTTTTAGACATTTGTTCACTGGTTTTCTGAGAATTAAGAAAATCAAACAATTCTGCTGTGACAGGATTTCCATCCACGTATTGACCACAGTATCTCTGCACAGCTTGAATGAACTGACAAATCTCACAGCTCAAAACAACTTCACAGACAAGACTGGTCTTATTAATAATACCTTGACTGGATTTCCATGATATGTATTTTTAGACAACCTAACTTTTTCTTTTTCTGTTAGTTTCCTTTTGATGTGAAATAACCTGTGGTCAATGCACAAACATTTTGAATGGACCCAAACTATGCCACAGCTCAGATCTGACTGTTCCAATGTGTGCAGCCAACTGACCCATTGTAGCTGATGCTTTGCTTCCCAGGAATCAGACAGATGGAAGTTTATCATCAGGGATTTTGCAGCAGTGGCTATAGTGAAATTTTTCACTCTGTTGCACACTTTGCTAGAGAACACAGATTAGCTTTGGCATCTGATCCTGTTTAGAAGCCAACTAATGACTTCAACTTCCAAACTAAGATAATACAGTCACCCTAGAGAGAATAATATAACACACTAACTCTATTTGGCAAATGCACAGTAAAGCAGGAGACCATTTTATTGTGGGACTAGTATACAGAAGACTGTGCAACTCTCTTTAAATTATATGACCCAAAATCAACAGAGCAATCCCGAGTTAAAAATTATTGCTTTCTCTTTGTAGCTACTGACTGCAGCATGCAGGCTCAATGACATCCCACGTTTACAATTAAATCTGAAGGCATTTGATTACTTTTTACATAGACTGTGTTTACACTGCAGGACCAAATGTATAGAGTGAAACTTTTGGTGGCAAGGGATGGATGCTGGCGCTGCAGACATTTCAGAATGGGTTCAGGCTGGTCTAGCTGCCACCTGGTCCCATGGTCTGACTATCTAGTACTTTAGGGGCACTCCCAAAGAGCACCCTTCAGTTTTGTTTCACCCAAAAGTGAAGCTAGTTTGCAAAGCCTGAAGCGCTTGTGGTGCAAACTGAACAGCTGCACGTGAAGGTGACTCGAGGGATTTTTCTGGAAGTGCAATCCTGGTCTGAACTAAAGCACTAATCCCAGAGATAGCTGGGATAGTTGGCTTACTGCAGTGGGGTATAATAAAGCAGGCATGTGATCATGTGAAATGTCAGTGTTCTTAAAAGGGGACGAGGGCCCTGCATGACCTCTGGAAAACAGGGATGTGAGCAGCACGCTGTAGCCTGGGCAGGGGCTCTACACAAGGTCCTCTTCTGCCTTGTGGAGTTTACACTTCAGATTGTTCCTTTATGATTGAAAAAGCCTCAGCCACACTGGATGTAGTAACACAAAACCTTCCAAAAAGCACTTACCCCCAAACAGCTACACTGGCCATAGTAACAACAAAACAGTTGCTAAGCCTGCCTATTTGAACTCAGCACCCGGCTTGCAGAAAGCCTGGAATTTACTGCACGTCACAGCTGGATTCTTCAGAGGTTTGAAAATATTTTCCTTAGCATGATACATTTTAAAGAAATCTTATTTATATAAGATATATAAACATGCTGAGGGGGAAGGAAACCTCAGAGCTGTCCTGCTCATATCACTGAAGAAGAAACATGTCATTTCTGCTTTCTTCTGTGCTATTACAGAACTGGGGGAGGGAAAAAGGCCCCACTGAACCAAAAAAGCCCCACAAAAGAGAAACCATTTGCTCATAGGCATAACAGTCCTTTCTTACCATCCAAAACATTTCTTAGTTTCCATCTGTTTTTGTCAATACTAAGTCCTGAATCATTAGTGCAGCAACATAAGCAGAATTGGATCCTCTAAGAATCACTAAAGCTGGACTAAACATTCTGTTCTAGGAATAAACACTGATTCATGAATGTTTGTATTAAAATTGATATGATCACTTCCCTAACAACGGAGATGAAGGAGAAGATGAGAAGTCCTGTGGAAACATAACTTCTGATGCTGGGAGAAAAACCCACCAGGATAACCTGTGTCAAAGTGTCTGATTTAACTCAACCAAAGGCAAGGACTTCATGCAAGCAGAATGATCTCGCAAACCTGTGATGATCTGTTCATACTAATAGACTGAGCAGTCACTTCTGCCCCGACAATCTACGGCATTGGGGTCAGCAACAGGCACAGTGTCCCAGCCTAACCTGTCACACAGGGGGTGCACACAAACAGCGTAGCCATGAACGACCCTCACCATACGGCACAACATGAAAGCATCTGGAAGGTGCAAACCCGTGAAGCAAAAACTCAGTCAGGCAAGTGGCAGAATGCTTATCAAATCACTGGGTTTTATTTACTAGTTCCACACTACTGCTTCTCAACTGACCTAGGCAAAGCATATTAGCGAACTGCTAATTCACAGAGAAATACATGCAACTGCACTTAGAGGAACACACAGAAAGTAAGAGTACCATGGGGATCATTTTACTTAGAAGAGGGTAGTAAAAACTATGAGGCAAGTGAGCCACAAAAGAAGAACAGTGAGAGTTGTGAGATTTTGCTTTTTAAGCTGGTCATTAAAAAAATTAACTTCCAACTGACACGGATGCTTTAAAAATCTGCTTTCTAAATTTAACTTTGATATTGAAAAGTCTTGGGTTTTGTTCTTTTGTTTTTCTCCTTTAGCGTATATGCGATAAAAAAAACGAGGCGTGATAATCCTGGTGCTACACATTTTCAAAAGCCATTCTTTAGCTGAAGCCTCTTCAGAGGGTGCAGATAACATTTGCATGGATACAAAGCCCTTGCAGAAAGAATGTTCCTTAAGGGCAGAGCTGGCTGTAGGGTTTAATATGGTAGGAACTGAGATTCAAAATCAGCAGCATTCACATTAATAGCCATTAAATTATTTATTCCTATCAGGTTCTGGAAGGCACTAGAAAGACTTAGTTGTTCTGAAGGGCTCAACTCCCATAAACTTTGTTGCATGACACACTTTCAGTTACCTTTCTGAGGAACATACATTAGTTATTTCAAGTCTTGGCATACATTAGCCTTTGGTTCCTTCTTTTCCTGATTTTGTGAATGGAGAAAAGGTCTGTGCACCAAGTAATGTCCATATCCAGGAAGCAGCTGCCATAGTGCAAAACAGTCCATGATCCAACGCAGCAGGACAGAGAAGGTGCAGTGTGGAAGAGGCTCCCTGAAGTATTTGATTCTGTCCTTACTACAAAACAACAGTTCTCAACAAAGGTCCATCTATAACCCTCTGATTTCTTTCCCCCACAAACAATATTATTTAAAAAAAATACTACAAAGCTGTTTTGAAAGATATCTGCTTCAACAGTTGTCACTTTCTGCTTTCCAGCCAAAATACAGCCCAAAGTCCCTACGGACACAGGCATCGGGTTCAGGGGTCTTGAGGGACTCCTGTGGAAAAGCTCTGCCAGGAAGGCAAAGGGGGTCTTCAAATGATCCAAGCTTCATTGAATCCACCCGTGGTGCTGCTGCTGGCTACCTCACAACCATTGGAAAAGCCATCTGAAAAGCACCACATACATCTTGCTTGTGAGGCCAGTGGGACAAGCAGCAGGGCCACAAAAACACTGCCCTGAGCTGCTCAAGTTGCCAACAAGACGGTATTCTGCACTAAAAAAGTTCTTGGCCTTTTTTCACCCCCACTCATGTCCTGAGCCCTACTGTTGACCTTGATCCATTTAATTACATCCATAACCAAATTACACTGTAGCAGAATGTAATTATGCAATCAAGTAATGAGCTATGGTTTCACTCTTGGTCTTGTATGCAAAGCCACCTTTGAAGAGGGCGATGAAAGAAGCAATTATTGTAAAAGGACAGCGCAGCCCCATGTACTAATTACTGGTCGTGATGCAGGGGACAATGTCTGCTGGCAACATTGATCAATCAGCTGCTTTTGATGGGCAGCTGAAAACCTTCTCGGTGCTGCAGCCTCACAGCCGGAGCCATGGGTTTCATGCTGACGCCAGACACGCTCACGACAGGCACGCTGCGTGACGGCCGGCGTTCCTGAGGATCCACACCTCTCCAGC
Organism: Orthonyx spaldingii; assembly: GCA_013397795.1. NCBI lineage: Eukaryota > Metazoa > Chordata > Aves > Passeriformes > Orthonychidae > Orthonyx > Orthonyx spaldingii. The sequence continues at coordinate 319,197 of VZTJ01006262.1, read as the reverse complement.
CAGCAGCCTCTTTCAAACACACTTACTAAAACTGACTAAAGAACTGCTGCACTGCTGGCCACTGCCAGATTGGTAGTCTGGCAGAGGCCAGCAGCAGCACCAAAGGAAAGGTGTAAGAACAGGGAATGTGCAGTGAAAGCTCCTCCATGCTCTTGGCAGTGGGGAGTTTGTGCCTGCTGGATCCAGCAAGGTTGTCCTGGTGCTTAGGCAAAGCACCCTGCCTCCTGTGGGACTGCAGAAGTGTGACAGGCACTCTGTGTTCAGTGCTGGGTGTGGGGGCTGATGTAGAGCCTCAAGGAGAGACAAGAAGGGCCTGAGCCAGGAGAGGCTTCAGTGAAACATTACAGGATGGAGAAATCCTGGTGGGGCTCAGCTTGGAAGAGCAGCTCCAGGATTGCGCTTTGCTGCCCAGCTCAGTGCTCATCAGGTCTCAGCCCACGGAGAATTTGCTGTTGTTGAGATTTCAAGGTGTTTGCGAGGAAATGGCAAAAGAAAACCTGATATTTTATGGAGATAAGAAACTGCCAAAACCAATTCTGACCGTCGCACTTGTCTGTCTCATGCCACACTCAAATTTACACAGGCAGCTCACAGAAGTAGGATCAAATCCATAACACTACAAGCAAGGGTGGAGGTGTGTCCCTTTAGGTAAACAAATGCTTACCAGCAGAGCAGCTGAGCATTTCCATTTATCGCACTCACACAAGGATCCAACAAGAAAGTCCCACCATGGTAATGAGGTAATGGACTCAGAGAAATGAGGTCAGTTGCATAAGACCCTTGAAAAGGCTGTGTCAGAGTCAGGATCTGGATTTTCTGAACCCCAGCTTTCAGTGTAAAAGCTTTCCTCTACTGCATTCAGGACAAAATGGGAAAGCACTGGTGTGTCAGAGAGAGCAGGATCACTGCCCAAAAGCTCCATTCCAGATCACATTCTGAGCCCAAGATCCCTGGCACCGAGGCACAACATTGCTGTGGCCCATCTTTTTTGTCTCTCTAGCAGGAGCAGCACAACGTTTGGGAAAGTGAAAGTCACTCAGCAGCAATGCTGAGCACACACACACCAGAAAGCCCCGAAAGGTCTATGGAAATGAATTCCCTATCGTCAGCAGCAGCTTCTCCCTTTGTAAAGATAAATAGCTTTTTATGCATGCAGTATATGTGCTAGCATGTACTCTCCAGCTGACAACGTTCAGCCTCCAGTGTAACTTGTCAAAGCCTGATATGCTTTCCCTTTATCAATGTGGCAAACTCCTGAATGCCATGTGCTCCAAGCAGTGGGCTGCTGTCCCTGTAGGCAACACAATGAAGCGCACTGTCATTCTTGCTGCTGCACTCTGACACATGCATCTCCTGGTGATCAAAAGCCAAAACACAGCCAGATGCAGCTCACAGCTTCACCAGAACAACCCCTCTAACCTGTGGATTCTCAAAAGGCCCTGAGATGGGGTGCTGTGACATGCACTGACTTCATGTGAAGAAACCAGAGAAAGCTATTACAGGTGGGGTGGCCACAGTGCTTCAAGGGCCTCTTTCTGTTACAGTTCTAATTGTGCAATTTCTTGCTGCTCATTTTGAACTGAACAGGATTAGGGTCATCCCAGCATGAATCAGTCATGAAGTAAATTGCCCCAGTATTAGCTGCTTGCCACCCCTTTGCACTGCTGGGACAAAGGACAAATCTGTGCAGACAGTGAATAGAATATTGTGGGATTAGGGAAATTTGTGGCCAGATACTCAGAAATTGCTGAAACCAGACAGCTGATGAAAATCTGATGACCAGGGAGAAGCTGGGGATTCCTGAAGTGTGTCAGGCAATCCCTCAGCTCCAGAAGCCATTTGAAAGCTGAAGGTGTGCATTTGGGGATAGAGCACTGGGGAGATGTGTTGGCATTCACAGGCCATGCAGAACAACTGCACTGACTGCACTTTTGGGAGAAATATGCTGGGGACAGCAGGGAAGCACAGTGATTTCATCTTCATCATATCTGACAACAGTCCTTTCAGGAATGACCCTGCAGAGTGTTTCTTAGGGCAGTCTGGACTGGGAAAGGGATGTGCTCTCTTCCATGCTTTTCAGGATGCCAGTTTACTCTAAAATCCCCAAACAAGTTGACTCCTTCAGTCTCACAATACGGGCAATGCTATATCATAACTACTTCTTCCCTTTCCTTTAATTCATAACTTAAAATATTTTTCTTCCTCTTCCCACTTCTTCTTCTTTATTCCCTGGTGTTGTATTTCACCACAGCAAGCTTCTGTTTCTGAGACACAGTTTTAAATAACTGAGATAATCTAGAAATTCAGCTATTCTGATGGGTCTTTCAGACACAGGTCACAGGCACTATGCTCCATAAACATTTAGACACTCTCCCCCTTCATTTCCACTTCGACTGACTGCAAGAAGAATAGGGCTTTTCAAGCATAATAAGCAAGAGACATATTGTTCTCCCATGGGAAACGTTGCTGACACGATGGAGCAAGAAAGTAACAGCACCAAGGCCTCAGTCAGCTTCTCAACCCCACACAGAGCCTAAGCACAGCGGTCAGCAAGCAATCTTGAAGTACTGCACACTTTAAATTCAAGTTTCATGCAACTGATTTCAGCACATCGATTGCCCTCTCTCTGCTGCAATCCTGAATCATGGCACAGAGCAATGACAGATAAAGGCCCCTTGGCTGGCAGCCTAATCCCACAGGACAACACTAGAACTAGGAGCTGTGAATTGATCCAGTCTGGGCTAACAGGGCATTTTGTGCCCACCATGGGCATGGCACAGAGGTCTCCCATCCCTCCCTTGCTTCACACGTGTAGCCCATGGTACATAAACAGGCCTTATCACCTCCCATTAGTGATAATAGCAGAAATTTGGGAAAGAGCCTGTGCAGAAACAGATATTCAGGTCTTGCTCTTCTCAAGTCACCTTGAGAGCCAGCATGGATCCTCCTGGGGATCTCCCACAGCCCAGAGCCCCCTGCAGGCAAGCGGGGTGGCCCTGCAGCGATGCCATCCCAGCTGCCCTGTGGGATGTGGGAGTGCTTGTCACACCGTGCTGAGGCTTATCCATTCCTGTCACTCCCCCACGGGAAACAGAACACACACAGCAGGCACAGATACTCAGCATGTCCCAGTGCATCAGTACTGTACAGGTGCTGCAGAAAAAGGCTCGATGAGTTCAACACATGCTGTGTTTTAAATATTCTAAGCTGATTTGTATATATTGTGCTGCCTACATTTGTGCAGCTGCTGCTTGCGTGGGATTTCTGCTACCCTGAATGAAACCTCAGCATTGGCCAAACCTCTCTCCTTCTGCCCAGGAGAAATTCTGGTGCAAAAAAGGAGTGTCCGGTCCTGCTGCCTCACTTCTGCAGCCAAGAACCTCTGGGTCTACCCCTCAACTTTTCCAAACCTCCTGCATGCAATCCTTGCAGCAGCTGGGAAGTGGTGCAGAGATGTGGCTCTTGCCCAAACACATGACAGTTTTTTGCTGTTGCTGTCAACTCACTCTTGAAAATAATCCAAACAGCAACAGCGAGCAACCTTGGCCAAACAGGTTAATTTCCATGAAAAAGCTGTTTCCAAGGAAAGAGTTAGAGGCAGCAGACAGTGACTGATGGTTGGGAGCAACCGTACGCAGAAATTCATCCCCCGAGTGTGTCACCAGGACTGAGAGGGGTTTGCACAGAACGGCCCCAGTGCAAGGAGCTGTCGCTGCTGTGAGGAGAAAGGGAAGGAGAAGGAGAGCAGAGCTCACAAGCTGTGTCCCGGCTGCTCTCCTTTGCAGCGTGCACTGATGGCAATCCCAGAGCTGGGAGAGCACTGTGGACAGTCTCATGCTCATAAGGAGAGGACAATCAGAAACTGAAACACAAACCAACCTCAACTCTCCCTTCCCCTAAAAGATAATCACTCTGGTTTGGCCATGTGGAATTGCATACACTACCCCTCAGCACCTGCACACAGGGAGTAACAAAAGCATTTTCTTCTCTTAGTAGGAAGCTGCTGTCATATAATCATTCCCTCAGCAACTGTGTTTATGGTGTCTTTAGCCTAAAAATGCAACAACAGATACACAAAACGTCCTTGGACCACTCTAGGCAGCAGAGGTATCTCCTCCCTTGTGTTTACCTCTCCTATTTAAGAGCAAGTCACCAGAGAATTTCAGTAACTTTTCCTATCAGTCGCCACCTTATCCAAACAGCAGTCTTCCCAACACAACCATACTGAGACTACACCTTGGCCTCAGCAAAGACAACACTGCCACCGATGAGAGAAAACAAGAGAAAAAATCCCTAACCCAGTTTGGGGTCCAGCAAATGCATTCAGATTCTAGTTTGCCATCTGTCCTCTCTTTATTAAAACTGATACAGCCATTTAGCACAAGAAAAAAAAAAAAGTAAGATTTTAAAAAATAAACTGGGCAGGGCATGGAAAACACAACAGAGGAACGAGTTTTGCTGGTAGAGAGACAGCCTCATGTCCTGTCACACCAGGGTAGCTCTGTGACAAAGCAGGGACTCTGACAGCTCAGGGAGAAAGGCATGTTTTTATAAGAGGCTGTCTGCACAGACAGTGATTTGGTGCCAGTGGGTTACGCGGTTTGTGCTTTCTAGGTTTGATTTTGTCCAAATTCATATACTCATTGAGAGGACTAAAGTGGTGCTGCAGCTTGTTCTGTCTGCAAGGATTTCATTGCAGTGGGTTTGGCTCCTTGTCACTTGGAGGCACAGAAACCAGGGACCAGACTCTCCAGGGAATTTACCATGTCAGTCATCCCTCCTGTATGTAAGGGAGTATTTAAGGCAATGATTCCCAGAGTCTGAATATTTTACTGATGTTATGAAGACTGGAAAAAACATTGATGTGCACTGTCTCCATCTTGGAAGGGCAATCAGGGACCTCATGGGATTTGGAATGTTCACCTTGGCCTGATTGTGCCTATGCAAAGTTGCAGCCTCTTTGGAGTTAGATGAAGACACCAGAGGTTGTTCTTGGAAGGCTTCTGCTTCTACCAGGGAGAGGACAGGTTGTGACTGGCTGTGGCTGGCAGTAGGATTTCCCTGCTGTTCTGTCAATACAGATGTTATATTAATTGCAATTTTCTGTGTCTTCAAAGAAGACAAATACACCACCCAGAGATGGTTAAAACTTTTCTGATCTCCCCTGACCTTGAAGATCCCTTGATGAAACTTTCCTCTGTATTTTAAATGCTGCTTTTATATTATTGATGAACCCTTCAGTTCTGCCTAGTGAAAATCCTTTAGACATTCAGAGGATCGGAGATCAGCTGTTTGGACAGGTGACAAGCCCATTTCTGCTAAGCCAATATTTTTCAAATCAAGAGTCACCAAGCAATGGCAGTAAGAGTGAAACAAGATGAGAGCTGGAGATACCAGCCTGGCTCCCAGCTGATTTCCTGAGTGTCCTGCCAGCCTGAATGTGCTCTGGTGCTTGATTAATTTAAATTGGGAGTTTCTGAAAACAAAAAGTGTCACACTCGGCTTCTAATCAGAGCGCAAAGGTCTTGCAACTGCTCAGCAGGCAGTGAACGCCCAGCTGCACTGCAAGATCTTCATTCTTCCAGGATCTTCTGCCAGTAACAATATTTTCACTGTGCAGCTCTTTAAACCAAGACAAATAACCTCAACAGCAGGGCAAAAAAACCTCTCACAACTGTGGCTCTCAAATAATTACTCCAGGGACCTCTGTGCCATGACAGCCCCACTCAGGCACAGCCCTTGCAGTTGGATTTTCCTGAGGGATGGAGCCCGACACTGCTTGTCTGAGTATCCTGCTGGTCCTTCCAGCCATATCTCTACCTGTCTGAGTTTCATCCCAGTTTGGGAAGACGAACTTTCCTTTATTCTGCATGTTTCAGGCCCCAGGCTACCCAGCTACCATGAAAATACAAACCAGTGGCTAATAGAAATGGCTATTACTAAAAGGTTTCTTGCTACATTACTTTTTCTACAGACTCTCATTTTACATTGAAAAAGCCACCTTTTTCCAACGCATGCATGCACACTCAGTAAGCTATGAAAGTACAACTTTATTACCATGGATTTACCTCAAAGGGCAAAACTGAGCCAAAAATCAATTCAGGTTTGCTGACAAAAAGCAAAATGCTAATACTGGTGTTAGGGAATCAAAATGTCACTCCTTAGCACCTGCATGAATATTAATAATTTCATTTTTTCCATAATGTTTTTGTTTCTTTTGCTTCACAGTTACTTTGCAGAGCAGCTTACACCTTTCTAAGTTTGGCCTCAAACCAATTCATGCCCTTTTCTGTGCCAGACATGCTTTCAGGTTTAAGGGTCAGAGGCCTTTTGCATTAAAATTAATTGATTTTGAGTGGCTCTTTTAATTTTGTCATCAGTTCAGTAATAACTCCCAGGTTTAATGGCTTCAGATCTGTATGTGTCGTATCACAGTGGATGGCCACAAGTGGAAACTTGGCCCTGCATTTTTAAACCTAAAATCATCAGTCTTTCATACTTTAATTACTGTCACAGCCAGACTGTACCAGAGCACAGTACATGCTTGGATACCCATCTCCCAAGGTAGATATTTAGCAGTTTCAACATGCAGTTCGTTCACTTGCTCAGGATACGAAACAGCTCTGGCACCTTAGCTCCAGCTGAGCATCAAAAGGGAATTAGGCACCTAAGTCATTTAAGCGTATCTGTAAATCCTACAAAGCTTCTGTAAGCATCTTTGCACATCCAAATACTATTGGAAACCTGTGTTGTAATGTAGATGCAAAGTAGAAGATGCATAAATATCTGTAAGTACTCTAACTATTAGTGCTACTAAAGACTACAAGTAGCTATGCTATTCTGTATGCAGGGCTCATTAATAACAGGATGTGGGATCAGGCTCAAGTTCTAATGCAACAAAAAACATACAGCAAACAAACTTCTGTGTGCAAAACTGGATAGTAATTATTATCCTGGCCCAAACCATATGAAAATCTTCAGCCTTATCTGAGAAACCAATGAGACTCCAGAGCCAGCTCACAGAAGCACTAAACATTTGCAGCTCTTTTTTTGCCTGGCCCTGATGGCCCTTCAGTGAGGGCTGGGAGCACATCATCTCTGCAGTGGAGGCATTAAACTTGGCTGTGCTCGCTCTCACCATTTGAACTCCTTCATGGGGAAATGTGCTGCTGTGATTAACTGGGGTTATTAACAGTGCTCAATGACTTGTAATGCCATTGGTATTCAAACAGGTCTCAAAAAGTGGAAGAAGAGGAACTGAACAGAATTAAAACACACAGAGTGCCTACAGCCTGCCATCCCAGGTCAGTGACGTGCCTGCGCCTACAGCCTGCTATGTATATATAGAAATTAATTCACTGACTGCAGATGCACAAGATGAGGATGGAATATGATTCCAAATGTCTTTGCTTAGAAGACACTGAAGCAGTTAAGCATCATTTTAATGTGGAAATACTGCTGTCGTATAAATCACTGACTTCAGGGCCAGGAACTATCTCCAGAGATCTCAAATCTCACTATCTGCTCTGAGGTAGCAGCCAATATACCAAACCCAATCCTTATAGATACTTGCCTAACATGGTCTTAATGCCTCTGTGCCATACCTGACCTTCTCTCTTCTAAGAAAAAAACAAAGTAAATGCACTCCATCCTCCCAGTATTTTGTAGGTTTTGCCTCTAAACAATATTGTTTTCCTCTGGATCTCTTTCTTCCTCCTAGCCTTCTTTAGCCTTTTTTTTTTTTTTTTCCCCTCAAGCTTTTCTGTCATTTTCTTAAATACAATACCCAGACCTGGCTCTAGTCCTTCACCTGTGGGGCAGAATAACAACCTCTCCTTCCCAATGGCATCCATTCACACCTGGACTGAAAAGAGCTTTTTAAATAAAGATTCCCAAGGAATCCTGGCTCATGTTCAATTTGTGGTCTGCTGTAAGTTCCTGTTTCTTTCCTGAAGTGTTGATGCCTTCCATATTTTTCATACTTTATCTGCACACTTAAGTCTTCTTTCTAGAGCATAGCTCATAAGAAACTTGTCTTTACTGAATTCTGCTCTATTGATTTTGAGTACTTCTCCAATGTATCAAGATGATACTTTAATTCAGGCTATATCCTTCAAAGTGAATCCCAATTTGGCACAATCCACGTATTTTTTCTAGGAGTACGATCTCCTATCACATACACCATTAATGAAAATGTTGGCTTAAATCAAACTCAACACAAACTGCTCAAGACTCCTCAGTCTGTCCCCCATTTAACTGCAACACACTTCTGTGCAGAGTGACTTCTTTAACTATGTGTTCTCCCACCTTACATTAAGTTAATCCAGCTCCTTTTTGTCCAGGTAGGAGCTCCTTGTGGAGAGTTCCCACAAGGTTTACAGATACCACAGTGCATCACATCCCGACTCCTTTGCTCTGGCCTGTTAGGTCAGACAGCTGCTCTGGCTCAGAAGGCAGGCTTGAAATGAAATGTTGTAGCGTCTCCTGTGCTTTACACTAGTGCAAGACCACAGTCCTGGAAGCAGCAAGCAGAGCTCATCACCCTGCATCCTCATGGCAGTCACTGCATAGATGCAGAGGGTCTGAAGGAGCCTAAGGCCTGGGTTTTTCAAACATATATGCTTTTCAGATATATAACTCCTTTCTGTTCAGAAATACGGGTTTAGGCAGTAATGGTGCTGGAGTGTGGAAAAATCAGGGTAAGTCTATAAAAATTGGATGGACTTCATGTGGCTAATTCTTTATACAGCGCTTTTTTTCCTCTGTTCTTCAGCTGCTTAATAACTATTTCCCTTTGGAACAGCCCCTCTGTGTCCTTGCTTTCCCTTGTTTTTTTTTCTAACCCATCTTCAGTTAAATCTTCCCAATTCAGCTCTCCTTTGAGAGAGGGTTTGAAAGCTGCCTAGCTAAGTGATTTGCTCAAAGTGCTCTGTTTGACAGAGGTGGGCTATGAGAGCTGGGAGGAAGGGCAAGCCCCGAGGGGAAGCAGCAAGCAGGTCCCTGGAACTGTTTCAGATTTTGTTAATGAGCCTGGCAGGTAAATGGAAGAAGCCAAGAGCCTATTTGGCTTATCAGCAAGGACCCTTTCTAACCTCTACTTAATTAGCTTCTACTGATTTTCACGATAAGAAAAATTTCTCTGAGATTCTGAGCAATTTTAGGGGACATGCTGATTGATGAGAAGTTTGGATTCTTCCCCACTCATCACCTAAGATTCCTCTATTTGCATTTTTCTCTCTCTTTGGCTCAAGTTTCACCTTTTTCCAGGGCTGATGGCACAGGTCGCAAGCAGAAGGACTGGAGACAGCAGAGAGACCATGTTCTTGAGAGCTATGTAAGAGGAATCTGTGTGAGTGTTCAAGCCCATGCAACAGGCAGTGTGGTACCTGTACCCAGTCCATCCACGTCTGCAGACAGACTCATGTCCAAATTGCTGCAGTAAAGTCAGGCTGCTGAGCCTGCAGAGCCACTGACCCACTCTCCTGAGCTGTAAAAGGTGCTCCTGGGGCTCTGTCACATCATCACAATTAGCTGTGAGATTCTTCAGGTCAAGGTTCTTGAAATAACCAGAGTGTCACGGTGAAGCCCAGTGGTGATGGTTTTAGAGCATGGGATCAAGCATTGCCTGCCCTGCCTTATATAGAAGTGGGATATAAGAGGATACAAGACCTGCCAGAATAATTCTGGAGAACTGCACAAAGACTGGAAGAAATTACACCTCTTTCCTCTGTTCTGCCTCCTGGAGAGCTGTCACTACCCCAACAACCTCAGCGGAATCAGGTTGTTGACTCCAGGAAACAGCCTGGGAATAAGTTGCCATGCATCCAATGCAAACAGCTGGGGAAACTCAGCCAGGAAATGCCACAGAAAGCAAAATTATCCAACAACACACCAAAGGGTAAGACGGGCAGATTACTTCAATCCTATCTCCTGGGGAGTATATTTTTTGTCTACTCTGAATGGACAAGATAGAAGATGAGATGGGAATGCTGGGAGTTGACCCAGCCTGGTAGTTGCTGTGCTTTGTTTTTTTGCTAACACAAGAAAGCTGATTCTTGCTGTGTCTGCCATACTAATGATGAGAGAGGCACCACAAATGACTGAGTTTTGTGAACTCCAAAGCAAGGATTGATATACAGTAACAAAAAATAAAAAGACAAAAGAGGAAGCTGACAAGACATGCTCTGTTCATTTACGTGACACGAGTAGTTTGGTTTTTAATTATGCATGCCACTGCCTCACAGGGTGCTGGGGACCATTTCACCACAGCTTATTCTGGAAAGTAATTTAATTCTCAGTAACAGGAATCCTCACTGCTGCTCTGCCACGGCTACTAAACTCTCATTTTGAGATTGAAACAGGAACTATCACTGGCATACGAGTGGACAGGCTCTGTGGAAGTCAGGGAAACACACAGATACTCACATGTGCTACATGGGCACTCACTCAGTGAACTACCTACTAGTCACAAGGGCTGTAAATCCAACTAATTGATCAAACCAACTTTAGCCACTAAAAATCTCCCCTTTTAAGTGCATGAAAACATGTAGTTGCACAGGCAAACACATATTACAATGTCTCTGTTCAACTACAAAGACTCAAGCAGAAGATGAATTATACCAATAAACTTAAGATGGCAACCTGAGGACCCTACAGTCAGGGAGGAGAGCGGGGATCCTGCTTCTCATCCTCCACCAGTCTCAGCCTTCAGCTGGGCCAACAGTGATGCCAGGCACTGACTACCTGGGCAGTACAGAAGGAAAAGCTTGCTCTTTGAGCTTTTGATGATTTTTATCATTATTTGCAACTAATATTTGGGCTCTGCAGAGACTAAGAGGATATTGATTACTCAATCAAGGGCAGAGAAGGAAGGGAAAAATAATTTCAAAGATCTAGTGACATGATCATTTCAAATCACTTCCTCTGGGCGCTGTACTAATGAAAGATGGTGCAACCAGTTGTGCAGAGCTCAGCTCAGTATTGATCCTGACAGATCAGAAAATCCTTTTCATGTCTAAAAGGGCACAAACCATCAAAACCATCAAGGACTTCTTCAGACTGTATTTCCCCATTTTTATTTGCCACCAGGGAGTCCCAGTTAATATCTGTATTGGATACAGACAAGTCCAGACACAGATTACATTTTTTGCATGCAAGTTCTCTTACTATACCTAGGAGTTGCCACATCAGATACGACCTGGGGGGGTTTTCAATAAAACATCGCCTCTCAGAGCAGCACAAGCTGCTTCAGAGAGCGTGCAAGTGCTCCCACCAAGGCATTAAAGGCATAACTTGCCTCGACGAAAATTTCCTCTGTTGCCTCAAAATTTAACGGTTGGATTAAATAAAAAGTCACTGAATCAATTCAGCTCCTGGGGAAGCCAAATCCACAGCCACAGCATTTCTGAACCTCCATGTCCTACCACCAAGCAGTTCATTGCAGAAAAGGAGATTGAACTGATGCATAAAAAGGTAATAGATTTTTAAGCACTAAAAGGGAAGATAATGCAGCCTATAAAGGGCCATCATAAAAAATGTCCCACACTGACCAAGGATGGAAAACAACACTGGCACATCTGCCCTGACATGTTGCAGCTACAAGGACAAAAAGCAAAAAAAAAGTGAAGCAATGTTACCACTCCATCAGACTCTGCCATTTATGTCCATGGGTCTGTGACATAGCTCCATGTGGATATCCCCACTGCAAGGCAGCCCTGATCCTGCAAAACATGAGGCTGTGTCTGAGAGTTTCTCCTGAGCAGGAGTGGGACGGCTGGATTAACCTCGAGCAGCACGTTTGATGTGCATGGAAACCCTGCCAAGGCAGCCTGTCACTTATTAAGAACATTTGTCAAGGTTGTTAAACAACCTTGACAACAAACCCACAGGCAGCAGCAGCTGAAGGGGGCCTGCAACACTCCCTGAATCTGCTTTATTAAATGTAGCCTCATTTGATTCAAACATCAAATGAACTGGCTGTGATCTCTCCCATCTGAGGTCTGATAGGAAGGGTTTCAGAATTGCAGCCTGCACAGGTGGCTGGTTGTCTCCCGTGGGAAATCTTCCCAAATCCTCTCTGGAAAACACCTACACATACTAGCAGGGCACCGTGTTTATTCACAGTGCCTTCAGCTCTCTCCCTCTGGACTCCCCTGAGTCGCACTGGGGCTTTGTAAGGCAGATCCTCCAGCCCTTTTCAGTCTTTCCATCAGCTGCTGAGGACAGGCCAAGGGCAGGTCCCCAGATGCGCTCTCCAGGTTGGAGACAGCCGGGATGGATTAACTTGGCAGGGAGGGAGGTCCTGTGTGGCAAGGCCTGCAGTGCATTCTCTGTGACTGTGCGCCTGCCCTCCTGTCCCCATCCTCACCACGGCTACAGCCAGCCCTGTCTGCCTGGGAAAGGAGGGGTTGTGTCTGACTTGGGGACCTCCACAGCACATTCACACCTCGTGTTCTCAAACTCTTGTTTGGTGGAGCTAAAGAATGATAAATCAGCAAAGTGTAGCACTGCCTAAAAAAAAAATTCCAAAGCTTAAAAGAAACTTCTACCACTGAGAAGGGTTTCATTAAAATGAAAATATGTGTGCGTTGCACAGAGTTCCAGTGAGACATCTGTGGTGTGGGTCTGGGCCTCCATGCCCTCCCCAGATTTGGGTGCTTTAGCAGAGACTGGGCACCCTAATCTCATCAGCTGTCCCCGAACTCTCATGCTCATGTGACACCAAGAGCTCCATGGAACAGAAGGATTTTCCAGCCACCCCTTATCACTTTGCTATCTGAAGTCTGGAAATCAGCTCCATGACAGGCAGGAAGACTCCACACAGGGAGGAGACTCTGGAGATGCTCCGGGCAAAGACCTAAGCTGACCTACTGCCTGGAAGATGGGGAGAGAAAAATGGGAGATGAAAACAGTCCTGACCACGAGAGTAACTGGACATCAGTCCCAGAGGATTATCCTCATGTATAGCACAGCTTCTGAAGACAGACTGTTAATTGAGATGATATTTTTGGTTACTTTTCCTTACTTTTTTTTTCCACTTAGTAAACAGCTGCTGGCAGTACCTATTAAGAGGCTTTTCCCAGCTTTACTTACGCTTTCATGTTCTGTTCATAAACCTGTCGCCAGGAAATAAGGAATGGTTACCTGCCTACTGACACTCAGGAAGACCAGGATTCAGAATATATGCGATATAGAAGAGATGAAGCAATCATTTCCCTCCAGTAATATAGGGTAGGTTGAGAGTTAATTAATTCACAATTCATAAAATTGTTTGCAGTGTCTGGATACATTCACCTATTTTATTATTAGGGATTAATAAATATTGTTTAAACAACAGGAGGTTGTCATTGGTTTAATTAACTAAGCTATTGGTATCATGTTGGTCTACATACACATAGTTAAGCTGTACTTCTGCAAAATTCTGGGCATTAGTGTGGTCTATGGCTTGCTATATGGGCTCAGTTCTGTTCACTTGCATATGCCTATCCTTGTTCCTCCTCTCAAATACAGCCTGAATGGAACCATTTTCATCAACTACAGACAAGGAAATCAATGTAATAGTACGCATGTGAATGATGACTGAGGAATCGTGTATTTTATGAACACAAGAGGTGGATGTATTTTTCTAGATAAAGGATCTGTCTGTGTTTGGAACATCCTGTTTGGGAGAGAACAAGAGCCACTAAATAATATTCAGTCAAAATGTTCTGAGCTTTGGTTTGCATTTATATAAAAATATTGTTTCTTTATGCAAAGTTTGAATGTGATGTCTCATTTCTATCCTCTGTAGTCATAAAATTCATACTGTTATTGTGGCCTTTGGCATCTCCTATTATGTCCTTTAAGTTTAGTCTTTTACAGAAACACTTTGTGGGATTCTGAGTGGATATTCTGTGAATCTGTATCTAATGAAAGTCAATGACATAGTTATTTGTAATCATGAAACGCAGACATGAAGAACACGGTGTATACCCTTCCCCACCATTTGTTCCTAGGACACTTTGGTGCCTTATTAGAGGTGAGATCAAAGCACCTTATGTCTGTATTCCCCACTCTGAGACACACTGCTTCTTTAGATCTCTTTACTCATTTCTGCCCAGTTAAACCACTGTGGTGGTCAGTGGGTAATCCACAGCCTCCATCAACCACAGGAGCTGTAGGGTTCATATCACAAGGGGAACCAGCTGGCTTTTCTTAGATTTGTGGCTATCATTCTTGAAGACTTCACACATGCCAAGCTTCGCCCTAGCAGGGAACACCAACACCTGTGTGCAGATGGATGTAGCTCCACCACAGAGCAGAAAGGCCTCTAAAAGTGGGACAGGAATCACGACCTTCAACCAAGTTTAACAGGCAGCCTGATACAGAAAAACCTGCAGGACCCTTCTCGCAATGCAGATAGGACTAAAAATAAGAGAGATTATGGACTTCTGAGGGCTTTTCCATCCCCAGTCACTCTGAAGATCAAAGGCTGAGCTATCTCCTCCCTTGGCAGGAAGGGGAACAATGTTCATGTCAATGGTGAATCAGCCTTAGCACCCATGAAAAGAGATACTATTCTGTTTTGCTGACGTTTATTATGTATGTATCAAGAGAAAACGCAGGATGAAAAATTATTCTTCTTGACATATAACTAAATAAATATATTTGTGTTTAAGAAGCATTTTTTCCTTTATGCCTTTAAGCTTGGACAATTTAAAACTACCCAGAGTGTATCATGACTGGAAAATGTTCCTACAATGTGTGATGAATGCAAAATAACATAGTGCATGTCAAATTGTCAGAATTTTAGGGGTGGCTGCAAGAGAGACCTCCAAAAATGGGTGCTGCACAGCTGGGCCAAAGTGCTGCAGAAATCTGGGGGTTCAGCATGTGGGAAGTCCACATTTACATAATACAAATGAGGATTATACAAACTCTGTATAGCAGAAGCTCTGCAGAACCACAACATCTCTCTCAGTTTAGACTAGATCACTCTTTAAACAGCCTTTACATTCTCCAAGAACTCAGATTTCACTCCTGTCCACTCCCTTCCTCCTTACATTTCAAATCCAGGAGCATGAACTGAGTACAGGTGGATGTGTGCCAGCCAGCTGCTCCAGTTTTGGGGGGTATTGAAGGGTGACCCAGTGAAATGTGAATTTCCATCTCTCAGAAGCGCAAGTGAAGCTCACATCGAAAGGAGAATCAGGAGGACCCTTCCCATCTGGACCACAGTGCCAAAGCCACAGTAGTTCCACAGGAGGCCCCCACCCCACTGTGCTGGGGTCCAGAGATGGTGTGAAGAGCAAGTGCAGTCAGGTCCAGCACGGAGCAGAGACGTAACCAGCACAGGCAGTGGGTCCTTACTAACACCTTCTGGGGCAAGATTTTTCCCACATACTAAGTAAAACAAGCTCCTCACACCTCTTCATCCTAAAGTCCCTAGCAGTTTGATACACTCCCTGTGCTCTAAAGATCTCTTTAAACAAGGAGACTCTAAATCCAAGGGCTGGATCAAGCCTTAGGAAGCTAACTGAACCACTGATCATCCAGAGTAACTTCTTTTACCCACATGAGGTCACTGAAGCTTTTTTCTCTTTCATTTTGTCCATTCACTTGGATTTTTATATAACACTCATTTTCACCAAGTGGGAGTTCCAGGCTTCTTATGACTTCTTTTTAATCTTGTCTTTAAATAGGAAAGTAGTTCTAATGGAGAACTGGGATTCTTGGGTAGCAGTGGATGAGAAGGAATTGAGCACCCAGAGGGACTGGTGAGATGGCAATGCAGGGAGCAAACACACGTCCTAACCCAAAGGATCAATCACTGGCACTAATTACAGGGACTTCCAGGAGCAATAAAATGTCTCCTGAGACCTCTATGAAAATTACAGGAACCTCTTGTTATTTGGGCAGTGGCATCAGCATGTATGGCATTACACACATGTACAAAGAGACAAAGGACCCAAAGTACAGTTTATCCTGCCCCACAGCAGGGAGGGGAGCTGGCTGCCCTCCAGGCTCAGCAGGAGGGACTGATGGGGTGGTGTTGACCCTTGTCAACACTTGCTGTGTGCCAAAGGTGTGGCCAGCGCACCACGCCAGGACATGGCAAGTGTCCTGCTGCTGGGACAGCACTTCACTCTGCACTTGGTTTAACCCAGGAGGGAGAGGGAGCCCCAAGTTGAAGAGAGAAAAGTCTATTGCAACAGCTTTTGCAATAAAGAAAGTTAATTTCAACTAATAAATAACTTCTGCAAATTGTGTGCCACTTCAGTGGCACTCTGCTTGGTAATTCATACCAGGTACTGTTCACAGGGTGATGAAGATTAATGGCACCAGTTTATTGAGGCCAATCTTTAAGATGTGTCTTTTTGCCTCTCCAGGCACCAGCAGTGGCCATATCTAGGGAAGACGACATTGTTCCTCCACAATAGTCAACATGTTTTTGTTTTTCAGTGTTCTATCTCAGCCTTGATTTTAGACTCTCAGTGCACAACACTGTTCCTTCCCAATACCATCTAACAACTGGATCTGCAGATAAAACTGGCTATATTTTTGCCACAAGTACAAAGAAAATACTGGAAGTTCCCATTATTCTCCAATTTTCATGGGGAAAAAAAAAATCTTGAAACAGACGAGGATGAATTGCTAAGGGAAGAAGAGGAAAGTAATCTCCAAGAGTATTCCAAACTGCATTGTTTAAACTTACATTTCCTTGACATGAAAACCAGAAAAAAACCCAATGAGCTAGTTTTCTTTACTGACAGCCTAATACCGATTTTAGACTAATTCTCTGTATGTAAATGAAGTAATTAAAATCCCCTATTCTTTGCAATTAGTCTTTTATTGTATTTTTCTAATAAGCCAAGCCTTTGAGATAGGCAAGAGTAAAAGGTGATGGATAGGAAAGATGAAGGAATTTTATGCTTCAAATGCTTCACTAAAGTATCTCAAACAAACTGAGGTACAATGAGATCCAACTATAAATCCTCAGCCATGTCTCAAAGGAATCTGACCTGAATTAGTTTAGCAGCTCTTTTTCCATCCAAAAATTTTGCTTTTACCTTTCTTTCACCTTTTTCTTCAGCCTTAAGAAATATAAAATGTTGCATAAGATTTAGTTGCAATAATTCTTTGGATCCAAAGAGTGTCGGGTTCTGAACAATCAAGACACAAGACAGTGGGACTGAACCAACAGCCTTGCTAGGAAAAGTTTCTTCTGGAAATGTCTGGAATGTTCTCAGTTCAAAGCAGTGTGAGATATTGATGTATTAAGCAGTCAAAAAAAAATCAGGAAGGGGAGAAATGAAAGTGGAATCTGTCACAGCAGAAAGGACATTTTCAATCAAATCATAATGTTATGACATATCAATGTCAAAATGAAAATTTTGTTTCAATACATCTAATTGAAAAATTGTACCATCTCATCAATCTGTCATTTTCCCTTTGAAAAAGTCTAGTTCTGTGAAACTCATATTTTCCAACCAGAAAATGCATTACATGAAAGTGTTGAAGTAGCTGCCTGCACCACTCTGCCCTGTGGCTTGCACTGAGCAGCTTCACATGGCAAGGGTGCCTGTAACCTTCAGATAGTTTCAGTTCTCATGGGCCTGCTTAAACTGTGAGCTTAAAATAGGCTCTTGCAATTTTGAAGCATCTTTTGTCCCAACATGCCTCATAAATTACACACCTTCTAATGAAATGCATCCCTGCTGGATGGAACACGACAGTAACATATTCTTTCATCTATGCCACGGTCACTTGTACCTTCTCAGGTCATTTAGAGTTGAAGGTGAAGTACCAGGTGATCAGAAACATGTTGAACATTTATGTAAGCCGGGACTAGAGTGCATCTCTATTTGCATCATACCCAGGATAATATGATTATATTCTGTGAATATGTTGTACTCTATTTGTGCCCCTTACTAAACCCAAGGCTGCCTGTAAAACGAATGGAGCCTGTGTTAATATTGTATGACACAGAACATTAACGACAGAGAGAACAATTTCAGTGTATCCTATACAGACTGATTTGGAGATAAAGATCTCAAAAGCCAGTCTGGCAAATACAACACCCTTTTAGTGTGTATTGTAAAAGGGCAATAAATTACAAACATCAATACGGATAGTAGAAATCGGAGCCTGTGGGGCAATCTACTGAATTAAAACAAATATCTCCTTGACTACAGCTGAGGGAAACAGCAGTGGCATCATATTTCATTTTAATAGACTGCAGAGAGGTTTGCCTGGGGAGAAATCAAAGTGACTTGATTATCCCATCGTGTTAACTAACATCTTATCACATTCAGGCTCTGTCCCTAAACCAGTCTAAAACCTTGCCATAAGAGGCTTTCAAAAGGGAGATCTGGGCTAAAAAGCATTCAGAATAACCCCTCTGCTTTCACCCTTCATCCCATGGTGTTAACAACAGATGTCCAGGTTCTGTAGCATAAAGCGGGCAGAGGAAAAGCAGTAAAATAAGGTATGATAAATGCAGGACCTGATGCTGGTAGCCCAAACTCAATCAAAATTCTGTTGCTCAGGATCCTGTGAGGACCAAGTTGCAGTTTGACCACGGTTCTGTCCAAAATCCTGTAACATATTTGACTAAAGCTCTCCACCACCCCCTCCCAATGCTTTTGCTTTGTGTCTTCTCACTTCCCTTGTTCTCCAGGCCAACTGCAGACCCAGAGGAGAAAATGGACTTAAGCAACCTCTCTGCTGCTCATCTGCCTACCTGGCTGCTGCATGGACAAACCACTCTGCCTTTGAGCTCTCAGGGGCTTGTGACCGAGATTCACAAAGTGGTGCAGCTGCACAGGCTGGGCTGGTTTCTGCAGGGGCCTGACAGACCTGTGCAGCAGGAGCAAAGCAAGAACTTTACTTCCCCTCTGTGCTCAGCTGGCCACCACATGAAGGCATCCATGTAGAAGCTGCTCACTGTTCTTCAGTGGAACTCTTCATGCTGTTAAGTTTTGATGCATTTGTACAGTAAAACCCAAGGAAGAGTTTTGTGATGATGAGAAGCAGTAAAAAAGATACTGCTAAAAAAATCAGCATTTGACAACGAGTTTTAGAGGAAAAAAGGCAGTGTTATGAGCTGATATTTCCCTTCAAGAGGAAAAAGAGAAATAACTGAAGGAGAGAGAAAGTTTGACACTCTCAGACACTGAGATTTTTCATACCCTGCAATCTAAAATGCAAGGAATGTGCTTCTTCTCACAAATTAACATCTTCACTTGTCTATTTTTTCCCCCAGAAAAACTTCACTTTGCCTTTTTCAGACAGCTCGGCTGCTTTTGCCACCTGCAGCAGTGAAGGCCAAACGCATGGCTGGTCCTGACTTTGATGGAGCAGGAGGGAGCCAGGGCACAGGTGGTTCCTCCATGCCACATCCTGTCAGCTCATGTACAGAGAAGACAGGATATGTGCCAGCTTCTATCACCATCTTTCTATACATCTATTTTGGTTCTTATGCAGCACTCATAACCATGACAACTGCCTGCCCAAACTATCAGACATATGCAGAAGCTGTCTGGTTGTCTTGGCAGCGATGTTCCCAAAGTGGAGACCAACGGAAGGAGAGCCCGGGCTGAACTCCCCGAACCGCCCTGCACAGCTCAGCCCATTTAACGAGGAAAGCGAGTGGAAACAGCTCTGCTTTTCCCACTGATGTTATCCCACTGCAGCGCTGGCTCCCTGCGGCAAGAAGCAAGTCATGAGCTACTGTCAGAGCAAAGCACTTCCAACACTTTCGTGCAGGCTTAGCTCGGCTTATCACTGTGACCAGGATGACTCATGGAATCTCCTCCTTGCAGAATGTTTTGGAAAATATGGGAGCTGGCCAGGACCAAGGTCTCTTGACAGTAATTGGAAGTGGGGAAGTACCCTGTATTAGGTCTCAATCTGATCTCTAGCAGTTAGAGAACACCTTAAAGCCCAAAGCATTTTCATAGTATCTTGTGATACGTCACTGAGGAGTCCACAGCCTTTCCTTACTCCAGCTCGTAAGGTGAAGATGGACTTGCGGAAGAGCCTCAAACATTCTCCCTGCAGCCTCAGGCAGCTCCCCAGTTGCTGAAAATTCACCAAGTCCCTTTTCTTGGCTACAACCATTCCCCCTTTTCTACTATTACATTTTCTCACACATCCTATTGGCACACCAAAACTCCTATTAAGTCACTTGTTATTTGTAACAAGGCAAAGGCAACCCAATAAACTCAACAAAGCAAGCCAGGAAGGTTGTACATAACTAGGAGGAATACACTTCTTTTGTCCCACACTTTCTCTTCCATCTATTGCACAAGGATAGGCTAAACTGACATACGGGCTCCAGGACTGATCTGTTCATTACACTTGAGAAGAGGACATAGGTATGCAGGAGGACACCTGTGGGGGATGGATATCGTGTACTCCTGGCACTGACACTGGGAGAAGCAAGAAATTCTATCTTGCAAGCCTCAGATGGACTGATAAATGGGCTGGAGTTGCTATCCTGGACGTTCTCAGTTAGATTTGCTGGCACAGCCTATGCTGTCAGGGAGGACATTTTAGAAAATGGGATGGTGTTCCATCAGTTTGGCACTGCCACAAATTTCACTCAAATCCGAGCTGGGAGGTGGAAGAGTGGGCCAGGCGACGAGGCTGAGGTGTGACAGTGCTGGGGACTACCCGCACACGGCACAGGTTTTGCTGCACACACATCCTGGGAGCTGCTTTCCACTTTGTCATAATGCTCAGACCCTTCTGAATACAGAACAGATCCAGGGTGGTAAGCACCAGGGTACTCCTGGTGCTTTGCACTCTCTTAGGTCCCATTTATCTAATGGTGTTCATCCGTGCAGTGCTGATGCCTCAGAATTACATTGCATTACTGAATTTTGCTGTTGTAGGTGAAGCTATTATTAAGGTTGTCTGACAAATCCCGTGATAACCCCCTGTTTTCACATGCTTATAACTTTGCCAAGTTTTAACCATTAAACTGATAATTTCAACTATTTCAAGATGAATTCACCTGAAAACTTTCAGCGATGACAGCTCAGACATTTACAGGAAAACATGTAAGAAAAATATGTTAATTGTGGTGAAGTTTTCCTGCAGAAACATCCCTCATCCTCATCCTTCAGAGTAAAGAATATTCACCCAAGCTTTAGCTAAGCTGATGATCTGTGAAAATGAGCAGTTCACACATGAGTACAGGGGAGATGTGCTATAGTTCAAGAGCTGTTATTTCCTACTGATCCTGTCCAAACTGAATGCATTCCAGTGAACAAATTCCTGGCAATTTCAACTCTGGATGGTTACAGGCTGTGCCAGGACTGCTCTGAATTGACAGCAGAGAGATTTCTTTTCATCTATCTTCTCTGCTGGATCCTGACAAAATGGATGAGTTGGCCAATTTAAATACAAATGAGAGAAAGCTGGACTACCAACCAGAGAGACAAAAGGAAATGTGGGAAAAGGAAGAAGGCAGGAGGCAAGCTGTGACTGAATAGGCAGAGATCAATAAGAGGAGCTACTAAGATTATTCAATTTCAGAGGGTAAGACGGAGGAAGAATTAGTACAGACTGCTAAGGACAAGAAACCAGAGCAGTAGGCAAGCAGGGCTGTGCTGGAAGGGAAGACCACTGTCTCCCTTACTCTGACCACCAATGCCTTCCATGAACTGAAGCACTTTCCCCAGCAGACACTCGAACAATCCCATCCCAATACATCCTTCTTTCTGCCTGTGGTCCTGGGGACTTGTTCAAACTCACGATCCACTTGATATTTATTTACACAAAGTGGAAGTGTGCAACCGAAGTACCAGGTCCAGCCATCCCAACTTCTGCTGTTTCACAGGATCTGCTTGGAGATGCAAGTCTTGATGCTCTCAGAAAATAAGGATCCACCTTAACCTGGTAATGAGCTACCCAGCAAGAAGAGAACACTGTCATATGCTTCTCCTCCAGATTTTGGCTTTAATCTAATTTTGTAAAATCTTTTTCCATGTCAGGTAAAAGAAGAAATGCAGTGAGAATTCTCATCAATTCACAGAACAGCAACAGATATAGAAGAAGAGAGGGACACATCTTTAAAATTAATATCTATTCACCTTTGAGAATGACAGCAAACCCTTACATAAGCTTCTGGGGAGGAAGTCCAGAATCCACACATCACTTGCCCAGCCCTAAAATCAAGCCAGGACAGAGCCCATCACTCCTGCTCACAATTCAGGACCTTACCAAGGGAACATCACCACAAACAGCTTCCTCTGACATAGCAAACTTTGCCATCCAGCTCCTTACACACTCCCAACACAGAAATGAACTGCAGAATACTCCCAGCTGAGCTTGATGTCACGTTTTCTGCATATTCTGTCTTCACTGGCTGTTTTCCTACACAATTAACTCACCAGGTGGATATTAGCAAGAGGAAGAAAAACAAACCAAGCTGCCTTAAGTACAGTAAGTAGAGCAGGAAATCGGTACCCGTAAGCTCAGCAACTTGCAGAATATTAATCACTGAGCCACAAGTGAGACAAAAACATCATAAACATCTGCATTTCTCAGCCAAGAGAGAGGGAGCCACATAAGATGCAAAGAGATGAGCAGGTGATTAACTCCATGTAGCTTTGGGAAAAATTAAGCACTGCTCTTGGCAAAGGATATGCCATGGGCACAAAGGGCACTCGCTGGGCACCCAGGTGTGTCCTGGAGACAGCCAGGGCATGGCTGGGAAGAGCTCCTTATTGATACGTGTGTTCAACCACAGGAAAACAACTTCAGCCATTTACAGAGGCTGCCATTTGCATTGGCCTTTGGCAGCACCGTGATCCATGGTTTATAATTTCCTTGCTTTTGCCTGTTCTAATTCACAGTCAGCGTCCTACAGAGGCGCATTTATAAACCCTTCTGCAATTTTCCAAGGGAATACTTTCAGGGTTTTTGCCATTTATAATTTGCTTCTCTCAATGTCATTTATAAATTACTTCCATTTAAAAAAACAATCTCACTACAATTGGACTTTTGGCTATAAAAAATTACTGTTCTAAGACAGAGGAAAATTACTAGAGGTAAAGTACCCTCCTAGTTCACCACTGTCCTGTTCCTGGCAATATCTCATAATCTCTTTCACAAGTCCATCAAGTTTCACTTTTAAATGAGTTATTGGATTGGATTCACTGCCAGGCAGTGACCATTTGTTCTTGTGCCAGCTTTGGCCTTCAGCATAAACATTGCTGGTAGTTACCCCCTGGTGGTAAATTATACAGTAATTATAATGCATCTTCATCTTCCATTTTGCTGGGGACTAAACAAATAATTTGAAAGCAGATCATATGAAAAGACTTCCTCTGAACTTGTTCTGCTCAACCTTTTTTAATACAATTAATCAGAAATGCACACACAAATTAGACTGAGCGTCTGTGGTGGGTTTTTTTAGCATTTTTGTATGTGCTCAGTTCTCTGTGGCTGATCTGTGCCTATTGCAACTTGTGTGGTTATCTGGCATTTTCTGAGTTGCATTTCACTACTGGTTCACAGTTTATAGCAAACTTAAGACTGCAAATCCTTATTCCTAGGCCAAATTCTATTTACTCAACACGACAACTTCTTGTGTCACTGAAGCTTCACTAACTCCAGTGCCCCAGAATTACTCCGGTGTTTCCTACACAGTGCTCCAGCTGCCCAGTGCAGTGACAGCATCTCGCAGACCTGTCCTTCCACGTGCTTCCCTCAGTTAAACTTCAGCGGCTTTGCAGCCAGGACAGGCACACCCTGCAGCACAGCCTGTTGTCAGCTCCCTCGCAGGGATCCTCCCTCCCTTTGCAGTCCTCTCTTCTGCTAATCCTGCCCTTCCCAACTGCACTAGTAACACGTCTGGCATGACAGCCAATGCTCACTCAAATCCAGACAAAGCAGATTTACTGCATTCCCCCTATCTAGGAGACCAGTAACAGAATAATCTGCACAATCTACCTTTATTAAACTCAGGTTACATTTTATCTCATTATCTCCATCATTTGAAATGATTCTTCCCTTTCTGGATAACACTGAAGCCAACAGGATGAGCCCCTACATGTCCATAATGTATTTTTTTGCTCATTTTTAAACTAAATTTCCCATATTCCCCAGTATGAAGGACTTTTCCACGTAGCCTTCATAAAATCAGCAGATGTCTGTGTGTCAACAGACTCACAATTTGGGATGCCAGATCCTTCAGCAGTCTGGGGCACTGTTTCCTACTTAGATGCAACTGCTTCATTCTGTTTCCTAAACACTTGCTTTCTCCATCCTCCCTGGCAACAGATTAAGTGATGAACAGCACCATTCCTTCTGTTCACATATTAGTAGCTAAACAGCATTCCACTAATTGTTTTTCATTCTTCGTTCTTTTTTCTCTCACTCTTTTTTTGAGGGTCATCTCACTCCTCTCCATATTTGCAATTCTCATTTCTCTCCTATGCTTTCTGACCAAAGAGCAGTACCTTTCTTCACTGAATCACATTTTGTGTGTATTTCCTGCCTGCAAATATCCCATTTTTTATCTTTGTTTGTGGTTGCCTTTTTTGAGTTTTATTATTATTATTATTATTGTTATTGTTATTAGGGAGGTTGTTGGGGTTTTTTAAAAATCTCTTAGACTCAGTGTCCTTCTCTACCAGATCTTTCCTAGGTCTGGTATATTAATTCTCCAGCTTTTTACCTTTCTAACAAAGAAAAAAAAAACATCCAAGCCATTTTTGTATTCAAGTCCAGACCTCTACAGCCTAGTTTGCCTCTACAACTAGTTTCCTTCACTTTTATGAAATAATAAATCTTAGTTACAGTTGAATGTTTAGCCTTCCATCTAATTTAAATTGAAACAACTCATGGTCTCTCAGCTGAAGGTCGCTTTCTATGTCTCAGACTTCTATCATAATCTCAATATTTTGCAAATCTCCAATGCTTTTTCTTAGTTTAATAACTACTTGGGCAAGAAATCCATGAATTATCACATCCTGGTATATCTGTGCCCAGCATTAGGAGCAGTATTTGTTCTCCAGCATCTATTTGGAAAATGAAAATCTTTCAAAATGACATAATTTCTGATAGTTTTTATCTCACCAATAATGTGAATGAGATTTGTGGGTCTCAAATATGCCTTAATACAATGAAACACTTTTTTTTTTGTGATTGAGTTTAACCTAGAATAATTTCATCACAAAATTACAGCCAAATCTCATTAAAGCAGGCTGACTACATATCTCTGCACCTCTGCCTTCAGCAGAGCTCATTTGAAAAAATTCTGACAGGCTGTATCCTGCTTATTCCTGCTGAAAGAGGGAATTATTTTTCCAGTTAATTCCAATTAAAATAATTAAATCATGCAAGCTGTTATGCCCTAGCAAAGTTCTGTGTGCAGAAGTATAACTGGTACCTTTGGCTATTAAAATTGGGAATGAAACAGTGCTGCCAGGAGCAGACGGAGAGGTACCCAGCCCGTGACAGAAACCCCCGTTTGCTCCTGCTGCTGGGAATCTGCTCTGAGGCTCAGGCAGGGATTCCTGCTCCATGGCACGGCCACTGATGCTGGAGGTAAGCAATCCAGCTTTCCCTTCTCCCCCAGTGCTCTGCGCAGCCCACTCCCAACACGCCGACAGAAATTCAGACTGCCTCTCCCCGAGCTGTGGTGAGTAATTCTCACTTTCCCCTGGTGAGAATAGAGCTGGGCTTGTCCGTTCTGCCTTCCCAGGCAGATGAAGAAAGGAGGTGCTGAGGCATCAGCCTGAAACACGCTGCTCTGATGCATCTGTGCTGATGGGCTGCTGACAGGCTGGGACAAATCCTTGTGCACATCCCTGCTAATTTTTTCAGGTTCTCATGCGCCCTAAACAGACAAGCCCTGTCCCCCAAAAGGGAGCAAGGGGTCTCCACAGAGCAGTCGCTGCTGCCTCAAGCACCATGACGCTTTCCCAAGAAAAGAAGTGGCACGGGAGGCAAGTAACAGGCAGCAACTGAGGGGAAGAGTTAAAAACCCTAATAAATGGAGGCCATAGAGCCTGCACCCAGAGTGGGCACAAGGAGATGCTCTCGACCTTCAGCCACTAACACAGCAAAAGGAAAACAACCACATTCCCCTCCCTCCCACGATGGAGCCCAAGAGTCAGGAATACAGCACATGTTGTTCCACTAATGAGCTGGAAAAACATAAACATCACCTAAGAGCCAGAAGTCCAGAAGCTCCTTTAACTAGTAGATTTTAAGATCACATGCGTCTATCTTAGACATCCACAGTTAATCCAAAACCCAGCAGATTAGAATATATGCAGCATTAACCAGAGAAGGTGCTTCCAGGAAAACCCAACAGGTACCAAAGCTGGGTTAAGAGAGTACTGTCATTGCTGAAATGAAAAGCTGACAAGAGATCAGAGAATGGAGTTAGGATGGAAATCCTGCCAGCATCCTTCTTGCAGGATTGCTGCAGGCTCTCCTCAGATCTGTAACTGGACTTTAAGCAGATCCCAACTTCTTTTTTCAGAGAAGATGTTTAAGAAGCTTCAGGGCATTTCACTTAAGCACCTTCTATTAACAGTTAATTTGTGAGACAGACAGTTAATTAACACACACTCAGTGGAAAATAAAAGCTTTCTCCAGCTTCCAAATTACTTGTTATCCTTTGCAAATGAGAGGGCTTTTTCTTCTGCCACAATGAAAATGTCCCTTTTTGTCAAGGGTATCAAAGAGAGGGTACTACTAACCCCTGTCTTCCCACCCTTGGTTATGGGCCAGGTCAAAGGGACACATCCCTAGCCGTGCAAGGCCAGTGATTTCCATCACGTACCTGTATTTATATTCACTACACACCTGGAAAGCTCCACTCTTCCAGCTAAAGTCACTGAACCAGTGCACTTCCATCACCAGGTTGGAACTTCCTATTTAATTTGCAGTGGTTTATGTTCATCTCTGGTTTCCTGAAAACATCCCTATTCTTAGCCAGTACAGCATATGACATGCTCAATTTTCTCCCTTAACAAATGCCAATACCTTTCCCTCTCTTAACAGATCCCCTCTAACTGGACCCTCAGCCCCAGAATTATTTCTGTTGCCCTTCTCTGAATTCCTTCCAATCTCTGAGTCATAAAGCAGGATTTATTGGACAAAAGATCCACTTTTAATAATGCCTTCTGCTGTATAATTTCACTGCTGAAGCTAACTCAGGCACCTTCTGTCCTGTTGGACTGTGGCTTGGAACAATTCATGACAGCACGTCTGGAGGAATTCTAGTGAAAAAACTCACAGTAGCAAAAATGTCAGACAGAAAACCAGAGGCAACATCCATACAGAGAACTTGGGTGTCTGGGGGAACCTGTCAGAGGAAAAGCAGGAAGACAGCACTAACGCCCTTAACACCTTTTGCTGTGTATATGGTCACAGGGTCTATACACAAAAGTGAAACAATTACAAGCTCTCAGCCTGTAACCCCTGCTCTCCCCCAACTACGGGAACAAGTGGGAACACATCTCAAGTTGTAATAAAAACTCACAGGTGGTTTCTGGAGCCCTTCTAATTAACACTGCAGTTTCCAAATGGAACAAGATAATCTCCCTCCCTTCTCACTGAGTAAGAGCAACAAATGAGCTCCCTTTAAAGGCAGTTCATCAGGGATGTTATCTTCTCATTCTGAAATGAGAGTGCAAATTAAGTGGCAACATTTTTATTACTGATGATTGCAGGATCATCTCAGAGCTCCTGGAGAGTCTGTGAGGAGGGCTGGCGTACACCAATGGATTCAATGCACAAAAGAACACGTTACTTATTAACACAGTGAGTATTGTCCGAGAAATGGGAATGTTGCATGGACAGCGTTGGGCAACAGGCAGCTGTACCAACTTCTAGATCACACATCCCTGGCAGCAAACATTTCTTAGCACAAAGACACTGGTTTCTCTCCCATCCAGTCTGTTCAGACTGAATTTCTATACTGGCAATAATGACTAATAGTCCTTGTCAGCAGTGACTGATAGCATGTCCTGGATGCAGACACCAGCCAAGAGGTGGAGATTTATTAGGGTGGTATTGAGTTGGACAGAGAGCAATCTGGACATTGCGGTGATAGGTTTTGCAAGACATAACAAATCTCTTCCACAACCCACTTTCTCATACCCAAGTCTTCTCTAGCCTTCCTGTTGAACTGTCCTTCCTGTCACTTTCCTCCTACTTATTACAAAGGAAACTATTAACACAAATGCAAGAATGCAAAATTTTTGGGGACAGGAGATTTTTTTATTGTTGTTTTTTTTTAATGGCAACCAGATTGCTCCTTCAAAACAACCAGGACTGCCAGCAAGTTAATAGCTCCAGTCTATATCTGAGTGCTTTATTAAAACTGCTGTGCCTCCCTCTTTTTTTATCACCTAAAGGCTGATACTGCAATACAAAAGACATTCATGTAGCATAATGCAGAAAGAGGCCTGTATGCTCCTGAGACACTGAAGACTGATTATTACCTCTCTTTTTGATTTCTGGCTTCCCTGGTAAGTTTTAGTGGTCTTTGCAGATGGCTCTGAACCTTTCTGCTGGAATATTTATGCACTAGCTTATTGTAGCAGGTTTTTCTGCTGCTGCACTTCTTTCGCTGGGTCTAATCTTGGCAACGTATTTGCATTCGCACTTTAAAGACATCTAAAGACACTGGATAGCTTTATTCTACTCTGTGGTCCCCTAGCTTCCACAAACAGGAAGCCAGTTCAGCTGAGTCTTCCAAACCATCTCCACAGACATTTGCAGAGACCACTAAAACATACCAGGGATGCCAGGAATCAAAGAGGGAGGAAATCCCTCCAAGGAGGGAAACTCCACAACCTCCCTGGGCAACCTGTGCCTGTGCTCAGCCACCCTCACAGTAAAATAACATTTCCTGGTGTTCAGACAGAACCTCCTGTGTTTAATTTTGTGCCCACTGCCTCCAGACCTGGAGCCAGATGAAAAATCCACCTCAGCCCAAAAATTTTGCCCCATTGTTTCCCAGGCCTCTGGGCTAATGCCCCCAGAACATGTGACATCGAGAGAAAAGACTGTATGAAAAGTGAGGAGACAGGAAAGAGAGCTCAATAGCTAAGGCAGGAGAGCGATGAGTTTTCACTATGATTCAAAGTAAAGGCTCAGATCTTCCAAAGACCTTTTCTAGCCCACTGCTCCTAGACCCTCTTGAACATCGGTTTCCTTCTGCTAGGGGTCAATCAAAGGAGTATTTTGTTGTTGGTAGGAATCAGTACTGGCTATACTGGTGAAAAGTTTAAGAACACTGCCTACAGCCCTGAATCTTCAGCACTCTGTGGTATCCTTTACAGCCATCACATATTATGTGAAGAATACTTTCTTCTCTGTTTTAAACTTCCTAATACTGTCCTGGAAAATGTTATCAGAGATGCTCAGACAGCGAGGCTCATCCTTCTCTGAGACTTCTCAGTGGGGCTTGTGCTTCCAAGGACTCACCTCGATGCTTGAAATCATCTCCTTGTCTCTCTTCCCTGCACATCAACCTTTATGACAATTTACTGTCTCTAGGGCCTGCTTTGCCCCACTATGTGCCTACACCTAATTAGTTCCCTATTTGCTCTGCTCTGTCACATCACATGAAACTTTCCAGGTCCCGTCCAAACTGCTGTGAGAGGACATGCAGTCACTCAGAATATACCATCCTCCTTACAAGGATGGATGAAAACCCTCCAGTCCTGGCCCGATCGCTTCATTAAAATATTGCTCCAGGTAAAAATGACTCAACCAATTTTGACAGGGGCCTCACAGCTTGCTTTCCACAGAACAGGATGGTTCAGTCACACTTTCCATCTTGCAACTGCTTTCTCAAAGAAGTCTGCAGGTATTCCAACACTAAAGGTGATGGGATGCCCTTAGCAAAAAAGGGACAGACTAACAAAGCCACTGAGGTGCCATTTGTCTGGGCAATGAAGGTGATCTGAAAAAAAACAAACCATGAAACATGAAAGCAACTGAATGGCAGAACTTCATTAGGAGTGTATATTTCAGTTAGCTGAGGTTGAAAAGGGCATGGTCATTGAATTGCTGAAGGCTGAAAACATCCAGTAACACATTTCTCCTTCGCATTTATTCACCGTAATCTGAAGACCAGGTTAAATAAGTTTCCTTTTGCAGTCTGGACAGCTATTTTCTGCTGATTCTGCAGTCACATACTAAAGAACTATTCAATAGCTTATCTTACGGAAAAACCGAAAAGAAACTGAAAGAAAAAAAAGAGGAAAATGACTGGTAGGGAATTTTTAAAAAGGTAATCAGGAAATAGTATCATTTCAGATACTTTCAAACCATAAAAGACTGTAGGAGGGGAAGTAAAAACTGCAAATTTTTATTGGATTTGTGAATAATCCCCCTATTTACTGTAAGAATTGCTTCTAAATCTTTTTTTTCTCTGAATATGTATATTTGAGGAGTCAAGGCTATTGTCTCCGTCATGTATTAAGCTAATACATTAATTTATTAGCTGATTTATCTAAATGAGCAAGAATTATATGTAAGCCCACTTTTTCAAATATGTACATCTGGTTTGTGCCCTCAATATTTCTGTTATGACAGCCTTGGAGTGTTATAATTTACCTACCAAGCATGCACACTGTACTTGCTATGCAATTACACATTCTGAGTATGGAAATTTGTCTTTGTCCTACTCAATGTGGATTTAGCTTTGTACAGATGACAATGTAGTTCCTCTGAGCTATTCTTCCTTCCTTCCTCCAAACATTTTTCAAACGAAATGTGGTCAATATTTGCATTAGAACCACAAGATCAGGATCATCTGGGATGTCAGTTTAAAAAAAAAAAACCAAAAAAACACTGCAGATTTGAGTGGTAGAAAGAAAGCAAGGAAGCATCTGTAACCAGGCTGCACAGAGCTCACCATGCACCAGCAATCATTGCATCATTGGCTCCATCACTCGAGGACTCTATTTGGATGGTCAAACTCTTAAGCACAGCCATCCGTTAGCCCTGGGAAGATTAGACAGACAGATGGCTCCTACAGAGAGATGAGTTAGAAAGATGCAGGGAGGGATATTTTCACCACATGGATGCTGCCAAGTTCTGCAGAGCACAAGAGGTGCCCTGAGGTCTAGATCAAAAGCTAGTCCCCCAGGATCATCTGAAGAAAAACACTTCCTCAGTTCAGCCAAGAACTTGACCAGAGGAGCAACTGCAGATGCAAGACATTTCCTGTTGAATTGAGGATATGCTCGTGTCCCTTATTACTTAGTTATTGTATAAGGCCACTGGACCAGCCCCAGACATAACCAGCTTGAACGAGATGGATATGAACAGCTCCTGGCTCCCAGTGGCAGCAATGCATGGAAGTACAGCAATGGCCACTGCAGCCTTCTCTTAGGTGCGTTTCAGTAAAAAACACCAAGAATAAAAGTGAATGGAGAATCTACGCGAGGCCACCAACTTAAAAATACATTTCGAATGCCTGTCGGCTTGTGCTTACTTCATGGAGGTTTCAATGACTCGATTCAAGAGTTGCAGGAGGGAAAGTCCATCACTCATAATTACATCCATGCTCATAGAAACTGTGAAACTGTTAACCATAAAGAATTTTACTATCTGAAGCGATGCTACTGTGAGCAGATTACACCCAAGTATTTGAACATATGATTGATGACTACAGGCACAAAGAAAAGAGACACTGTGGAAGTGAAGATAAATAAAAGGGCATAATGACCTAAGAAGTGCATGCTGCAGGCTCTCTTGCAGGGTCTTTGGAAAGATGTACGGGCTTCTCTGAGAATTGTGTGGCTGAAGCTTTTGTTGCACAGCACAGAGGTCTTCACAGCTTCCTCCTGCTGCCCTCAACGCACCCACCACTCCTGCTGAGAATGGCAGTCCTCTGCTGTAGAGGATAATGGTTTGATCTTTTCCCAGGAAGACCCCAGGATGAAGAGCTCATACCCTGCCACAGATTTCAATGGGGTCTTACAGCTTGACTGTCTTGGTCTCTTGAGTTCGAGAGACTTCCAGTATTCAATCCCCTCAGAGGAAACTTTGAAAAGATCTCCTGGCTATAGAAAATTTCTTTCAGACAGTCTCCAAACAGATGACAGGAAATAGAGTCCTAAATGATGAGCACAAAACTGAGCTTTTGAAGTCTGTAAATAAAAGGGGAAAGAACTGCAGGGCTGGTGATTACTTTGAAATCCCACTGAAACCACAGGGAGCTGCAAGTATTTACAGCACCACTGGTAATGAAGTAACTAGGTGTCAGAACAGTGATTTAGCTGAAAAACACGATATCTAGCTTCTGGGTTTATTCTTTCAGGTGGTGTCAGGCCAATTTATTCCATTTTGAAGTCAGACAGTGATTTCCCTACTTCCCTGCATCATTCCAACTTGACAAACCTGAAAACCAAGTGCTTCTTTTTGCCTTTTTTTTTAATGAATAATACAGCTATCCCAAATAGAAGCTGCCTCCAAACACTGCTAAGGTATTGGGACACTTCTCTGGTTGAGTAATGTGGGGCAAATAGGTCAAACAGGGACAGGATGGCTGAACTCAGAGAAAAACCCAGCTAGGTCTGGAGCAATGTCAACTCTGGAAGGCTTCAGGTGCGAGAGGCTCATGTGAGCTCATCTCTTTCACAGCACTAACAACCTGATAGGAAAAGGACATGTGAAGGAGAAAATCTTCTGAGGTAAAGAACAACTCAAAAAAACTTCATGCTGCCATGTAGTCACTCTCTTATCTACTCAAGCTCTTACACAGTGCCCCTACCACAGCATCCGAGTGCCCGTCAATCACCAACACGCTTATCTCCACACTGTCTCCGTGGGAGGAAGAGCGGAATCTTATCTCCACCATATAGATGAGCAGCTGAGGCAGAGGGATTAAGGGCTCAATCTAGTTACCTCAACATAGGTTTCCAGTGCCATCTAAGATGTCCTGGGGCATGCAAGACACGCACAGTGCTGGCAGGTAGGACACAGGTCCTAAGGGAGATCCATGGTCTTGTGGAAGTCAGGCAGGGGATGCTGGCTCATTGCAGAAGGAGAGCAATGTCAATCACCAAGTCAAGGCAAGACATTTGTGGGAGATCAGGGAGCTGAACCCTACAAATTGTCCTATTAATACCCTATGTATAAAACTCCCATCTGCAAAGAGGGACACAACATTCTTTTAAAATGTTGACTGCAGACCTGTTTTATTACTAAATAGTAGTACCAAACTTTGCATGCCTGGAACTTCCAAAAAAACCTACTGCTGTCAGGAGCCTGTGTATTGTCTTCTTCCAGGCTGAGTATGAACACCCATCCACACCTTTTAGCCACTCTCAAGAAGATCCCTATGATCTATGGAATACAGAGTTATTCTTTGTCAAACTCAATAAAAATGCAGATTGTCATACAAGGAACCAGAATCGGTATTAGAGTGGCCTTTCTCCACCAAGCCCACAAGCCCAGACCTCATGCTGAGAGGTGAATGTACTTCATTGTGGCAGTATTTACAGAAAGGCACTTTCATTTTAGCTCATGGCAAATCCCTGATGACGGTTTAGGAGCTCATAATGAGCTTATTGAGGAAGAATGAAAGGATGCTCAAGGTCATAGCACCCACAGAAACGCTATGAGTCTTGACATGTACAGCATATAAGGTTCCCAAACAGTTGCCAGATCAAAAATAAGCTGTATGCAGAGAAGCTGTGCTGGCCTTGCTACACACTGGCTTTTTGGTGCATTAGGCTGAGGACAGACTTGTGAAACCACTCAAGCAGTTGGGACACTTGGTTCCCCTTTGCAACAGCTCAGTGCAAGAGGTGGTGGTGAAGCACAGCCTGGCAAGTCTGGTTGCTGGAGCAGCTTCCTGCAGCACAACCTGCAGCCACACAAGCATCTCTTCTCTGCCATTTGTCCCCTTTGGGTTGGACTGTGGCCATGTGCCTTGCAGGTCCACATCCCAGCTGCTACCTGAAACACAGGTTTAAGCAACTGACCCCCAGGGACAAGCCTGATTTCAATCTTTTCTTCTGGCCTCCCTCTGAAGATAAAAAACACACATCAGACACAATCCTTTCCCCAGCCACAACAGGTATCCTCCATTGTATTCACAGCTTCAACAGTGAGCAGAATCTGATCAATGTCTTAATTTACTTAAGCCTCACAAAGACTTGAAAGAGGAGAATTATTTTTATGTTATTATTTTTTTATATGGGAAATCTGATTAAAATAATCCTGGCAAGGAAGAGAGTGATAAGCAAATAGAGTAGGTGAAAAAATGCGATTTTGAAGGAGGAAATTGATTTCTTTCCATCCCTCCAAATTTGAATAATAAACTTTCACAAAGACTTTCTTTGCAAGAAGCTCCTGGAGATGAAAGAAACTATAAAATACTTTGTTAAACCTTTAATAAATTGTCTCTCAGAGCTCCTTACAAAAACAGAGATTGTTGCACAGTGGAAGTTTGAGACATTCACACTTGGACTCCAGTGGGAAACACTTCTATGGGGATGCAGAAAAAGTTTACAAACTACTTGAAATTAGCCTGTGTCGTGCAAGAAACTGAGGCTATGGGAGTCTGGGTGCTTTGCCACTAAGGAGTTACAAACCAAAGGTAAGTGTGGCCAACAAGCACCTTTACCTTTTCTACACCTCTCCTTTCTTGTGTAAAAAGGTGGATAATTCTCTCCTTTTTCTGGAAACCACTTCGAGCTTTTCTGTAGACAAGTCAGTCTTGCTATTATGTCCCAGAAAGACACGGTGATTTCCAGTTTCCAAAGCAGACACTATTTCTAATCAATTATCATTTATGCACCAAAATCATCAACCACTATTAACAAAGAACATTCACTGAAAATTCATACTCCGATGCTTCAAAAAGAAATTAGTCTTCCATACATGCAGTGGCACGAGCATGCACCCATTCACTGGACATTACCCAAAGACTGAGCAGGAGTCTCAGGGATGCTGGAATAAATACACTCATCTCAGTTTTCTGATGGATACCACGAATACCAGTTGGTTTGCTCTAGGTATAACCCAGTGGTACTGACAGCAGACACGAATATGTGCCTCAATACCACAGAAATTGTACTGGTCCTTCCACCATGGACTGCCTTGATATGTGATGCTTTACAGCCATGCTTCCACCACTGAAAAAACCCTATGAAATAATATTTCCTGTTGAGTTCCACCCAGTCCACCTCCAAGCAAAACCACCAGCGCAGAGCCGTCCCACAGTTCTCAATGAGTCTCTGGTCATGCCTGGATGGCATGAGATGCCCTAGAGAGGGGATGACACAGTGCATGGCACCATACCAGCACTGTAAAGCACTGCTGAAGCTCTGTGAATTCCAGACAGACCACCCAGCAATCCGCCTGGATGTTTTCTAAAACTCAACCTAGCTCTGAAAAACCAAGTATTTCTGCACAGCCCAAGATATTTTCCCAGTGGTCAGAGAGGTCACTATGCTACTGTCTCTGTTACTGGTTTCTTCCAGCTGTCACTGTGAGTGGCACTTACTGGAGGTGGACACTGAGTTAAATGCACCCACAAGGTTCACTCTTACGTTCATCTCAGTGAGAGCACGGGGATGTACTGGGTGCTCAGTATCTCTGAAAGCAGGGCTTTAAGCTACCTGAAAACCCATGCCTGGTTTTGTTACTGCAAACGGTTTTCTTGCAAGACCTGGCTGTTCAGCTCCTGGGGGCATCAGCACATACCAAGTGTTGCTTTTCAGAGCACTGCTGCAATCCTGAGCTTCTCAGGAGCAGTTTCCAATTCTCCACCTGCCATCTTGTGAAGCCAACACCGTAAACAGCCCCAGCTCCTTGGGTGGCTGAAAAAGAGATATCTGTGGAGCCCTGAGCAACTGCACTTGACATATGGTATTAAGATGTGCAGGGAAAGATGGCTGGCAAAGGATGACTCTCCTGTGGTTCTTTTGCCTGCTCCCATTATCCTCAATGATGATTGCTAGGGACATAAGTGCTGAGGAGCCAGAAAAGAATTGCAATGGGAAGACAGAGGGAAAAGCAATCCCAGCCTATACAGTGCACAGCTTTGAAAGCAAACTGATTTGCTCAGACACAAAATAGTACACAAACAAGTTGTGCTGCTGCTGATGCACCAGTTCCCTAAATAATCACAGTGATACAAAAGGAAGCTGGTGATTAAGGCAAAGTATTGGGATCAGGGAGAACAGAAGGCCTAATCCAGTCTCCATGCATGACCTTGGGCATATCACATCACTCCTCTACGCTCATTTTCCTTAACTACGTGACGAAGTTTCCCAATTTGAGTGGAAAATTATCAGAGAGCATGGGAGAGCCCAGGAGGAACTCACAGGTAAGTGATAACAGATTGTTTTCCGAGCACAGCCCACTGGCCTCTACAGCCCCAGCTATGTTAATTACTCCCACTGTCAATGATCCAGATGATTCAGACACCCTCAGACCAGCACATCCCTGGAGGCCAGTCATGGGATGCAGCTTTAGGCAAAAGAACTGCATTTTAATGACTCTCTGTCTAGCAGACAGGACAGCCACAGGCTGGGTCGTGTATTTGTGTGGTGCTCCCATCAGACATTAGAATGACACAGCACATCCCTGTCCCAGTCTCCCAGCCAAAGCCATGTTAAGCATGAGCTCTCACTCCTTCTTCCAGTCCAACATTGGGAGGTGTTACCAGATGACCCCACTTCTGAATTCACCTCAAGCACTTCTAGAGTCCTTGCCTTTGCTCTGTTCCCTCCCTGCTCACCATGGTGTACGGCGGAATTCTCTGGCATCCATGGGGAAACTCTGCTGTGGGCAGTAAACATAAATCATCAACTGAGTGCCAGGGTTTAAACCAGAAACAATCTTTAGTGCAACTGGACTGTGAAGATTATAACATGGTTGGTCAAGCTATGGTCTGCTCTTAGAGGTGCTTTATATTTTTTTTCCCTAAAAAAAAGCGCAGCATTTTTAGATACCTTCTTATCACTCCACTGTCTACATGGCATCCACAGACATCTCCTGTGGACAAGATCATGGTGCCTCTATGAAGACAGACAAGCAGGAGGTAAAAAAGGACAGCACGGTCAGTGCTGTTTAACAACAGCTTCTGCAGCATGTCAGGAGAATCAAGGAGGAGAAGTGCTTTGTCAAGCCACAATGCCCAGAGCAGCAGCAAGAGGTGCAAGAAGCTGGAAGTTGCTTTGGACAAGCCAGTGTAACAGCTGTGAGACTTTTTCCTCTACGAATTAGGAGGGCAACAACCAACATTATGGAACCCAACTGTTGCACATCTGCACAGCACTCTTCTCCTGAGCTGGCTGGATCCCTGGCAAAGGTCCATCTTCCAGCAGTGTGTTCTGCCCTTCTGGGAAGGAAGGGGCTCTGTGCAGCCACCTAACTGGCATGGGAAAGACACAGTACAGAGGAGTGGGCTGCAGGGAACAGACAGCAGCCACCAGCTGCAGAAGGTGGTGGTTCTCCTTGGCACTGAATACAGTCCGATGCTCAAAAGCCATCAGCTGCCCCAGCTCCACCACCAGCAGCTATCCAGGGGGAACCTCTCTGCAGTGCACACAAATCATCTTAGAGCGATATGGGACAATGTAGGGACTTCAAGCCACCAGAAGCAGGAAAGTCACTTTAAAAGCATGTCTGGCACGAGTGCATGGGCTTCAAACACTGAGCGGGAATACCAAGAACTGCCCCTCTCAACCCCGGCTCGCTTCAGTTTCCTGCTGTGAGAAACAACAGCCCAGCATGGCCACTGTGCTTGAGAGATTGTCAGAATTAGGCTAAATCTCACTCCTCATCTCACTCTGCACATGCCTAGAAAGTTGGACATTATCTTTCTTGGTGCCTCATCACTCAATGGCCTTGTTCAAAATCCCTGAGATTCTATCCTTCTTCTATTTCATGCTTACAATGATTTAGCGGTGGGAGAGAAAAGGCTGTGCAGGAGATCCATACTGAGTTCTATCTCAGAGGCTTTAGAAAGAAGCAGATAATCTTTGTCCAGCTGCAGCAATTCCTCTGCAGTGCTCCAGACGGCATCTGGGAGTCTGTAAAGTGTGCACGCAACTTCCAGGGGCTGTTATCAATAATGCATTTGATGCACAGCCTTCAGCAGCTGACCAAGGAAGTGTCTTATAAAGAGAAGGCAATCCTTTGGTCTTCTCAGGAGGAAAGTGGTGAGGAGACAGAAAGACTTCATTGTGCCATGTCTAATTTATGTCAAGAGGTTGTTCACATTTCAGAAAGCTTTTAGGATGGGGCTGGTGCATAGGTGTGTATTTGGGGGATTAGGGAGCACATTGTGAATACCAAAATACTTTCAGCTTTCTGCAATCAGCTAACTTACAGGGAAGAGCTGCATGAAAGGCTACCACTGCTCCCAAAGCACAGCTCTGCTGCACCCAGGATACCATCGGTATATGGGAGGTGGCAGGACACCCTCATAGTCTCTCTACTGCCTTCTCAATGGCCGAGACATCGAATCACCATATTAACCTGTGACTTATGTGTGTGTGAATGACTTACTGATTTCACAGAGGAACGATTAATTTAATGTCATTTAAACATTCCAGGACTTGTCAGGCTTTTCCACAGAAGAGTAGTCACTTCCACACAACAGAGAATGCAATCCCTAGATCATCGCAAGGAAAGAGGGTCCTTTTTGTAATCAAGCAAAAGCTGTTGAGGAGCCCATAGGCATAAGAATACGTAGCTTTGCATCTGCTAAGATAAATCCACTGGTTTGGGTATGTTGTCCAAAACACACTGATGTGAGAGTAACAAGAAGTGGTTAAGGAACAGGAAAAAGGATGACAGCACTAAGGTGAGCAGTAGAAGCTGTTGGAAAGTGTAACTAAAGAACAGCAAAACTGCTGCAAGCAAATGAAATTAGTCACAAAAGATTAAGCATGTAACCTAATTGCAGGCAGAAAGGTGATGATACACCATTAAGGGCCTAATGGGTACCAGTCCAACTACGATTACTTGGTTCCCCAGTCCTTCAAGCAGTCTAAAAACAACTGCTGGTGCAGCAGAGAGCGTTTCATTTAAGTTTGGTAAAGAAGGACCAAGCTGCAAGTCCAAACTGTGCTCTGAATCATCCTGTCTGGGCTCAGTCGCCAGCAAAGTGAGGATTTTCTCCTCCTATTCGTGATGCAGAAGAGGCCATGAATTTAGTACTGGAATTCTCAAAATCCCCAGTTTCTCATAATCCTGAATCTATGATTACAGCCTGTACACCTTCCTGTGCTGCACCACTGTGTGGGGCTGGTGGCCATCAGTCATGGCCATTGGGTCACTACACACTTCTCTAAAGGGGTCCCAAGCCCACAGGCTGATCAGAATTACTGACAGCACAAACAGGAATGTGCAAGCACATGCAGTGCTCTGCTTGCTAACCTGCACTATCACAACGTCCAGGGCAGGACAAGGACCAGCTGGTGGGATGCATAAGCTTTGTATGTGTTTGAGCTCAGGTTGAGGTTAATGTGTGAAACAACCTGTTCTGCAGGATGTTGGTTAAACTAACTGCAGAGAGTTTGGGATGAGTGCTAAACCAACCTGCTCTGCAGAAGGTCCAGGGTGAAGCAAAGCCTCTATTGTAATAATGACTGTCTTGTGTCATCTTGCTGCCCTAAAGAACCACGGACCTCTGAAGAACATGCCTGTCCCCACGGTGTTGGGTGACATCCTCTCAAAACCCTGTGGGTCCCATCCTAGAACCTCCTGTACCATTTCAGAGGCAAAAAAAAAAATCCATGGAAAAAACCCCAGGTATTACAGCAGATATTCATTCAAAATTTACAGGTTGACTAATATAATTAAATGCCCTAGAAATAAAACAACCAGCAGATCTGACACACTCAGCCATTTCCCCTTGAGGCTGACATTTTTAAGTCTCCCAGGAGAGTCGGGCGTATTTTTTTTCAAGAAGTCAGTCCCTGTGGCAGTGGCTGTGGTGGGTGAGCAGGACAGACTCTGCCTGTGCTGCAGGCTGCCTTCCCAGTGCCCTCCAAGCCCTGTCACAGGGCCCGCATGCACAGGACACAGCCCTTTCAG
Source organism: Orthonyx spaldingii (assembly GCA_013397795.1). Classification (NCBI taxonomy): domain Eukaryota; kingdom Metazoa; phylum Chordata; class Aves; order Passeriformes; family Orthonychidae; genus Orthonyx; species Orthonyx spaldingii. Next base: position 279,165 of record VZTJ01006262.1, on the reverse strand, counting down.
TGCCACTCTGGCACACCTCAGATGCCATGAGGCCAGATGCAAGGACCAGGCAAGGCTCAGGAGGCCCTGGAGCAGATCCAGAGCCGTGTCCTGCCTGCCTGCTCTGCTGCCAGGCTGCCTCTGGGCAATGCTGCTGGCAAGGTGCCCCTGAGCTCCTCCCTGCCTGCACACAGCTCCAGGCTCCTGGCACAGCCCCGCAGGCCATCCTATGCGTCCGCAGAGCCCAGCACACTGTCAGCACCCAACACCTCACAACACATCACAGCAGGGACAGCAGCACACACAGACCCCTTCCACCCCATGCTCCCGGTTCAAGGATGGATGCACTGCAACAGAAGATGAGTAGATTTGGAGTTTTCCTTGCAGCATGGAGTGTCTCATTCAGAAAGATGCCAAAGGATGCAGTTGGAAGAGGCTGCTGACCCAATGCAATCCCCATAGCCTGCGTCCCAGTGACAGGGGTGACCAGGGAACACAGATTCACCAAAGTACCAAGGTGCAATTCCAGCACTTCATTGAACTAGATCTTGTACATGCACACTTCAGACCAGGTTTGTAACTCCTGCTGTGCACATCTACTCCACCAATTTCAGGAGGTTCCTGTGCCAGAAGCCAGCCCTATATCTTGGGATCCATGGTAACAAAAATCTATAGTACCTGAACTGAGTTCTCTGTGATTCAGAGACCTCAATAAAATTATTTTGTTTTGCAGATGCTTAGTCAGGATATTACCCTTTGACAGGAAAGCAGGGATGGTTCAGGCTCCCATCCAGGCCTTTCTGCTACAGTACCCTACATTCCCCACTTACTTTGTCAGCCAGTCTGGCTTGAAATAGCCCAGGGACTTAGTCCCTCTTTCTTTTCCTTGGAAAACTGCATTACAACTCAATGTTCCCCATTTTAAAAGTTTTCTATCACTTGGCTCCCAGTTAAAATTACATGCACACAGTCAGTAAAGTTTTTTCTTGGGTTTTTTAGCCTCTCTCCTGCTTTTGCCTTCAGAGTTGTTAGTCACTGTTTGGCAAAGGCACACAATTTCCTAGTTTTATCCATTCTGTGTTTGAGTTTGGTACTATTAGAAAGGAGATCCAAATCATTTCATTAACACACACCTGACCTCAGTCAAACATATCCTCACTCAAAACTTTCCTTGCTTCTTTTCATATCATTGTGGACACAGGAAGGACAATATTTGTCCTCCCTCCACTACAGAATAAAATGTTAATGATAGCCCCACTGTAACCCTGGATATTCTGGAGTTTTGTCTAGGTTTCACTTCTGGAAAACAGATAACAGACAAATCATGTGACAATAATTTATTGTCAAAATAGACACTGGATAAATGGTGTTAAAAATAAGCTAAGCAGGCTGGAGAGTGCTAGAAAAAGCCAACTATTAGCCAGGTAGCAGAGAGAGGTGCTGTTACCAGCCAATCCTGCATCCCCCAGGTCGCAGGATGCAAAGGAATGGCAATGAAAGGGACTTCTGCTGTAAATGCCTCTCCAGAAGGACATTTTGACAGTCATCTTTTGGTTTTTGCCTGCTGGGATAAATGCTCCACTTGCACAGCATTTCTGCTAAACAGGGACTTCACTGCACACTGTCCTGTCCTCAGTCTAGACATGTTAGAGTTTCCTTCCACAATCCAACTCCAACATTGTATTGCCATTGACTGTTCTGCTTTAACCTCACCATTTCCCCTACAGTGGTTAATTGATCACACCCAACAAACAGGAGAAAAACGGGCAAGCTCTACGCAACGCTACTGCTGCTTAGCACCTACTCCAAAGGCTTTGCCTACCTGCTTATCCAGGGTCAGGCCTGTCTGGCCTCAAGGAAATCAGCAAAACAAACTGTGCAGAAGATGGCAGCCTCCACTAAATTAATCTCCCTGATTTCTACTCTTGCCTTCAGTTTATAGCAACCCCTCCCTGCCGGTGTTTTATCCTCCCTTCACATTTCAAGGGAATCATGTGGGATCAAAATGCTCCACCAAAATCTAAACATTTTGTGCTGATTTTATTAGGAATGATAAGGCAATATAAACCACTCTGAAGTTCTTTCAAAATGGGAATCTGTAATGTTTCTTTGGGGAAGTATCAAAATGAGATGAGTCAGCACCTCTGGAGCATTCTCCCCAATTTTCTTTCAAAATGAAATTTCAACAAAAGATCATAATGCATCCCAACACTGACAGACCACTGCTCACAAAGAGGAACAGCCCATCCCTGCTCCTCCAGCTGGTGTTAGGTAGAACATTCCACATTCCTACATATCCTGTGCAACTAAGGCTAAGAGAAGTATCTTTTTATTGAAGCTTACTTAGCCTTTAAAATTTGTATTGCTATCATGTAAGACAAGGTAACAGCAGCTAGGAAAGCAACATTAGGCCCTGCTGTTACTAATTTTGTCCTCTGAAGGTCTCTTGCTTGAACAGCGAAGTCTGATCTTACTCGTTCCAGATGTGAATCCAAGGTTTGGGGAATACAGGTACCTCAACAGGATGCCAGATTGAGAAACCTGCCCCCAAAGAGCCACAGAATTGCACCGTGCCACTCTCCTCCCCTGACAAGCAGAACAACATGGATGGCAGCATCTCAGCAGGGCAAAAGGGAGCACTTTATTAATGAGAGCTGTATTTACAAGTTTCCATGCTGTAAGGGTGGCATGCCAGGGTGCCTGCCAGGAGCTGTATTTTAGGAACATTTGATGCAAGGCAGGAATCTGCTCCCAGGGGCTGGCTCTTCTCAGCACAGCTGTTTCCTTGAATATCCATTTTGTTCCCATATTTATGAATAAGTCAGGGGACAGGAGGAGTTTTATATCTCCCAGTTAATGCCTTCATTCAGCAAGTCCCTTTAAACAGCCAGTGAAGACGAGCAGATACTCTGGAGAGAAATTAAAAGCACATTACATTGGTCTCCTGCTGTGCTTGGCCTTTGGAGACATTTCTCTCTCTCTCCACTGACCTGGCTCCCTAATTAGGCATGTAAACTAGGGAATCCCCCCAATAAGTATGCTTTCTTACAAGATTTGCAAAATGTCCAAGATACCTGCCTGGCCTATCTGTATTTCTGACCAAATCAACTAGTACCACTGGAGATCAAACAGGAATTAAAGAAATGGCATCAGCAGGAGCAGGTTTAACACCCCAAGCCTATTAGGGGAGAGAATGCAGCATTACTGATTCCAGCCCCTGACCTTTGAGTGATGTAAACAGGAGTGCAGCAACCCTAGAGGAGTTGTAGCCAAATAGTTATAGCATTGCAAGCAGACTAAAAATACAGTTAATATACATACCAGATGCTTGTTTATTATTATGCAAGACATGTTTATTATGCAAAATGATAAAGCAGAAAAAAATGGAGAGGAGAAGAAAATGCAAAGACACACTGAGCTTTTAGCGTGACGGGTTTTCTCAATGCTGCTTAGATTTTTTTTTTTATTGTGCATAATCATTCCCTTATTAGCAGGAATCTTTGAAGTGATTCAGGCTCTAATTTCAGCATTTCAAACTCACAGGTTTATGCTGAAAAACCATAGTGAGCTCTTGTAAGCGACCCATTTTTTTTCCCCTCTGTATTCTCTATATCTCTGCTAGGGTTTTCTAAGTCTTCCCAATAAATTATGTATCACAATTTGCCATTTCAAAAATAATTAGAACTCTGAGTTAAACAACAAGGAATATCTGAGAGCAATACATTTTAGAAGAGAAGTGTTTTGCACTTGGGGCAAAACCAATCCCAGCTGCAATGCCACTGAATTATACATATCATCATATTGAGAGCTGCGCTTTCAGTGTACTTGGAGTGATGGGGTGGACCTGTGGAGAACCTACAGCCCCATGACAAAGATCTGCTCCAGGAGAACCAGGTTTGCCTCCTAGGCAAAACACTTCACAGACACTCCCTTTCCCATGCCCCTGTGAGGTGTTGCAGGGATAACAGAGGGAAAGCTGGGAACTGAGGAGAGAAACTTCACAAAGGAAAGTTACACAGGAGTGGGAATTAATTTGGTGGTGGAACTATTAACTCCAGACAGTGAGGAGGGCATGTTCTATGTCTTCTCCCGTTACGACTACGCTGTAAACTCATTGGAGCGGGACAGACCTCTTTATTCCACATTTCTGAATCCTGTGCAACAGCCAGCCCTTGGTCTCAGCTTCCCAAGCACTGAGGCACTACAAGTTATACCCACTGCCCTTCATTCATTCTGTGCATTTTTACTTTGGCATCAAATGCTAACAGTGGATCTTCAGGAAAGTCATGCCCCTCCCCACAACAGGTGCTGACTGAAACCCCTGTGCACCACCAGAGAATTTACAGCTGCTATACATTATAGGAAATCAAAAGGGAACACACCAATGACTCTGCAAGCTTGCTATGCAGACAGTGATTTGTACTTTACTTTCTGCAAAGCAGGATGCCTCCAACCAAAATATCATTTTCTTGTCTACTTATCACCTAATTCCCACGTTGACCTCAGAGATAGCAATAACCTAGTCTAGGGGAAACAAGATCAGGTATCCAGTGTAAGTAAACAATGCACAAGTCCCAAACAGCTGCTTCCCAAACAAAGAAGGTTTAGCATCTAATAAATTTAGGCTTCTAAAGCTGGCTAGGACTATATGGTTGGCCTCAGCCCAGCAACCCAACCTCACACTATCCCTGCCTGAACAGAGGAGGTAGGGATAAGGAAACTCATTGCTGAAGGTATCCATGTGGCCGAGCCCATCAGAAGGTCTCGTGTGTTTCTACAAAGTGCTGTCTCACCATGTTTGGCTTTAGAGGACTCTACTCAGCCCTACTTTTGTGCTAATCAACACCAGGAAGACTTTTTCCAGGGGGTGGTTATTCTAAGCCCATTCATTCAAGAGCCCATTGGCCCAAACTCAGAAGGAGCTGGCACAAACCATCCCTAAGACCAAGCTGATAACAGCCTCTGGTTTGATCCAGGGCCGAGGATGTCAGCCAAGACCTCAGCTGTCACACAGAGATTAAATATCACCAAAACCCCCCACAAAACAAAACCAAAACAAACCCACAGTGATGACATGTTCAGTTACAGCATCAATCTGGGTTCAAGGGGAGGGGAAAAAAACCCAAACCAAACCAAATAAATAAACAAACAAACAGAAAAAACTCATTACCCTGGACAATTTTATCTGAAACCAGTCCTGGACTTGAGGGTGTTCTAAGAAGTTCTTGCAGGGCTTCCATGCAGCATGGAAGGCAGCCAAGCAATTAATTTATCAATTGGCCCATGTGGGTGAGCAATATCTGTGGAGAATACTGACCCATTTTTTTCAGAAATCCCCCCAAAAAGACTAGTGAAAAAAACCAGGTAAATGCACAGAAAGAACAAAGCTGTAGTTTAGGATGTGCTAAACAAAGAGCAGGGACGTTGTGTCCCTTGGTGTGGTCAGCAATGAGGTCCACGCAGCATAGCCTGGGGACCCTTACCCCACAAGGAAAGCTGCAGCATCCAAAAGAGACTGCCTGAATAGGTCGGCGCTTCTCAGACATATCCAGTTTTTTCATGGCATCCTGATCTCATCCCTTGTCCTTTGCAATGAACTTGACTCACACTCCCTGCTCCTAACATGCTTTATCCACAAATTTTCTATTTTCTTGCCTTGGGGTTTGCTCCCAAGCACAGTGAATTCATTGTTTTACTGCTGTAAGACAAAGACAGAGCCACCAGTCATCACAAGGAAAGTATCCAGAAAGTTCCATCACCCTGGAGTAGAAATGGGCCACTATCACCCATTTACTGCAAGCAGAAACCTTGGATTACATTGATAAAATGAACAGTTTCACTCTTATTAGCTCAGACAGAGTTCAATGCCATCAAGCTGTGGCATGTAATGAGGTTCACTTCATTAACCACCGGCCATCACAGTGCATCCTTCCCCATCAGCCTTCCCTGATTAACCTTCCTATTCAAGACAGGCATACTTGTTGGAAATAAGCAGGCCCCATTAAACCATCCTTACTTGAATACATGTGTGATCTGGTGCCTTTTAGGATACTTGAAATGACTAACAGATGTGATTCCTGAACAATATGATCTTCCTGCTGTGTACCACCTCTTGGTGTGTCCCTCCCACCCTTTATATCGTGTTTCACTACTACTAGAAAGAGATATTTTTTCTCTACATCTTCTCTCGTCTCTCTGCTGCAAGCACCACTTTCTCAACTCTCTGTTTCTTCTTCTGCCCAAGATCCACACCTTTCCCTCCCTTGCACTATTTGTTAAGAAAATGGTGACCACTCATTGGTCCAAGAAGACCCTGTTGGCTGGCTGTGGCTCAGTGACACACTCTGATTTCCTGCAATCCTCATTACAGGACACTGGTGGTACAAGGAACCTCAGCACTGGGCCAGAACTGTGTTCTGCACTGCACAAACAGGACAAAGCATCAGTCCTAAGCCCCTGACAATGTGCCCAGAGGGACGCATACACAATAACACAGTACCACACCACGCTTGGTATTACCTTTAGGACTCGGATAGCTTTACAAAAAGAGGAAGTTTTCATTGTTAGTAAACCAATTTAATTTATTTAGAAGCAGTCAATTATGTTTACTGGGCTATGAAAGAACAGGAAGCGTCTGGCATCCACAGAGATCCAGATTGATCTCTCTGTCTCTTCTTGACAAGCAGCCAGTTTTGAGACCTATCTCACCAGGCATACTAACACATCCACTTGTTTTCTAGCCTGAGCTGCTGGGGAGACACAGCCTTGTTAGGTTCCAAGGGAAAAGGGGAAATCCCAATCACGTGAGTGGTATAAAACTGACCAGGAACAAAGATGGAAGACAAAAGTTAGGAAAAATTGCATAGAGCAACCCAAACTGCTGTGCTTTCAGTGGTCGATCTCCATGCTCACATACACTTTTAAAGAAAAGTAAGTGCCCAGACAAGAGCAGAATCACTGCACTGTAAATTTACACAAAGGCAGATGAGATTAGAATCTGGCTATACACTGTAAAGCTATCATAACTACAGAAATGAGAAGTGTATTATTAACTATCACTTTTTACTATGTAGAACTAGAACGAAGTTATTTGAAGCATAAAAATTCTGGCAAAGGGCTGCCATATTTAATAAATCACCGAATCAATTATTCACTGTGAAAATCAATTACTTATTTTAAATGAGAATCTTATGAATAACCTCGTGCCCTTTCATGCCATCTAAGAAAGTTATAAGGGAATTACTCGGCAAAAATTGCCACACTTCTCTTTTATGTGCATTAAAAAGACCACACAAATACAGGGAATTTCTGCCAACAGAATAGTCCAGAACCCTTTAAAGGGAGTCAGGATATTGCTGTGGATTTACACTGCAGTCAAAAGCAGACAATGACCCATTGGGGCACCACCTATGATCAAGTATCTGGGTGCAATTCAGAAGCAATCCCATTGAGTTCATGCCATTTCACAAATGTGAAATCAGAATATAACCAGCCAACTCTATACAACCTCCTCTACAACGTGACCTACATTAATAACACACTCAAAGGAACAGCAAGTGTATCTTCACAGGTCAGGAAATATTGCCACGAATCTCTGTGGAGACACTTTAAAGTGAATATTGCACGGCCTTGCAGCAGCTCCCCCCAGTTCTGCTTTTAAAGGCTTGCTGATACGTGACTGTTTTCAGAAAAAGCTGGTAGCCCCACTGCAGTCTGTTTCCTTCCACCTACAAAACCAAGGCACTCCAGGAGCCCAACAGTGCAAAGTACTTACTGAGCTGTAGAGATATCCCTCAGCGTTCATGGCAACGTACAGACCTGCCTTCACCCCTTGGATTGCCACCACGCGAAGACCCACAGGAATTAGATTAAAAAGGGCTGTGGAAGGAAAAGAAAAGCAAATGTTACGGACACATCAACCTGCATGGCCACAGCTACTGCTCCAGGGCCAGCCCACCCCACTCCTGCCTCTTCACAAAAGAGACTGAACTAGAATCAAGCATCCTGCTTCCAGCTACAGCCAACGACTGCAGCCATGGAGCTGGTGGTGAAAGGAAATTTTTAAAAAGTACTGAGTCTGGCTGCCTCCCAAATGCCTTAACACACCCATCAGTCTGTCTGATCACTGCCTTTGCAATGCCAAGGGCTCGTCCGTGCTCCCGAGCGAGTGCATCGTGATGGCTTTCTGAGGCCCAGCTGAGCAGGGATAACTGCACATATACAGACTTCACCTGTGGCAAATGCAACACAACTCAGTTTAGCTCACCCTGAAACACATTCAAGCCTAGTCACACTTTACTGCATTTGCCATATGCTGAAAGAGTACACAGACAGCGACCATGGCCAGAAGGATGCAAATTAACTTGACTGTGTGTTTGTCCATGTGATCCTGGGCTGTCAAGGGAATGAAGAAACCCAAGAAGAGATGGTACTCCACTCTGGGACTTCAGCACTGCTCCCCATTCAGGAGCAGCACTGGAGAGGACAGAAGAGGACAAGATCTTTCATTATTCAGTTTTACTGCAGTCCTATTGATTAAAGCATTGCAATCACTTCCTCCCAGTTAATTACTTTACTGCTTGATTCCCACCCAGCAGACCCTGTATCTTACTGAAAGACCCTTCCCATGAGTATATATACATTAATGTACTGTCAGGCTTTTGCTACATTTCTAACAGCATGGGCTCAAAGAGGAGACTATTATCAGCACTGATAGACTGAGCATTGAAGCATTAGCATGGCTTTTCTACTGAGATTTACTGGACAAGAGTATTTAGATGTTGTAGGATCCCTTGTGCTTCAGCTTACAAAAAGCTAACTAGAACTCATCCCAAGAAGCAAAAGATATGGAATGATGGGCACAGTGTTAGGCAGAAATATAAGCACAAACACAGTGGAAATACTTCAGTCAAGGTCTCTTCCCACACAATAGCCCTGAAACAAGAATATGCAATGTCACTTTGCTCAGGACATCTACCAGGTATCTTGGCTTAGCTGGTTTCAGGATTGTCTCCGAAAGACGATCCATAAATTCCAGCAAACATGAATATAATATTTTCTTCCCTTAATTCCCAAGGAAGACTGGATGACTCCCCTCAACGAGCTGCCTAAAATGGAGGCACCTCAATTCTAGTGAAAAAAACCCTATTCTCAGTCCCCTCTTGTACTTTTAAGCACCATATTCAGTAAAACATCCAAGCATGTGCCGAAGTCTTACCAAATCCAGTGTCTGTTTATTTGTTTTTGGAGGAGAATGTCAAGAGATGCATATGGCAAATGCAGTCCAGCCGAGGTATTGGTCTGTGAATAATTGGAGTCAAGTACAGTGGTACTCCGGTACTGTCCCCAGACAAGACAAACACACCCCAGAGTAGCTACTCAGCATTGAAAGTGTTACTATGAAGGTCTAAAACCTTCTGCAATTAACAAGTCTATAAGCAATTCCCCTTCCCTATTTCTTCCTCCTACTGAAAAATAGAGCATATTACTGCTAATAATGAAACAAAATGGGCATCATCATTCATTCCCTACAACCAATTTGTCTTGCACAGAAAACTTGTGACAGACCATTCAAAGCATTCATTAGGCAGCAAGGTGATAACACCCAAAATTAGTGGTTGAGAAGTTCCACTTGGAAGCATCCACGTGTTTCCAAATTTCTTTCCACCTCTACATGCAAAGGGAGCACAGGAACGATCCTGTTGTGCTGTGCCACAAGAGGAGGACCACTGCCAGTTCCCAAACTCCCTGGGACCCTGCTGCACCCACAATCATGGCAGAGCATCTCCTCCTCAAATGCAGGGGAGCAAGTGGTCAGGCAAGCATAAGGACACAAAGCTGACAAAGGTAACTGGCAGCCAAAAGAAGTTTTAGGAAGTAAATGTCTTCCTCTATTAAAAAACCCAGCAGTTTGGGTCAATCGAGATTTTGTAAAATCCTACAGCTATGTCTGCACTCAAATCTAGAAATACCTTTGAAAAAGTTGATGCCTTTTATTATCATGCATCCAAATAAATATTTCGTCTTGGTTTAGAACAGATTTAAAAGCTTATAAGCATTATCGTAAGAATGTAAAAATTGGGGGGGGAACCTGCCAATCAACCTCAAAAGCAAGCGGTCTCATTTTCTGTCAAGGAAAAAAATGTGATTCATTTGAAACAGTAGATTTGAAAATAGGAAAGAGGACTATCTGTGGTAGAATAGAACTGGACACTGGGTGTGCTGATGTGAAAAAGACAAAATTTAAAAAACGCTTTTAAAGCTGTTTCTCTACTACAAATGGCACATTCTCTATGCCATCTGCAGCTTCATGGAAGGGATATGTTCTTTTACTTCGTGGGTAGAAGATAAAAAACCTGAAGATACTGAATATTTGTGCTCCTTTTCTTTTGTTACATCTTACCATTTTCAACCAGTGGTATTTACACCTGATCCTACTACTTGTAGCACACTCCAATCCTAAACCCACGAGTATGTTGTCACTGTTATGTTATAGTAATTTATCAGCTAAATTCTGAGTGCATGCTTCACTATGGGTCTAAGTTCTCTACAGAAATGGAACAGTGAGACGATCTGCCATATACAAGGTGTGGTCCATATGCTCAGCTTTAAACAGCAGTAAGTCAAAGGAGCTAAATTCATTTGTAACAGGTGATTTGTTCTCGAGCAAGACATTTGTGCTGCATGTGAGTAACAAAGAACTAATGGAGGATGCAATAGGCAACAGCAGCCTCAGTGCACCATGAGGTGGTGAGGATTAAGATCCTGAGGGAAGTGAGGAAGACTGCTAAGATGATAAAGAGGCTCTGGTGCAACACATATGAAAGAAGAAACAGAGAGAACTGCATTTGCTTAGCTCAAAGCAGGATAAGCCACAAACAGATTCTTCTCAGAGGAACACAATAAAAGGACAAGAGGTACTAGACAAAAGCCTCAAACAGAAATAAGGACTGGATACAAAGAAAATTCTCTACAAGAATAATAGTGCAACATTGGAACCTGAGAGGTTATGAAACAGCTCATTCCTGGAAATGTCTGAAAGAACTAGACAAGGCTCTGTACAGCTGAAGATAACCCAACTGTGATTAAGGAATACAAACCTCCTTAATCTTTGTGTTTCTGGCTGGAGAGCCCCAAACAATATCCTAGATATGCTGGGCTGTTTCCACCTGGTCAGTACAGTTCATCTATCCTTTCTGTACTGTCCATTTGGCAAGGCTTTTCAGATGTTCAGCAGCATTATGTGGGCAGACAAGGAAGTCCATTTGTTCTTACGAAGGGGCATTACCCTGCTCAGCCCAGGGAAGAGCAGTAACAATGCAAGCACTGACAGCAACAGTGAGCCCTGAAAGGCCATCTGAGATCACTGGAGCTGGAAGGAAAAGATACTACCCCAAGCTGGGGTTCATACATCACACTAAGAACACAAATAGGGGCCTCATACATCATGAAAATGCACTCCAATGGGAAGATAACTCCACATATCCCAATGCCAGTGGGCAGAGAATGTACCCCCTTGCTTACACTGAGATGGCATGTCTCTAACAGCATGGCAGAAGGAACAGATGTCCCAAGTGCTGGTTCCTGGGAAGCTGGCTGGTTGCCCATTCAAATGCCATTAGAACTTGGCTTCTGTGTTGTTGTTTTTTTTTCTTTAAGTGAGAGAAGGTGGAAAATAAATGCCATCAGCTTCAAGAACACACATAAAATGGGCAACAGATAATGAATTTAAAAATTGCTTAAATATTAGCAGTTCCTCTTGTATAAATAACTGGGTTTTTATTAGAACTTTTAATTGCATCAGATATATCCGAGGGACATGGCGTGTCTCATTTTAAACGTTTATTTTGCCAGAGTAAACCAACCTAATATATTCCATGAAAATTATGCAACTTTTCACAATACTAATTTGAATAATCAGTGTGGGGGTACAGAACACAGAACAATGCATGGAACACAGTGTTCACCAGTTGTTTAACTGTGCTAAGATGACTTCTGCATGGAGAATAGATGGTCATCTAGGATGGGAAAGGATCCTCCTGTGGCCCTCAAGAGTGCCCTTCCCTGCCGTGGATGCAAGCTAACCAACCCCTCTCCAGGGATGGGAAAATATTATTTATCTAGTCTTTGATGAGTTTTGCTCTTACACACACTTCTGACTGGCTGGTCAGGAATCTTCTGGAGAAGCACTTTAAAACAGAAAACAGCAGTGAAGCAAATCTGCAAGCTGTTTAAACTTAGACAAGTAACTTTTGACTTTACTCTCGTCAAAAATTGAGATTTTTGGAGGAAGAGAAGAGAAAAAAAGACAGTTGGCTTTATTTTGACACTTCCAAAGTGAAAAATGTGATTTGGTTTTGAAGCTGTAAGTGGAAGTTTCACATACTCTACAATGTTCATTCAATCTGAAGATTTATGGAGGAGACCACGTGGTACAAAGTTATATAAAACTGAATAAAGCACAGTCCTAACTTCATTTTCAGGAGCCAAATATTATCAGGTTGGATTCTTTCCTTCTTTTGAGATCCCCTGAGATCAGAAGATGGGGAATTCTTTGGCTTCGATCTTCTCTTAAAAACTTGCCTAAACATCCCAGCATAGTCCCTGACTTTAAGACAGTGGCTTGGCACAGTTCAGTGAGATGCCTCCTGTCCCACCAAGCTGCTGAGGCAGGGCTGCCATCTCACCAGACAAATTTACACTCTAGAAGTGTACTTCAGCCCATCTATTTCCAGTTAAGAATACTGGGTGGAAGCAGCTCTCAAGTACTCAGCACCTGGCCAAAATCATCTCTGACATTTCTGGGGGGGATATATAAATCACAGCTGTTTGGACAACTGGGGCCCAACCTCAGCCATGAGAACTCAGGAGGTTCCCCTGCATCCACTGAGGGTGCAGCAGCTTCCCTCATCTCCCCTGTCAGTCTGAAATACTGCAGAACTGCTCTTACATTTCTCTGCTGTTTACCTAAATTCATCCCTGCTCCCATTTAAGCCCATTACTTTGTTGTTCAGTCCTCTGTGATAGATGAAGGCAATGAATCCCTGTCATCTCTAGCATATCTTCCTATGTTTTTGACAAATAGGTCTCCAATGGGATTTTCTGCAGCTTAAGAACACCCTAGGTCGTCTTCCTTCAAGAAAAAGCAGCTAATACAGCCCACTGAAATCACTCCATGTGTTGGTGTCTGCCTGAGAGTATCTCAGGGCTAGGCTCTTCTTGAAGGAGACCTACTGAGTCTCTGAGAGTAAATGTGTGTGTGTGTGGAAGCCCACAGATTCTCTTGCTCCACATATAAACCAGAAATTGTGTTACTGCAATTTGCAGTATTTAATTTGTTCAACACCAGTGTATGAAAAAGGACTAAAACCTGACATTTGCATTTGATACAGGCCATGTTTCTGGAGGATGCAACCTCTTGGGTCATTCCACTAGGGCTTTGCCAGCCACCTGCAATTTCAGTCACCATCTTCCCACAGCTCTTCTCTCCAGTATGGACCCACAGCCCTGAACTGCTGGCAGCGGGGCAGCCCCAGAACACACCATGTTCCTGCTACAGCACCCTCCAGCTTCTTGGGAATGGGGCAAACACCAGGGATGTGGGGCTGCAGCCACCTTGCAGCCCTGTCCAAGTGCACCTTCACAGGACAATGTCTATGCCCTGCTACATGTATTGCGCCCCTACAGACACCCCTCACCTGCAGCCTAGGCCTTGCCTTCCTGGAGAAATGCCACTTTCAATCTGCTAGGAGTTTCTTTTAATTGGAGCAAAATTTGTCCTCAATTCATGTACTTTCACAAAGTACACAAAATTTGCTTCCATGAACCCTACCACACAGGCAAACTTTTTGTTCACCTCTGATAATGACTGGGAAGCCAGATTCCATGCTGGCCAGGTTAAACACCCCTTTAGCAGTGGTACAGGGAGCTCCAAACCAACAGAGATAAGACAAAGCAAGACTTGAGTCCTACTCTGTTGATGCAATTTGTGGCAGCAAGGATCTGAGCTTAACTGCACACTCAGGGGCAGCACTCTGATGCCTATGAAATGCTGAAATGCTGCAGAAAATACTCTACACCTTTCTTTCCCTTTTGAAGAGCTTTGGTATTGACAAAACAACTTCTTCAAAAGGAAGATTGACTACTGCTTTGCACGTATTTAAACCAGTATGGCTCCTGCACATGACCATAGCTTTTAAACCTGGGTGGCTCTGCTGCCCTTTGCTGCCCAGCATGAATCCAATCCCTTTGAACACAGTTTTAGCAGATGACCTCCTTTGACAAGGTCATTTGATACTCTCAGCCTTTACACCATCCTCAAAGCACGAGACTTCAGTGAACAGCTGCTTTTCTCCAGCCCAGAAATTCCTGATGCTTGCTGAATTTTTGCGGCTAAAATAGTGAAAACAATTTTCTCCTCTTCTCCTTGGAGAGAGAATTCCCCATATCCTTTATCCACGTGGCATGTGTATAAATATAATCTCCTTTCTCTTCTGGCAGCAATTCAAATCATGGGTTTTATTCTCCACCCCACCCAGATGGCAGTTACAGAATCGGGGCAGGAGGGAAGAAGATCGGAGAGGAAACATATGAAATTATACTGGCAAGATTTAAAGGGGCATGATAGACAGAAAAAAATGTGCAGAAAACAGCTGTCTTCCTCCTAATTTGATCTTTTCAAAAAGGAAGCTGCACAAGTGAGACCCACTAGGTGATGCATTTGATTGTAATTGGGTTGCAAAACAGGCTAATTTTTCTTACTGTAGTCACTGTTTTCGTCCTTGGTCCCATCAATTGTACCATCTGGGTGCATCTGCAGGAAGTATTCCTGCTGGCTGAATAACCTTGTCACAATTCCTTTCAGCTGGGGTTCTGGAAAATAAAAATAATAATTATTACCCAATATACCGAGTAGCACAAGACCCAATTTGCTTGTCCCCCATTAAGCCCTTAGTAAATGCAGAAGTGCTTGGCAGGTAAGACTGCTTTCGGTGATTCCTTTCAAGCATGGTTGTAAAATATTCATATATACATAGACATACAGGCAAATAAAATTGAGATCAGATGAGCAGGTGAAATGAAATGCATACTTGGTGCAGTAGAAACAGATTATGGAATACCAATTTGCTGAAAGTTACCTACCAAATGAAAGTACTTAGACAGTTGATGTATTTGGAATATGCCAATTGTTCGGAAGAGTATTTGCTAGCACTGTTGCAAAGAATGTGCCTATTGTTTCTTATTCTGCTTGTGAAGCCAACCACCTTGCTTTTTGTATGGTTGAATCATTATCATGCACTGCCAGTTTAATGCCAATGAAAAGCTATTTAAATCACTGGTATTACAGTGGTGTAAGCCCAGAACAACTGAGTGCCAAATCAGGGCTGCATGTGAGTCCAACTCTGTGGGACTTGGGGAGCAAAATTCGAAAAGAAACAGACACAAGACACCTCTGAAACTGACCTCTGAAGCATTTATGGGCACCTCAGACCACCTCTGTTTTAAAATCCCGCATGTTCCCACCCTCCTAAAACACGTGCCACACACTCTGGCAGATTACAATCTTTGTCTCCAACAGGGACCTTTCCCAGTCCCTGTCTATCATGAGTCAGCCCTGCCCTCGCTGGGTGTTCCCTATTACCTCTGCAACATTTTATACCTTCGTGTGAAGGGGAAAAGGAAAACATAAAAAGAAATCAAACCAATTTGAATTTCACATGACTGAGGTGTGCAGCTTTACCACCTGTCTCCTCATCACCCAACCATCAAACACAAACCAAGTGGTCAAAAATAAATTTGATTGTAATCATGCAAGTCTTAAAATTTGTCACAGGCATTGCTGCTGGAATGCAAGCAAGCTGACTGCGTGTGAGCAGACACACTGGCTGGATGAAGGATATCCTCCTTGTGTGACAGGAGGTTGTGGTTTTATGTGACCACCCACCCACAGTAAATAAATAAGACCTAATTATTACTGGCTCAATGGACAGGAAAGAATCCAGCACAGCATACCGAAATCTCGTCAGGCTCCTGCCTTTCATGCCTCTAGTGAGGCTGTTTAATAAGCCATGGTCGTTACATAAGCACAGTCACGTTGTGTGTTAAGTGTTCCCATCCGGAGCCCCGCTCTCGCTGCATCACTGCACGGCTCCCCTTTGGGGAACCCTCAGCCTGCTCTCCTGCACTCACAACCCCCTCCAGCAGCAGGGATCTCAGATGCAGACAGGCTGCAGGTGCAAAGGATTTCAGTTTCAGCAATCCCTACGCCAGCCAGGGGAGAGTCAGGTATTTTCTCATAGCTACAAAAGCCACTGAATAAATCAGTATCAGCTGGTTTCTATGCCGCCTTAAAAAAGAAGTGATTTCAGTGCAGTGAGTGCTGTAGGCTGCAGTCAGGCTTTCTCCCAGCAAGACTCGATGCTAGGACAGTAAATAAGTACAACAGTACTGGTCATCTACTAAGAGCTAGTGTTGGTCAAGCCAATCTGTGTCAAAATGACACGTAGCAAAACACTTAGCTCATTCTTCTTAGCTAAATGAATTATCTATTTTGTTGAATGCAGAAGCCTAATTTAACTTGCTTTTCATTAGAAAAGCACATCAAAGCTAGAGGAAATGAAAAGCTGTATTCTTAGGCACAGATGACTGCACCACCCTCCTCAAGTCGGTCCCTTTCCTCCCTTTTATCTAATACCACAATAGTAAAGGCACTAATAGGCACTCTTTGATATGAGACACCTACATTTGAGTCCCTGAATGAATCTTAGCCTCAATTTTACTCGCTGGTTAAATTTTAATGTGTAAGTACTTTGCACGAAATAGAAGAGCTCCCAGAAGGAGAGATTTATAAGATGCTCCTGCAGTCTGAGGCTTTCTGTGTGCTGGAGAAGTGGGGAGGTCTTGTCTTAAAGCTTTCTGAAGAGGAGCAGGGATAGAAAACAACCCTGACCTTAGCTCTTTTCTTCAGAAGATGACTTAGCTACAGGATAGAACTAGAATAGCACTTTTTCCTCCTTCTTTGGGATGCAAACTATACTTCAACCATGCAAATCATTTTGGAACAGGAAAATCTCTCCCACTTTTACTACATAGCCTACCAAGTAAAACATTGACCAAACCTGCTTGTTATTAAGAACTTATGACATTTTTAGAGTTTATCAGAATAGCACCCAAGATCCCCTGATGTCTCCTTGCATCCTTTCTATAGATGCAAACACTGTTGCACCAGAAGGCCACATCACCATAGCAAATACAGAGTAAAGCCCCAGGGTCCCTTTCTGTTACTGACCCGACAGACACCTGGTCAGCTTTAACAACTGCCCTCTTCATAATGCCAGCCTTTCCTGAGTTATTGCATACCTAGGGTCAAGTTGGAGGGGAAATCTTGTCTTACATGACCTGGTTGTGCTGAACTTTGAGGCTCACACCCAAACTCAAAAGTAAAACTCAAAGGGAATGAAGCAGAGCGTTCTCAGCCACAAAACCACATTCCTCCTGGCCCTAACACAGTCTGAAAGCAGCAGAGCTCCTGTCTCTTCTCACCGCAACAGATCCTCTTCTGCAGGAACATCCCTGCCCAGATTCATTTAGGATGCTCTGTAGCACCAGCAAAGAAACGCCTCTCCCAGACACCAAAGGATCAGAGAGCACTTTGCAGACACAGGTCTCTCCTTCCATGCTTTCTGCATTTCCTTGGGTCTCTTTCTACAGGAGAGAAGTGCAGGTGGGCAGCTGCACCCTTGGGTACCTTTAGCTACCTGAACTAAACACTAAAGCAGTGCAGGGAGATGCACAGCCAGCACTGAGTTCTCTCCTCTAACACAAGGAGAGTTGGGGAGTTGCCTGGGCACTGGGTGATTTATGTCACACAGTACAGGCATCTCTCCACCTGAACTGTCTCTCTTTGCATCCCCAAACCCCAACAGGCTGGCCAGGCCAGGTCCATTGGGTGCTGAAACCACCTGCATCTTTCCAGTGCCTGCACACGAACCAGCTCGAACACAAACAGGTGCACAGGTGACAGCAGCTGCTGGAGTAGCTGCTTCCCACCAGGGAACCTCTTGTCTTATGTCTGGGCATAAAGTGAGGTACTGGGATTTGTCGTGCATACAGTAAGCAGTGTGGCTGGAGGCCTACAGACAAAATTTTAGGTGAAGACAACTTTTAACAAGGAACAAGGATTTACCCATCTTTCCCCCTCACTATGGAACTATTACCTGAAAAGAAAATTGTGTTATCACAGGACAGGAATTTTCCTGTTAGCCCAGAGGTAAAATGTTGCATGTGACTTTTAAGAGACCTACTTTTGTCATATCATATATTTTAACATCACTTCTTTCCATCTACAGAGCAATTTTATCAGTCTTCCAGCACTGCTAACCCTTATCCTGCAGCATTTGTGCTGAAACCCTGTTTATAGAAAAAGACCCTCAAAACCAGTAAGTCTCCTTGTCAATTAAGGATGCGGAGACAACCTGGTAAGTCAGAACAGAAAGACAGTGGAATAGACTGAGAACTTTTCAGTTTTGCAATAAAAAGAGAACCACCCTTCCCAGCAGACAATATTGACAGTACTTATTGGAGTACCATGGGGAAAAAAAATACAATAAAACCCCACAATCTTGATACTTTTATTTGTCTATACTTCCCTCAATGATACTGCTCTAGGCTATAATCAATGAGAGAAAGAAGCAAACCATAAAATAGAAGAAAAAAATGCAGCACAGATAAGCAAAAACTCTGCTATGAGAATTTTCTTTCTATAATTCATAAAACTTACCACAAGTCAAACCTATTCTCTAACCTCAGCCTTGTACAGCAAATGGGACTCAAAACCTCTTGCTTTTAAAGGTGCAATACTGCATAACACACTTGGGATAAACCTACTCCTCCCATTCATGCTCCTCCGTGTGTGCTTCTGTTCCTCTGTAGGAGCAACTTACCCTGCAGAAATGGAACTGAACTAACGTGGACAAGACTTCAGCACCGAGTGTCTCCCTAAACACAAAGTCAAGCACTTCAGAATGGATTTAAGAAAGATGTTCTTGCTGCCTTAATCCCAAACTACTGACTGAACAGAAGAGATTTCCATGCAGCGTGTACTCCCAGTGCAGACCCCATGCTACCAGGTTTCCCATGCAATATGCAAAGGGATATTTTTATCCCTACTTTATAAGCAATACTGCTATACTTTAGGATGCTTACTTTAAAGATCCTGTTCTAGTTGCTCATATACAGCTGTTGAGTGCTGGGGAGTACTGGAGGAAACTCAGTGGACTCTCTTTATGCAGATACAGTAAGCTCAATTCCTTCAAATGTCGCAATTCCAGAAGATGCAAGGGAAGATCATGCTCAGGAAGCATCCAGAATAGGGACATCAGAGTGCAGAACAGAACAATAACATAGCAAGAGTTAAGCTGTAACTCTCCTAGTCTGCAGCATCTGTCAGACTGGGCGCTTTCCCTACAGTAAAGATACAGTTGTCACCTAAAGACCCTTCTTAGAGCAGTCATCCACTGACAAGTCACTGAACATCCCCTGAAGGGCATCCTGCTTGGTTACCCTTTCCACAGGCCAAACTCACCACTTCTGCCTGGCCTGCTTTTAACTTTCCGAGCCCTTTGGCACAGCTGAGGCTAACTAAATCATGATCTGACTGCTAATCTTCCTGTCTCTACTTAAATGGTAATGTGATGCTGCCATTATTCACTTCTGCTGTCCTACTGCTGAGCCTTAAAGTCATCTCAGTTCACCATGAGCTGCTGTACCTCCTGACTTATTATGCAGCTACACAGTGATCTTCATCCTCCTGGGGCTTGCCAAGGACATGATAGTTGTAGGGTGCTCACATGTACTTTGTTTGATCTCCAGGGACAAGCTCACTGAAGGCCAGAGCATCACGACTAAATCAGCTACTCTGCAGAGTCATGTCCCTCACCCTCGAACTGCAGGCATTGCTGAAGATATCTGCTGTCTGCTATGGGGAAAAGAGCAAGAGCACTGACAGAAATATAACTCTTCAATGACTTTTTTATTTAGATCTTCTATTTAAGGTGAATAAGGAACACACTCCTTAACTGGCAAATGGAAAACACACAAGTGTAGTAACTTCCTTTAATGCAGAGAGGAGCTATGAGGTTATGCATCAATGCAGCATTTAGCCAAGCCCCACTGAAGGCACCAACTCTTGCTTATTTCCATCAGCAAAGCAGCAGCACTAA
>VZTJ01006262.1:242129-258939 GCA_013397795.1 Orthonyx spaldingii | reverse complement strand
GGGGGGGGGGGGGGGGGGGGTAGCCTGCTCTCTTATCATCACTGTCGGGTAGCTCAATTTGCTCCAAACCCTGAGCTCTGGAGGACCAAAGAATAGGGCACAACACCAACTTCCAGCTGCAACTCCACTATGGAAGGCAGTCTGCCATGGTCTCATTTCTTGCAACTCCCAGAACGCCCCTTATTACAGCAACACAATGACCTGAGGCTGCAGCAAGCCAGTCCCCACTTTGCCTGGGGCTGGGAATTATAAAAGGACTCAACACAACCATACCCACAGAATCCACCTTAATCTGAATTCTTCAAGTCAGTGGCACAGAACTCAGAGGGGCCACTTTTCACTGAACTCTTAAAAAGATGAAGGACTTAGTGACCTTTGAAGGATTTGAGCCACTGGCTCCAAGGATTCTTGCAATGCACAGCAATGCTCTTGGTTGGCAGGCAAACCTCCGCTTGAGGTTACTGGTGCAGAACTGCTTCTAAATCTTCTCCAGAAGTTACTGTGCTGGGTGCCAGTGGTACTCAGTGGGGGTTATGGCATAAACTCTGAGGATCCTGGGGTTACTGTTCTCTGCACAACATGCTATCAAATAACAGAGAACTCTGCAACCTCAGATGGGAAGCAGCCATTTTCTACCCAGCAGCCTGCAATAAGGTACAAGGAAGGCACCTACTGCAGAATTTCCACAGGAGATTTGCCCATTTGTTTGCTCTCTTTCACTGCAGCTCAGTGCCTGTCTGGTCTTAGCACAGCAAGGCTGCCAGAGGTGCCAGCAGCAGGCTCCCAGAACAGTCCCTCTGGCACCTCCTAAGGACATCGGTCTGGTGAGGGAGAAAGCATCTCATCTCTCATCTGAACCACCTTGGCATGCTGCTGACTCCCTTCTGTGCCTGTGCAACAGTTTTGCTGAGGATGCGACTGCAAACACGAGAACTGTAATACATCTCAGGTGCATATTTCGCCTAAATGTTCTTCAAACATTTGTTTATTGCAATTAAACATTTTAGCCTGGAATTTACACATTCCATTATTCTTATTTTCCCCCATTCAGGCTGCAGCTGTCATAATGGGAGGTTGATTTATGACTCACCTAACCAGCACTCAAATCCTCAGCACACCAAACCCAGCACGCAAGTCAGAGCATAAACTGCTCCTAATTTACTTAGATTAACTCCGCATTTTAAGTGCCACTGCAGAAACGGCAGTTCTCCTCCCCTAAAAAGGATGGGTTCCAGAATAGTCAATAAGCCAAATTTTGCAGACAAAGGCACCGAAATCCCTCCTTCGGAAGTACAGTATTAATGAAGGCTTGTAATAAATCCGCACAAAAATCAGCGAGTTCCATGCAGATTACTATAGTGACAGGCATCAGCAGAGAACTCAGGGATGAAAAGCTGAGGGAGATAAATGTTGGGGTTATTTTCCCAGCCAGGGGCTGCCAAGTTCTCCAGGGTGTTTAGAGTTAACATGAAGTAATTTGGCTGTCTCAAATTAAATGCATCACTGTCAACACAGGTTTAATAGCCCAACTCACTACAATGATTCACTGAACCCACCCAAACTGGGAAGCTCAGGAATAACACCACTTGCAGCTGTGACAGGAGCTGCTGCCCTTGAAGACCCAGGGTACGTTTCCTTTGGCAAAACACCCTGACCAACTCTGCCACGCAGTGACCATGGCTGTAAGTCTTCAGCAGATGCTGCACGTGGCTGGCTGTGGCTGCACCTGCAGTGAGTCATGCACAGAGCAGGTCGGAGCATCGTGAGCCACGCGCGGGGATCCTGGAGAACACTCCAACTGTGTCATTCAGGTGCGGAGGTGGGAAATCCTGCTGCAAAGCGCTGAGCATTTCCAGCTCCCACAGGAGTCACTCAGTGCACAGAAGTGCACAGGCAGAGGCAAGGCATTTATTTCCCAACGTCACAGCATTTTCCAGTTTCTGTTGCTAAACTCAGCAAAATTGTTTGGAGCTGAAGGACACGTATTCCTTGAGGAAGCCTACAAGCAGGTGGCCAGGATGGCCTGGGCAATGCTGCCTGTACCATCCTGAGTAACAGGCAGGGAAGGAAAAACAACTTCAGAGCAAAGGCAGGTGAGTGACAGGGGAGCATTTGTGTTTATTTGGATGTCTCCTCAGGCTGCCTGCACGGAGGTCCAGTCACAGCGGGTAACAGTAGCTGCCCAAGCATCAGGGAGCTCTGTAGCAAGGACAGGCATCCAACCCCACCTTGCAAAGCTGCCGTGAACCCCTTCAGTTTAGATACAGCCATTTGGCTTAACACACTGGCATGTCACCCAGCCTGAGAGTAGGATGGAGAGATGTAAACAGACTTACTGACATCAGAATTTGCTCATGAGGTCTATAGTTTTGGGGGCACCAAACAGTCAATCCCAGCTCCTTTCCCAATGATGCAGAATGAAGGCCGTACCCAGCTTCAGTTTAACATGATTACAGGAGTAGCATCACCCTCCAATTACAAAGCATTCATTTGGAGAGGAAAATGGCTCTGGGACAACAGGGCTGCACTTGTGTATTTACTCATCTCAAGTGTGAATCTCCACCCAGGGCTAATAGCGGCACAGAAACAACTGGTGTTTCCAGGATGCATTACATGAAATAACAGGCTGTGCTGGCAGGGATGGCCTCTGCTGTTTGAAGGACATGCTTCCAAAAATCACATTTCCCCAACTCAGAGGGATGATGGGCTCAAGCTGATGACAGCACCCATCAAAGCAATCGCCTCCTGTCACTGTCAGTGAATCACTAGAGCAGAATGGCACCTTGTAGACAAAAAGAGCATCCAGAGAAGTTATTTCTTTTCCTGTGCTGGTGCCTGCCAGAAGGAATAGTAATTAGCTCTCCAGCATGGAGCACAGCTGCCTGCCTGCACCCCTCCATGATGCCTGCTTTGCTCTTACAAAGATGAGTCCCTCCAGGGAAGTCTTATTTCTCACTTGTAGAGTAGGTGGAAATGATGTGATTGCATGTCTGTGGCATTTATGCAGGCCCTCCCATATCCAGGGAATCAGTTTTGCTGGGATGTTAATACAAGTCTCAGGTAAGGGGCAGAGAAATTAGTTGTATAAAGCATTGAAAATTGGGGGTGCCACATGGAATCACTGCTGCATGTCTGTGGATGGTCTTAGCACAGCCTAGGGATGTTAAAAGGTAGAGAAGTCACCCTGCAGCTCACCCACTCTTCAAGATCTGGATCCCATGTGACAGCCACCTAAGGTCAACAGCTCAAGGATAATGAGGTACAAAGTTGTGGATGAGTTTTCCTAGAAGGCAAACACTAAACTAATGTACATGACAGGAGCGACCCACTCTGCACAAATACCAAGGACAAAACAGCCATCACAGCACTGCAGGGCCAAAGAGGAACCCAAAGACCACTGCAGGTGAAACAGTGGGACAGAAAGTGGATGAGAACTGATGGCCCAGCTGCCATCAGGTATTTTGGCACAGAACTGCTGACTACCTCTGGGTAAAAATGTCTAGCTGAATATTTTGCTGAAAGTTCAGAGTAAGAGTAGCTAAAGCTATACACAAACTCCATCTCACTAACAGAAAAAAAGAGAGCGATCTGAAGAGTGCAAGTTTTCATTTTTTCTTTTGACACATTTTCTTTAGAAATTTAATGAAAAAAAAAGTTAAAAGAACCAGAGATTAAATCCAAAGTTTCATTTTAAGTACAATGAAATATTGCATTGAGTCTGAATCCTCTTCTCCCCAGAAACTTCTTTTATTTGACCAGAGAACTAAAAAAAATCAATTCTTCATACAGTTCACTCCCGGGTTTGTCTTTGCTTCCCCCAGGATGTGGTTTATGTTGCTTTGTTGATCCAGTGTGTTTTAGCAGCAGACAAAATTTCAAAACATTTCCCTTCCAAGAACAATTTTCTACACATGTATTGACTTGAGCTCTGCTGATAAAACCAAAGTCAGGCAGGAACAAAAGGCATACAGAAGAGATGTTAGGCTGTTCCAGAACTTATGCAGGATGAGCTTTTTCAGGTAAAACAATTTTAAAAAATGAGAAATTTAATGCAAAATAAGTTGTAGCTACAGCTCCTCAACTGTCATTTTCCAGCACAGTCAATGCCTTGGCTACTGAAGGTTAAAACTTGCTCATAAGTATGGATAGCAGAGCATACAATATGTATTATTTATTTTGAGGAACACCCTGCAATTATTCCTGACTTATTGTGTAATTAGCCAAAATTACAGCATATTCACCGAGAGTGAAACAGAGGATAGCATAAATATTATGTGTGAGCCCACAGTCACTGAGCACATTTCATTTGGGTGCAGACATGTCTCCTGAACCAGCCAAGCGTGGTTCTCCCTGGCCCCCCGGGTTGTGCCAGCTCCTGAGCCAACACCCACAAAGGGGAAATATTGGGAGTAAAATCCTGACTTTCCCCATGGCAGCAATGGGAGCTCAAGGGCTGCGTGAGGATTTAACAAATGGGAACACCCACACTGCAGAGCTTTCGGGATGACTGAGCCCAAAGCTCATACCAGAGAAGAAGGGGTATATTTCCATCTGTGTTATCCCAAGAAAGGTGGAAAGGCAGGCTCGGAGGATGTCTGGAGAAGCTGCTTGCTGGGTTTTGCTGCCTGGAGCTGACAGGAGGAGAAACTGAAAAGCAGCTCTGCCCTCCTGCCACCCTTGCAGTGCCTCTTGGCCTGCAGTTTCCCAGAGAGAGGGTTTCCTACAGAGATACATGTCAGACCCGTCCAAAGGACTTGTTTGATGGCTCAGAAATTCTGGGGAATGCTGTGGCAATGCTCTGCCATGTGTACAGTTAGACTTTGTTTTGTTCTCTTGACTCCAACATGCAACATAAAACTTCTTCCCTGTTAATCAGATTCCTTCCTGATCTCCTACAAAGATGTGGTTTGGATATTTGGAAATTCTATCCAGAATTTGCTCCATGGGAGGATGTAAAAAACAATTTTACAAACATCCTTCTAAGGAATGCACATCTGGAAGCAGCGTAGGACTGAGGTTGGACTAATCAACAGTGGGGGTCCCTTTCAGCCCTGCTGCTGGGTGACCATGACTTGGCATGCTCACATTATGTACTCAAGAGTTTTTGAAGGGCTCCATGATAGGGTTCCCATCTCCCCTCACCCTGAAGTGCCCCATGCAAGGCACCCATCACTAATAGTACTAACATGAGCAGAGCATACACCATCCCTGCTGTTCAGGCCTGCCACAGTGCTGGGATTTATGCTATTCTCAGATGCTAAATCTCTTCACTTCTCCCATCAATCCAGCAGGCCTGAAATACTGCAGAAACACTGAGAAGTCCCTCACACAAACAAAACATACTATGGAAACATCAATCTTCCACCTTGCTCTGAACGCCTAGAAAAGTAAATTCATTAAAATAGAGGATGGACAGAACATACTACCAACAAGCACCGAGCAGAAATGAATCACTTCAGACACTATTGGTCTCGGGGAGGGTACCTGGTGCTACCAACACCAGCTCACAGAAGTGCCTTGGATAATCACTGGATGGCAACTCAGGGAAAAATTTGGGTTACAGTGTCGTTCTGCAAGCTTTAAATTGTCCCAAGTGATAACATCGTCTCTTGCTACAGTACTCCTCATGTGATCTCGCAGCATTTTCCAATGGGGTGAGCATGTAAAACTCCTTTATTTAACAGGTAATGAGCCTATGTCAAAAAATTAAAGCTTCAATCAGTCGGTTGTATTACAAGAATTTTTTTTGCTCACTGCACTAATGCAGCTTAAGCATTCCTGTAGCAGTTTGAAAGCATTTTTGAGTCAAAATTATGATGTTACTAAATTTCAACACCCAAATGCATAATGAAAATGTGCTGCTTGTGCCATTCTGGTCTGAAACATTATACTTCAAAGAGCAAGATCATGCTAAAAACAGCCACAACTCCACCATGTGACTCCAAGTTCTTTCCTTTTGCTTTGTGAAAATACACTTTTTTAATCTGCATAGTGATTTTAATTTTCCATTAGAGCCAAAGGTTTCCTTCAAACAAATTAAAACATTCCAGGTGTGAGAAAGCCATCATCCACTTCATTCCATCTAAAGCTCTGTTTTAAATGACAATGGTGTTTTACTGATCATCTCTCACAGCACAAACACCTCATTTCTCGTATCGGGCAGCCTTCGGGACTCCAGTGAGATAGGTAGGTTCACCTGCCATCCAACTGCTGTCTTGGAAGAGAGCTCAAATCAGTGAGGTCCCTCTCCAGGGATGCATGTGCTGAGGATGACAAGGTGCAGATGGAGTGAAAACAGAAAATCTGCCTCTCCAACAGGTTTCTGAACAGAGCTTCTGCTCCTCCAGCTGCCCAGGAGGGCTCAGAGAGGAGCTCTCGAACTTCACCTGGTGCCTGCTAATCATTCAAGAGCTGCTACTGGTTTGTAGCACTAAAATCTTAAAATTTATTTAATGGAAAGTAGAGCTGTGTTATTGAAGAAATAGGAAGAAAAACAGAAGAAATGTTTATGGAAGCAAAGGTAAGAGTGGCACAGAACGAAAATAAACGAAAGCCAAAAGAAATGTTTAGAAATGTTTCAATACTGATGCTGTGTGCCTGCCAGCACGCAGAGCCTGTACTGACAAGCACAACACCACGCAGTAAAAGCCAGCAGAGAACTACTAGTTACACCACATCCTCTGCCAGCCCCTTTTAGTCGCCTTCACAGACAATCCCCATGAGAGTGTGATGCTGATCACCAGAGAATGACTGCAGCGACCGCTGCAGATCGATACCAGAGGCAGCGAGTGACACATCCCGGCTCCAGTTACAGGAGCTGTGCCAGGGAAAGCACCAGCTACAGAGCAGGTGGATGGTCCAAGCCCCTCACCTGCCAGTATCTGATCCCTGCATCTCCTGCAGCCCAGTGGCTCCCACGTCCCCAGGGAATCCTTCAGCAACCCAACCCTA
The DNA here is from genome assembly GCA_013397795.1 of Orthonyx spaldingii. Classification (NCBI taxonomy): domain Eukaryota; kingdom Metazoa; phylum Chordata; class Aves; order Passeriformes; family Orthonychidae; genus Orthonyx; species Orthonyx spaldingii. The sequence continues at coordinate 251,988 of VZTJ01006262.1, read as the reverse complement.
AGCTGGGCGCTGGAAGCCCAAACCAGCTGTCTTTTTGCTAATTTCTACTGCTTCTCAATGTTCTGGAAAATGCAGACTGGCTTCATTTGCAGCAGACCCATCCATCTGACCTTCTGCAAACAGTTTTGCTTTGAGGGATGAATGAAATGTATTTATTTGGCAGTTCAGGCAACATGGGTGGCAGCTGCTAAGCAAAGAAACTATCTGTGCAGCCAGCAAGGGGAGGGAACAGCCAACTACGCTATTCTAGATAAATATCAATTAAGTGAGCATGTTCTATTAACCCCAAGACCTGTCTCTTTTCTTCCTTAATTTCAATCCAAAACCCTTAAGTATCTGAAGAAAGGAACATTTCAGGGGGATTTTACCTTTATCATAACTGCAATCAGGTTTCAGCTGGAAAAGAGGAACAAGTAACAGAATTACATTGCCTCTCTGTGGTTATTTTGCCAGTTCACAGCATGTAGCTGTCCACTGGATGTAACATGTGCCCTTAATGGAGCAGGCTGCTAGAGGGAAGGTGAGACAGGAGTGCACAGAGGACTCCATGGATGGTGCTGTAGGATGTGGGAGAAGGTCTGTGCCCTCCATCACTGTAGTGGCCGTGTCCAGCCCTAGATCTTCATCCTTACATAATGCCCCCACCATGAGAGGCAATCAGCCATTTTCTGACGCCTATCAATGAAGTCGAGCACTCCAAACAAAAACTATTTTGCTGACAAGGCCCCAGGAAGAAAGACAAGAACACAGGCAGGCGACAGCATAACTGCTCCTCTCCCTTCACCACAGCTGCCCCCCTTCCAGCCAGTGAAGTGCCAGAAGTCCACAGCTGAGGGTTTCTCTTCAGGAATACAACAGTGCCAGCCAAGCACCATTGGAAATCGAGATTGGTTTTGTGCTTGGTAACACTGAAGGAGGAGGGGGCACTGATGCAAGTCAGACTGAATTGGACAAAATTCCACCTCCCACACAAAACTTCAGGTACAACAGGTGCACATGCTGCCAAGAAGAGAGAGGAGCTGCTACTGCTACCTCCCCCCTTGCTATTGAGCACAAGAGCTCAACAGTCTTCCAAACACAGCGCTCTGCCTAGAGCTGCAGAACGCCAAGCAGCATCTCCTCAGTGGGTACCATGGCACATCAGGACAGTCACCTCCTCCTGACAAACCCAAAGCCACAGGGCAGATGCAGGAACAGAGCTGCACAGACCCCTTCCGTGCTGCTGCTGCTTCCAGCATTACCCTTCATCTCCCAGTGCAGCCCACTCCACGGGGAAAGGACAAAGAGTAGAAATGCCTCGAGGTGCTGCATGGAGCCCCATCACACCAGCAACCAGCCAGCAGGTCCTCCCAGAAGACAAGAAGGGCTCACAACTCAGGCCACCACCCTGCCTCCAGATTCATGGCTTTGTCCCTCTGTCACCTTTCACCAGGGCATTCTGGAATGAACACAGGACAGCAGAGGTGTTTGACAGGTACCAGCTTGCATCCAGGTGAATTTTCTCAGCAGCCATGTAAGCTCCACCAGGATGTCAGAAAGCCTCATTTTAGTGCTTGGAACAAGCAGAGTTATTTATCCAAGCTGCAGCGTGGGGGCTGGAAAAGCCAAAGTGAGTGGTCTGCCTGAACAGTGAATCCCACAGTCGTGTTCCACAGCTCTCAAGAAAGATGCCTTCTGCTTTACCATTTTAGAAATGTGTTGTAGCTACTATTTTCAGAGGTACTGTTAAGAAGCTGTAGGCCCTACAGCCCTGTGACCGTGCTGCACAAACTCAGTCTCCGCATTGACTCCCCCAAACCACAAACCCCCTGCAAGCTGGATGAGAGGCATCCATGACTGTGTCCATGGTTCTCCTACAGCTTTTAATAGAGATGCAAAGTAAAACCAGCCTCTGGAAAGGCCGAGTTATTTCAGGATTCTGGTACATGTCAGAACAGGGCGAAGATAAAACAAAAGATGTAGTAGCTTACTCCATGCTCAGAAAGAATAATGCATTAACATGAAGAATCTTGTGTTAGCTGGGGAATAGAGATGAACCACGTATTAAACAGGAGAACAGAGTACAAAGGTATTGTTCCCTGATAGACTGCAGCATATACAGCCCAGGCACAGAGTAGATGACTTCAGTACAGGTCACTTCTCAAGACATTTCCAAGATTACGACACAACAATAACGCAGTCATGGCAATGACGTCACGACAACACATGAAGCATACAGAAACGCATCTGTATTCAGTAGTTAGGCCTTTATTTAAAAGTTAGTTCTTTGGAGCTGCTTTCTCTGACCTATTCTTGACTGTGCTCTTGGTCACCTTCTGCTAAGCCATGGAGCTTGCAAATATTAAAAGGACGTCAATCTCTTACATGTTTTGCTTGATAAAATTCTTCCTTTGATTTTAATTATAACAAATCACAGCTTGGTTTCAACTGTGCAGGAGTAGAAAAATCCTAGAAATAACATGCACATGACTGTTCATGGATAGATAAAATGGAATAAATGTCAGAGGGATAAAACAAACACCTACCTGGCCACTGCGGTTCATGGTATTCCTGTTTGGGGAGGGGAAGGAAGGAAAGCAGATAAGCCCAAGTGCGTTTGCACTTGCTCCCCACCACAGGGAGGCTCATGATTATGTTTGTCTCTCGAACAGCCTCGTCAGCTCCCATGGCAGCTCTGGTCTCCTCACTGCCCAAATCAAGCTGATGATTGTTTTGGTTAATAGATAACCTATCTGTTAAAATATGCAGTATCTGGTCTCCTGGAATTATTCTAAATTTGTGTTGAATTCAGCAAAACAAGCAAGGAAGAAAGAAAATCTTGTCTCCATTTTGGTATTTTTTTAGAACTCAAGCTTTTGAGTTTATATTTCAAAGGAATGTTTCATTTACAAGAGTACCTCAAAGTTAAAGAAAAATACACATATAAAAATCTTCCAAATGAAACTGCACCTTTCCTCCCCCCCAGAAGACCCCAATAGTTGCATCAGTCAATGATAAACTGATTTATATGGATCTTTTATGGGGAAGGAAAATAATCGCTCACGAACCACTTTTTGCCCTGACTCTCCCATTTGGCTGGTGATGGAGCAATCAATCATTTGTATTGCTCTAATGGTGAGCCTCTGCTGGCTAACGATTTCCACTGCTCTCACAAGCATAGCTACCCCTGAGGCCATGGGGACAGAAGATATCCATCCCTCTCAGAGCTTGGATGACTTCCATGGATTTTCTTGGCATCAACCATACTCAGTCCAGAACTAGTACGAAGCAGCTTACTGACTGACATGCTTGCCCATAAGCTGCATTATGAAGCAGGCTGGCAGCTGAGTTTTCCCCGCTCTGGAGAAAGCCAGGAATCTGCAGCTCTTTGCCCAGTTTTAGAGACTGAGCACTCAGGGGTTGCTATCTGACCCCTCAGGAACTGAGCACAGCCATGCACCATGACAGCCACCACATCTGCAAGTCACAAATGCACGCGATACCACCCCCAGGGATCAACTGGATAAAATGAAACCCATCTGCCGAGCTGTCATGAACAGGGGAGAGCCTCTTCCTCCCTCCTGATTATTTTGGCATTCATTAGCACGGGTGGTGCAGAAGGAGCTTTCAGCACCGCCGGCAGACCTGCGACAGACTGCCCCAACCTAGCAGGACAGTCAAGCATGCCCTCAGGGCTGTGCCCTTCCCCTTGGTGTTATCCAGGTTCTTGTCTGGCTGGAGACTTGGCATCCATGCCCTTATCTCAGCTAGCACTTCTACAAGCTCTTGCTGTCCAGGTGATACCACATTTGAAGCCATTTCCATTCCCGTCAGCCACTTCTTAGATACAGGACACAGCGCCGAATTCTGCAGAGGAGCAGGCAGAAAAATGTGGTGGAGACCCTTTGGCTGGGCACACACCCAGACGTGCAGGGACACACTCACAGACAAGAGCTGGGACCCGGATGGAATCGTCCTGCAGGGAGCAGCTATGCCCTGGGTAATGCAGCTGGCATTCGGACAGTAGCAACAGAGGGGACAAACTCCACAGGTTGGGCAGATATTACAGCTGTTTTGAGATGCACCACTCCACAAAATCAGGCCAGGACTATGAGCTAAAAAGGTGGTTTTTACCTTGAGCTTCAATCATCATTTTTACCCTGCATGAAATCAGAAATGACTTCAGGATTTAAGTCGGGGAATTTAACAGCTTGCAGATGACAGACTTCTCAAATGTTTTAAATGAATGTCTGAATGAACAAAGTCCTTCTATGTCCTTCAACTGAAGTTGCTCTTATATTTTACTTACACTGCTGCAAAAATATCTACATCTCTATATTTTAAGTTCCAAATAGCTATTTATTATTCAAAATGAGAAATACCGCGAAGGGAAAACATAGTTTAAGTTACTAGTTTTTTTCTATGTGCAAGCCATTTCCTTCACTTTGGAAGAAGCCTTTACATCCTTAAGGAAAAGCATCCTTTCCCTGGAGGAACACAAAATATGTATCAGACAAGGGAAAAATAGAGAATTAAAAGAAAAAGTAATTTTTTTTTTCCTGGGGTGAAAAACCTGCTTCAGAATGAGCTCTGCATTCTGAGATGGAAACTCATCTAGAGAAGCAACATCTAAGGGGAGTAAGACAATGCAATACAGTGCCTGGCATCACCTGACCCAAAGCTGCCTCAATTCAAACATGATTTCCCCAAGAAATAACACCCTTTCAGTGGGCTTCACTTCGATAAAATCTCTAGCAATCCCCATAGATACTGTGCCTGACGCTCCAGCCTGTTTCCCTTTGTGCAAGGCTGCCAAACTACTCAGCTTTGCTGTTCAGTGGCCATGGCAAGATGGAAGGCCACCTTTACCCCAGCTGTCTGGGGTACACTCTGCCTGAGAAGATGGTTGGTGAAGCAACAGTGACAGCTTTCACAAACAAGGTGGACCCACCAGCCCAGGCTTTCCAGACTGCTATAGAACAGCTGAAGAAGGGACGTGCTTGGATACCTTAATTCAGACACAAATGGGATGAAAGTACTTGGTTAAACTGTTTGTTGGCAGGGAAGTCATGTGGAGAGAGCTGCTTGTCTGGTCTTCTGCATTCAACTCTTGGGTACATCAGTCCCAGAGGAAGAATCCACCTCTTGAACCTCTACCAACAAGTTATGTCATACAGTAATTTCTTTTGAATCCTCTATCAAGTCAGTATGGTTCAGAGTAAAATATATAATTTATAGATGTACAATTGCAGCAAATGACCTGTATTAACTCACAATTATGGGATTAAGCCCATATGTCCAAATGTTCAGCTTTGTCCACAGCACTCAGTGTCCTTACTTGGCCTATCTTAAACTAGTAAGCCATCTTGGAGCAAAACACATGCAAGAGCTATAAAAGAACACGGTGCATGTGAGACAGCTGCCTTGGCCCATTGAACAGACAGACAAAACTGGTTCTCATTTTACAACACAGTCCCTATTGCAACCAACAAATGAGATGTTTCTGCAGTCTGCTTTCCCCAGGAGCTGATAGCTTTGATTATACAAGATATCTCTGCATGGATCTGGTTCCCCATAGCTTGCCAAAACCTGTGACTACTCATGCCCAGCATGCGAGACTCAACTGCTCCGGGGTGCAAATCCTCCCTTCCCATACGAGAGCAGGAGCATGTCACTCTCACTTCACACAGACTGCAAAGTGGAGCACAAGGTGCCAACCAGTGCCAAGTACCTCTGCTCACCCACGTCTTTACTGAATATTTCAGTTACAGCATTGTTTGAGTCACGTATTAGAACACGGATTAAACAGCTTACTTAATCGATGTAAGCTCACACAGTTACTTTACAGAAGCAAAGAGCAAAGGGAACATGAACCACCCTCACAGTTGTATTTGTGTAACGTGCAAACTACAGCTCCACCACTGCTGCATCCTGAGCTCAGTGGCAGCAGGGCCCAAAGCGTGGCGTGCCGGTCCCAGCATCGGGAATTAGGTCTCTGTGTCAGGGAACTGTTCCATAGCTAGAGGTGATCTCGCCTTGTGTAAAATGGGAAGAATCCTCTCTATTTGGTAGAGCTTGTTGAGTACTATAGATGAAAACCACTCCGTAAATCTGAAGTATTTTGACAGTTACTCCCCATAGTCATAAGACAAGGTCATGTTTAAAGAAGTAAGGAGAGATCCCTTAGCACTGTACCATATCCAAATACAATTGCACCTCTTTTGAACATGGATGTTTCCCTCATTCCCTTCACTGACTTGCAAACTACTGAACCAGCATATCATTAAGCACACATAATCACTGTAGTTGTGGGTCACTGCACAATGTATGCACATTTCTTTAAACCACTTTCAATTCATTTGCATGTCATTTTCTGTGCAGAAACTGGATTCTGAAACAAGCGAGTTATCTGGGCACAATACACTCCCTTGAATAAACAATCTGAGCGGCAGAATCCCTGTGGCATACAATCCTGAGCAGCACACCCAAGACCAGGAATATAGTGTATCAGTGAAATAAATCCCTATTCAAAAGAGGGACGTAGGGAACTAAAGCAGACACAGTCCATAGCCTAGGAAAGGACATTTGATTTTTTTATAGCGACTTAATTCCTCTACTTCTTTGATTTTTATAAAATGAATACAGTACTAGTTATGAGGGATTGACTGACAGCTCCAAAGATTGAGCAGCTCTATTTTTACAACCCTGAGTAGCACTGATCCTCCTTCTAAGTCAATAAAAAGATTCCCTTAAATCACTCTGGCCAGTAAGTTACCAAAAACGTTCCTCAGCATGAAAGTTCATGCAAGTTGAGGGAATTCTTAAAATTCATCGATTCTTCACAGGCATTTACTGAGTCCAAGGAAGCAGAATTGGACCTGTGCAGCTGGGAGCACTGGGGTAGGACCAACAGAAAGCCTCCCCAACCACATCCTGCTGAAAGCCACTCAAACTTTAATGAGACAAAGCATCTTGAAATCTAAGTAACAGGTCTAGACTTCCCAGCCCTTTTAGTCCTTAGAAGACCGTATTTAATAGCAGATTAAGATGGAGAGGAAAGAGGAACAGAAAAAGATTACATCAGTGAGAGTCCCAGTTCCCATTCTTGATCCTGCAAAGAGTGATTCCCGAGACAAAATGCCAACATTTTCTGGGCAAGAGCCGTGTTCTCGTCTTGGCTCACAGATTAACTAATGCACAGGATAATCCAGCAAGCCACCACTCATCATAACCTGAGTAAAAAAAAAAAAAGATAGGCAACTTTTTCCCTTTGAATGTTTCAAGTCACACTATATTTTAAGTATTTTACAGCCTCTTGTGATAATTAATGACCATTAAAGAAACTATTTTTCACAGCCTAACCCATGCACTGAGTCTCCAAACAAATACGGTCCCTGCCCTGCAGCCTGTGTGTCTGGAGGGCTAACAGCAATCCAGAACAATTATTCTTTCCCCTTTGTTGACAACAGTGTTGACAGAAGTAGCCTTCTGTACTGAGAGGCTTTGCCCCATTTCCTTCTCTCCCCCAGATGAGTACAGGTCATGTACCTCAATCTACAGATCAGAAGAGCAGCCTTAGCTACCTCTGACACCTCAGTGGAGAGTCATCACCAGTAAACCCCAGGCGTGGAGAAGGGGCTTCATGACGCAACTGATCAACAAACACAATACTAATGAATATGGAAAACAGGGGAGGGTTACACAGGTTGATGGTACATCCTGAATGGCTAAGTGAACGAGTACCCTTCTTTTTTAACTGTTATACTGAAGAACGCTTGAGAAAGTTACGTTTGCACAGCAGCTTCTCAAGTCAATCTCTGTTTTCTTACCTTTATGGTGATTTATAGCAGTGAAAAAAATAAAGCAAGACATAAATCATAATTCCACTCAGAAATCATGGAGGGCCTATTCTTGCCAGGTGCTCAGTTCTCACACCTACCAAGGACAGCTGAGAGCACAAAGCAATGCTCAGAACTGAAACTGTGGGTGGTGGGACTTCATCGTGGGAATGTGAGCAACGTGTACGCTAGGGTGAAGTTCTTCATGAGGAACCAAGACTGAGCACACACACAAAAGAATATAGGAAAGAAAGAACACAAAAAAGGACTACCCTAAAGAGCATTTCTAGGTCCTTGCAAGTTCCATATCTGGTGTAATCACTGTGTAGCTGCCATCGAGAAAGCTTTCTCAGCTAATGAAATTCCCTGTGCAACTCTGTTTGTGAAGTAGCACTTGATGGATTTAGTTATCAAATGACCACAATTTTAAATGATCCTCAGTTTATCGATTTCCTTGTCTCCGTGCACAAAATAAGAGACCATTTAAAAAACTTATCTACAAGGAAGCGCAAAAATACCATTCTGGCTGAAGCTCGCACAGATAAAGCCGCTGGGCCACTCCTGCCGGACGACCCGCTGTGCTCACGCTTTGGACAGTGGTGGAGAGATGCTGGCGGCAGGTCACTGCCCACCCATCCCATCACACCGAGGGCGGAGATCCGCCACGACCCAGGCCAAAGTTCAGTGCTGAGCAAACGTCATCCCCAGCCGGTACCCGGCGGTGCCGGAAGCGCCCCGGGGCAGCCATCCCGGCGGGTCCGGGGCTGCACCCCTCCGCGGAGCGGGTTCCCACGGCCCCGGCCAGCCGTACTCACCCGGTCTCCTCCTCACCGGCCTTTTCCTGCCGCTGCAGAAGCGCACTTTGCTGAAGACCCCCAGGACATGCCTCTCGCATAGGGAGCGCCCGTCCTTGCTGGGGCTGGAGCGGCGCTTGGAGGCGGACACCCGGTCGCTGTTAGACTCCCTCGCTTGCCGCTTCTGCCGGATCAGCGAGCTGGCGATAGCCGCTGCCATCGCCGCTCATGGGCCCCCCGCGCCGCTCCGCTCCGGGGTGCGCCGCCCGGGCGCGCTCGGGCCGAGCCGCCGCCGCGCCCCGCGGGGACCGGGGACGACCCGCTTAACGCGCTGCAGCCCCGAGTCCCGGCGCCGGGGAGGGCTCAGCCGGCCAGGCGGAGCAGGGCGCCCGGGCTAACAACCATGGCTGGACGCCGGACCCCGCCGCCCATGGGTCTGTCCCCGGGGAGCGCAAATCCCGGCGCGGGCGGCCGTCGACGAGACCCCCGGCCGGGCTGGCAGCGCCGCGTTGATCCGGGAGTGGCCGCCCCGCTGGCGAAGGTCCGCTGTGTCCAAAGGATAGGGGGACGCGGAGGATCCGCGGGTCCCTGCGGCGCGGTGCCGCTCTGCTCCGCCCGGGCGCAGGCGGCGACGCTTCCTCCCTCCGGCCGCCCTCCGCCGAGGGGCTGTGGGATGAGTCAGAGACCCCCCGGCCCGCGGGCAGCCCCGGCCCCAGCGCGGTGGCTCCGACGCGCTGCGCGGCAGGGCGCGCACATGGACGCGGCTCCGCGGCCGGGCTCAGGGAGAGCCGCGCTGCATTTCTATTCGCACTCCTCCTCTTTCTCCTCTCCCCCCCTACCCACTCTGCTCTCAGAGAGGGCGGGAGGGGAAGAAAAAAGCAGCCACGGGAAAAAGCAGCAGGCCAGCAAACAAATTAAAAAGAAGGAAGAAAAAATTAAATTTAAAAAAAAAAAAAAAAAAAAAAAAAAAAAAAAAACAAAAAAGCTTTTACCTTTTATTTTTCAGACTGAGGGATATGTCACAGCTATCTCAGTTTGTGAGCNAAAGAAGCGCCCTGTCGCGAGTGCGGGCTCACATCGCCGCAGCTCGGCACCCCGGGCTCACAGCGCCATAGTTGGCGCAGCTTCCTCTGCCCTGCTCGCCGCCTCTGCCCCGGCACCGGCTCTCCCCGACGGCAGCAACCCACATCGTCCGGCCGACCGGGCGGCCGCCGAGCGCTCGGCACCGGGGCGGCCCCGGGCCCGGCT